>CM038221.1:79436513-79790891 GCA_021442155.1 Cymbidium sinense | reverse complement strand
ATTATTATTATAGGTTTTTATTTAGTTATTAGTTTATAAATTTTGTTAGTTTTTAAATTTATTAGTTAAGGTTATTATTAGTTATTAGTTTATTAGTTTATTATTAGTAATTATTTAGTTTTTATTAGTTTTTGTTATTATATCTAGTTATTATCATTTATTATTAGTTTATTATTTTATTATTAGTTATTAGTTTAGTTTAGTTTATTAGTTATTAATTTAGTTATTAGTTTATTAGGTTTATTATTAGTTTTTTATTAGTTAGTTAGTTAATTTAATTTTTTATTATTTATTAATTTATTAATTAGGTTTTTTAGTTAGTTATTAGTTATTAGCTATTAGTTTTATTAGTTATTAGTTATTATTTTATTTAGTTTATTATTAATAGTTATTAGTTAGTTAATTATTATTAGTTTAGTTTTATTAGTTAATAGTTATTACGTTTAGTTAGGTATTATTAGTTTTAGTTATTAGTTATTAATTTTAGTTATTATTAGATTTAGGTTTAGTTTTAGTTATTAGTTAATTATTAGTTTTATTAGTTTATTATTATTAGTTATTAGTTTTATTAGTTTAATTATTAGTTAGTTATTAGTTTAGTTATTTATTTAGTTATTATTATTAGTTATTAGTTATTATTTATTAGTTAGTTAGTTTTATTAGTTAGTTTTTGTTTTAGTTAGTTTTTTTATTAGTTATTAGTTTAGTTAGTTTTATTAGTTTATTAGTTATTTTAGTTATTATTTATTAGTTATTTAGTTTATAAGTTTATATTATTATTATTATTTATTTTAATTTTTATTATTAGTTATTAGTTTATTATTTAGTTATTAGTTTGTTTATTTTTTTTAGTTTAGTTATTTATTATTATTTATTATTTATTAGTTATTATTAGTTAGTTTATTAGTTTAGTTAATTTATTTAATTTTTGTTAGTTTATTAGTTTAATTAGTTAGTTAGTTTATTATTATTTAGTTTTAGTTTTATTATTTTTAGTTTTTTATTAGGTTTAGTTTAGTTATTTAGTTATTATTAGTTAGTTATTAATATTATTAGGTTATTAGTTTTTAGTTTTATTAGTTATTAGTTTTATTATTAGTTATTTAATTATTAGTTTTTAGTTATTATTATTAGTTTATTAGTTTTTATTTAGTTTTAGTTATTTAGGTTTTTATTAGTTAGTTATTTAGTTTTTAGTTATTAGATATTATACATTTACTTATTTTGGTTATTAGTTTAGTTAGTTATTAGTTATTAGTTTTATTCATTATTAGTTATCAATTTAGGTTATTAGTTTATTAGTTTAGTTATTAATTAGAAATTATTAATTATTTAGTCAATAGTTAATAGTTATTAGTTATTAGTTTATTATTATTAGTTTAATTTAGTTTTATTAGTTTATTATTAGTTATTATTAGTTATAGTTATTAGTTTAGGTTTAGTTAGTTATTTTTAATTAATTAGTTATTATTTAGTTATTAGTTCGTTTATTATTTGTTATTACTTTTAGTTATTAGTTTATTAGTTAGTTCTTAGTTTTATTAATTTAGTTAGTTAGTTATTATTAGTTATTAGTTTAGTTTTTTTATTAGTTAGTTTATTATTATTATTAGTTTAGTTTATTTATTATTAGTTATTAGTTTTTAGTTAGTTTTTATTAATTATTAGTTATTTATTTATTTATTATTAGTTTTATTATTTAGTTATTAGTTATTAGTTTCTTTTTTATTATTAGTTATTAGTTTAGTTAGTTATTAGTTATTTATTAGTTATTAGTTAGTTATTTAGTTAGTTAGTTTTATTAGTTAGTTTTTTTAGTTTATTATTAGTTATTAGTTTTTATATTTAGTTAGTTATTAGTTTATTTATTAGTTTATTAGTTTTAGTTATTAGTTATTAGTTTAGTTTTATTAGTTTAGTTTTTAGTTATTTAGTTTATTATTAGTTGTTTTTTTAGTTTTATTAGTTATTAGTTATTATTAGTTATTAATTATATTAGTTATTAGTTATTATTAGTTAGTTAGTTTTAGTTATTAGTTTATTAGTTATTTAGTTATTATTAGTTTTAATTATTTAGTTTATTAGTTTAGTTATTTATTTAGTTATTATTTTATTAGTTTATTAGTTTAGTTATTATTGGTTATTAGGTTTACTAGTTTGTTATTTTATTATTATTAGTTAATATTAGTTTTTTAGTTTTTTTATTAATTGTATTAGTTAGTAGTTATTATTAGTTATTATTAGTTAGTTATTTAGTTTAGTTTATTAGTTATTTTAGTTATTAGTTTTATTAGTTTTATTGTTAGTTTGTTATTATTATTAGTTTATTAATTATTTAGTTATTAGTTATTAGTTATTAGTTATTATTAGTTATTAGTTTTATTAGTTATTAGTTATTTTAGTTATTATTAGTTTAGGTCTCTCTCTGGCTCTTCCCTGGGATCTTGATGATGCTTTCTTCTTTTAGTTTGAGCTAGGATGGAGGGAAACAAGAGTTCTAATTGATGTTCTGGTCCATTTCTTCAATGCTATCTATGTGATGTGATTTGGAGACCAAGAAAAGTCGATGGATCGATGTAATGCCTACTTGAAGCTCTCTATGCCCCCCCGCCCTCTGAGAGATGTGTTCACATGATGAAAGCTTTCTATAGTCACCGGGAATCCATAGATACTTGAATCAGTCTATTATTTCATAGAAAATGCTTTTGAATCCTATATGATTGAAGTGAAGCCAAGCATAATTAGACGCCACATCCAGATCCTAGTAGAAGATGTCTGTTCTTGAAATGCAATAGTACTTCAAAGTCAGACCATTTTCTTTTTACTTTTCAATTCATTGGCACATTGAACTACAAAATGAATGGATCGCTATGAAAAAACCAGTTATTATTAGTTATTTTAGTTATTAGTTTTAGTTAGTTTTTATTAATTAGTTATTATAGTTTTTATTATTAATTATTATTATTTTTTGGTTAGTTATTTAGTTAGTTAGTTATTTTTATTTTTAGTTATTAGTTATTAGTTAATTAGTTTTTTTTGTTTTTTATTTATTTTTTATTAGTTTTTAGTTTAGTTATTATTAGTTAGTTTTTAATTTAGTTTTTATTAGGTTTATTAGTTATTAGTTTTATTAGTAGTTAGTTATTATTATTAGTTAGTTAGTTATTATTATTTTTTTTAGTTATTATTAGTTATTAGTTAGTTATTAGTTTTATTATTATTAGTTATTCATTTTATTATTATTAGTTTTAGTTAATTATTATTTATTACTTATTAGTTATTAGTTTAGTATTATTAATTTTATTAGTTTATTAGTTTATTTATTAGGTTTTAGTTTATTAGTTATTAGTTAGTCATTAGTTAGCTTTTAGTTTACTATTTAGTAAGTTTTATTTTTTTAATTATTATTTAGTTATTTGTTTATTTTTATTAGTTTTAGTAGTTATTATTAGTTTTAGTTATTAGTTAGTTAGTTTTACCAATGAAAATATTCTTAAGCAATTAAGAGGGTTGTCTAATTTAGATAAATCTGGTTTGCCTTATGTTAGATTTTCTTAGATTTTTTTTCCTTTCTTTTATGTTGATGGTTTTCTTGGAGCTTCTGTTTGGGAACTTCTGGTGGTGTTGGTTTGTTCGGTTGTTGTTGGCTCCTCTTCTTTCTTGGGGACTTTTTGTTCTTGTATTAATTCTGTATTTTACAGGTTGGAATGTTGGCTTCTGCTATTTTGGTTGTCAGGTTGTTGTCGTTTGCTGCTCCCACTTTTATTGTGGTATCTCTTGTGGGCTTATTCTTTGGTTTTGGTTGGTTGGTTGGTTTTTCTTTTGTGGCTTTGTGGTTGGTCTCCTTGAGCTTCCTATTTTTTGGGTGCCTTCTCTGGATGTGTTGTTGGTTGTGCTTCTCTTTCTTCTATTTCCTTTAAGCTGGTTGGGCTATTTTGGTGTTGGGTGTGGCTGCTACTTTCCTTTATGGCTTTGGTGGCTTTGTTGTTACTTATTTTGGTTTGTGGCTGATGTGGTCTATTTTGGTTGCTTTAGTCTAGTTGGAGTTGGTGATCCTGCTTGTTGCTTCTCTTCTCCCCCCATTGCTTCTTTTTCTGGTACTTCCTCCTTTGTTGGTGGCTATGTTTATTACATCTATTGCTCTTGGGTGGTTGGATGGTTGTGCTAGCTTGGATATTTTCTTTGTTGGCTCAATTTTTTCTGTTGTTGTCCCCTTTGGTTGGTGGCTCTGTTGCTATTCTTGCTTTTTTGGTGGCTAGTTCTAGATCTTTGTTGGTTATTGTTGTGTGCTCGAGTGCCTTTATGAGGTTAGTTGGCTATGATGGCTAGGATGTTTACTCTTTTCTGTTGGTTGGTAACATTATTTGTGACTATAGCCCTCCTTCCGGAGTTTGGCTACTCACAAATTTTTGTTGCCCATTCTAATGTTTGTGGCTGAGCCTGAGCCTTTTCTTTGGCTTTTTTTTCCTTTCTCTTTCTATGTGTTTATTTTCTTTTAATTATGCTTATCTCTGCTTTAGTTTTTTCTTACAGGTTTCCTTCATTTATTCTTGGGTCTCTTTAGGTGGATGGCTAACTTGCTCAGGGATTTTGTGCTATTGTTGCTCTTTTCTTAGTTTTCCTTTTGCTTTTGTTCTCTTTTGTATTAGTTAGGGGATTTTTCTCTTTAGGTCCTTCTGTACCTCCTTGAGCAGTAGTATTTGAGATTTATCCTCTATATGGTGTTGTATCTTTTTCTTTTGGTAATAATATTTCCTTTTAAAATAAACCCTAAATCCTAAACTATCCCTAAACCATAATCCCTAAATCCTAAGAACCTAAAAACCTAAACCTAAACTAATTAAAACCTAAAAACAAAATAAATATAAAACAGAAACCTAAAATTTTTAAAAAAAAACCTAAACTAAAACCTAAACCTAATCCTAATCCAAGAAAGAAAATAAAATAAAATAAAACTAAAATAAAATAAAATAATTAAAAACCTAAACCAAAAAATAAAATAAACCTAAACATTAAAAACATAAATAAAATAAAAAACTAAACGTAAAATAAAACAAAATAAACCTAAAATTAAATAAAATAAAACAAAATAAAACCTAAAGCTAAAAAATAAACCTAAAAATAAACCTAAGAATAAATAAAAAGAAAACCTAAACCCTATAAAGACCTAAACCTAAAATAAAATAAAATAAATAAAATAAAATAAACCTAAACTAAAATAAACTAAAATAAACTAAACTAAAATAACCCTAAACCCTAAAAACCTAAACCTAAACAAAATAAAACCTAAAAATAAAATAAATAAAAAAACTAAACCTAAATAAAATAAAATAAAGATAAAATAAAAACCTAAACTAAAACCTAAACCTAAATAAAAAATAAAAAATAAAACTGAATAAGAATAAATAAAAATAAAACTAAATAAAATAAAAACTAAACCTATAATAAAAATAAAATAAACCTAAAATAAAAACTAAATAAAAATCTGAACCTAAAAACAAAACAAAAAAAAAAACATAAAAATAAATACAAAATAAAACCTAAACCTTAAACTAAAAAAAAACATAAACCTAAAATAAAAATAAAATAAAGCTAAACCTAAACTAAAATAAGCTAAACTAAAATAAATTAAACCTAAACCTAAACATAAAATAAACTAAACCTAAACATAAACCTAAACTAAATAAATTAAAAGATAAAATAAACTAAAATAAAATAAACCTAAAATAAAAACCTAAACCTAAAATAAAATAAAATAAACCTAAACCTAAAAATAAAATAAAACCTAAACCTAAAAATAAAATAAAATAAACTATACTTAAAACCTAAACAAATAAACTAAACAAAACTAAACTAAAATAAATAAACAAACTAAATAAAAATAAAAACCTAAATAAAATAAAATAAAACTAAAATAAATAAAATTAAACTAAATAAAAATACTTGTTTACTTAATTTTAAATAAAATAAAATAAAATCCTGACCCCCCTCCTAAATCCTAACCACAAAACCTGAGCCCTATTGTCCCTAAACCTTAAACCCAAACCCTAAATGCTACCACACCCTAAACCCTAAGTCTAAACCTAGGCCCTAAACCATAAACCTCAGAACCCTAAATAAAACCAAAAACCTATGTAAACCTACTACTAAAATAAAAAAATAAAATAAATAAAATAAAATAAAAATCTAAACATAAACTAAAACTTAAACCTAAACCTAAACCTAGAAATAAAATAAAATAAAATACAAAAACTAAACTATTACAAAATAAATAAAAAACTGAACCTAAAAAAAAATTTAAAAAAACCTATAAATAAATAATAAATAAAACCTAAACCCTAAATTAAAACCTAAAAAATAAGTAAACTGAAACTATAATATAAATTAAACTAAAATAAGTAAAACCTAAACCTAAACCTAAAATAAACTAAACTAAAACCTAAACATAAACTAAATACATTAAAATAAACTAAAAATAAATCTAAACATGAACGACAAAATAAAACCAAAAAAAATCCTTAACCTAAAAACTAAAATAAAAATAAACTTAAACCTAACCCAAAACCTAAATAATAAACTAAAATAAAGAACCTAAACTAAAATAAATAAACCTAAAATAAATAAAAAATAAACTAAATAAACCTAAACCTACTAGTTTATTTAATTTTTTAAAAATTAAAAAAAATCATTTTAAAAACCCTAACACTAAACCCTAAAACCCTAGGCCAACCCAAACACCCTAATCCTGCCAAAAACTAAACTTTTGTATCAAAAATGAGCCCTACCTTCCACAGGCCCAAGATCAAAATCTTAAAAACCAACTAGATCATCCCAACTCCTAAACTCTACCCCACCTTAAACTTACCATAAACTGACCTACCAAATCAATAACCCATCCTCCCTGATCTACCAAACCTCTAAACCACTAAACCCAACCAAAAACATGAGCTACTAAATAACCTAAAAATAAAATAAATAAATAAACTAAACCTAAATACATAAAATAAATATAATATGAGCCTAAACTAAAACCTAAACCTAAGTCTAACAGAAATAAAATAAAATAAAATAAAACTAAACTAATATAAAATAAATAAATAAACTTAAACATAAATAAATTTAAAAAATAAAATAAAATAATAACCTAAATATAAACTTAAACCTAAAAATAAAATAAAATAAAAAATAAAAAATAAAATAAAATAAAATAAAATAAAACTAAACCTACAACAACAACAACAACAACAACAACAACAACAACAACAACAACAAACAACAATACATAAATTAATCCCCTTGGGTGGGGTCTAAATCCTTAGTCTCCAGTCTATTATGTCAAATTCTCATTTAATTCAGTATACTAAGATCATTTTTTATACATCTTAACCAAGTCTTTTAGGTCTAAAACCTTTCTTAACATGGAAAATCTAAGTATCTACTCTCTAATTGGGTCAACTAACTTTATGTGGCCAAACCATCTAAAGCGACTCTCCCTAATCTTATCTACCACTGGAGCTACTCCAACTTTTTCCCGAACATACTCATTTTGCATTCTATCTAAGAGTAAAACCCATCCACAGCATCCTCATCTGTAACACTTAACTTAGTCTTATGCTTCTCTATTGGCCAACATTACACCATAAGTCATTGCAAGTCTTACCACCATCTTATAAAATTTTCCCTCAAGTATAAGTGGAACTTTTCTATCACATAATAGGCAAGATGCATTCCTCTTCAACCATCCAACTTGAATTCTATAACATCTCCATCTATTTCACCATCATTTTGAACAATAGAGCCTAAATATAAGATAAATCACTCTTATTAATGACTTGATCACCAAAGTCACAACACTATCACTAAAACTTCTACAACTAAAATTACACTCCATATATTCAGTTTTAGATCAACTTAAGCGAAAACCTTTAGACTTTAAAGTTGACCTCCATAATTCAAGTTTCTGGACTCCTCCATCTTATCAACAAGAAGAATGTCATCGAAAGCATACACCAAGGTACATCTTCTTGTAAATGCCTAAAGAACATCCATACCAAGTAAAAAAAAAAAAGATAAGGGCTTAATGTTGATCCTTGATGTATTCCAACTGAAATAGGAAAATATTTTGTCAATCCTCCTTGTGTTTGGACACAAGTAATAGCTCTAGTATACATATCCTTAATGACTTGAATATAGCCAATATTAACTCCTTTTTGTTCTAGAACTCTCCAAAGAAATAAAATAAACTTAAAAAATAAAATGAAAACTAAATGTAAAATAAAAATAAAATAAACCTAAAAAAATAAAATAAAAACTTAAACCTAAAAAATAAACCTAAAAATAAACCTAAAAATAAAACTTAAAAATAAATAAAAAATAAAACCTAAACCGTAAACTAAAAAAAACTAAACCTAAAATAAAAATAAAATAAACCTAAACCTAAACTAAATTAAACTAAACTAAAATAACCTTACACCCTAAAGCCTAAACTAACCCTAATTCTTCAACCCTAAACCCTAAAAGTATAAAAACCTAAACCTAAACTAAATAAAACCTAAATATAAAATAAATAAATAAACATAAACCTATATAAAATAAAAAATAAAGATAAAATAAAAACCTAAACTAAAACCTAAACTTAAACCTAAAAAAAAAATAAAATAAAAAAAAACAACAAAACTAAACTAAAATAAATAAAACCTAACTAAAAAATAAAATAAACCTAAAAAAAACCATAATTAAATAAAACTAAATAAGATAAAATAAAATAAAATAAAATAAAATAAAACTAAAAAACCTAAACTACACTAAAATAAAATAAACCTAAAATAAAACCATAAATAAAATAAACCAAAATAAAATAAAATAAAACTAAAATAAAATAAAATAAAATGAAAACTAAATAAAAACCTAAACCTATGAAATAAACATAAATAATAACCTAAAAATAAATAAAAAATAAAGCCTAAACCCTAAACTAAAAAAAGCATAAACCTAAAACAAAAATAAAATAAACCTAAACCTAAACTAAAATAAACTAAACTAAATGAAATAAAACCTAAACCTAAACCTAAAATAAACTAAGCTTAAACTAAATAAAATAAAATGAACTAAAAATAAACCTAAAAACTAAAAATAATACCTAAACATTAAAATAAAATAAAAACTAAACCTAAACCAAAATAAAAGTAAAACCTAAACCTTAAAAATAAAATAAAATAAAACTAAACTAAAATATAAACCTAAACCGTAATCCCTAAACTCTAAAAACATAAAAACTTAAACCTAAACTAAATAAAACATGAAGATAAAATAGATAAATAAACCCAAACCTAAATAAAATAAAGTAAAATCCTAAACTAAAACCTAAACCTAAACCTAAACCTAAAAATAAAATAAAATAAAAAATAAAACTAAAAATAAAGTAAACTAAATAAAATGAAATAAACATAAACTTGCTTTAATTTAAAAAACTAACCCTAAACTAAAAAAACCTAAACTGAGCTAAAATAAATAAAAGAAACCTAAACCTAAATAAAATAAAACCTAAACTAAAACTAAAATAATTAGGCTAAAATAAACCTACATGACTAAAATAAAACAAAAAATAAACCTAAAATAAAGACCTAACCACAAACCTAAAAAAAACCTAAAAATAAATAAAAATAAAAACCTAAACTAAACCACAAATAATAACTAAAATAAAAGAACCAAAACTAAAATAAAATAAACTAAAATAAATAAAATAAAACTAAATAAACTAAAATTGCTAAATTTAACAAAATTTTTAAAATGATCTAAACCCAACTGAGCCACAGGCCTGACCAAACCTACTGACCTAGATCCTGAAAAACCTAGGCTCTAAACCAAACCCTGGCTCTGACTGACCCTGATAAAACCACAGGCCACAGAGCCTGACTAGACTGAAACCATGAGCCACAAACTATGACCCAGGCCCTGAGCTCTACCCAGGCTGAGCCCTAACTGACCCAAACCTAATGGGCTCTAGGCCCCAATCCTGATCACCCTGAGCCTAAAAAACCTGAGCCAAAAAAAACATGTGACATGACTAAAGACCAAAATAAAATAAATAAATAAACCTAAACTAAAATAAAAGAAAATAATAAACCTAAACTAAAACCTAAACCAACCTAAACCTAGAAATAAATAAAATAAAATAAAAATATTAAATAAATAAAACCTAATAACTAAAAAGAAATAATAAACCTAAAATTAAAAAAACCTAAATAATTAAACTAGGCGTAAAATAAAATAAAATAAACCTAAAATATAATAAAATAAAACTAAATAAACACCTACATAAAAAAATATCTTAAATAAAATAAATACCCTAAACTAAAACCTAAACCTAAAATAAAATAAAATAAACCTAAACCTAAAAATGATTAAACTAAAATAAATTAAACTAAATAAATAAAATAAACTAAACCTAAAATAAAAATATAAACTAAATAAAATAAAATAAAACTAAAATAAACCAAATAAATAAATAAAACTAAAACCTAAACCTAATAAAAAATTTAAATGAAACCTACTAAATCCTAAACACTAATCCTAAACCCTAAACCCTAAAACACAAAAAACCTAAACTAAACTAAATAAAAAATAAAATAAATAAAATAAACTGGCATAAATAAATTTAAAAATAAAATAAAATAAAACTAAATCTAAACCTAAAAATATAAAATAAAAATGATAAAATAAAATAAAATAAAAATAAATGAAACTAATATAAACTAAAACTAAAATAAACTTAAAATAAAAACCTAAATAAAATAAAAAAAAACTAAATGTAAAATAAAATAAAATAAACTAAAAAATAAAATAAAACTAAATAAAACCTAAACCAAAATAAACCTAAAAATAAAACTTAAAATAAAACCTAGCTAAACTAAAATGGACTTGGACCTATAAAAATAAAATAAACCTAAACCTAAACAAAATAAACTAAACTAAAATAACTGCACCTTAAACCCTAATAACCTAAACCCAAACCCCAAACCACAGAAATATAAACCTAAACTAAATAAAACCTAAAATATAAATAAATAAATAAACATAATAAAATAAATAAAATAAAATAAAATAAATAAAACCTAAACTAAAACCTAAACATAAACTAACTAAACATAAAAATAAAATAAAATAAAAAAGAAAAACTAAACTAAACTAAAATAAGTAAATAAGCTAAACTATATTAAATAATAAAATAAACCTAAAATAAAAAACCATAATAAAATAAAAACTAAACCAAAGCTAAAATAAAATAAAATAAAAACTAAATAAAAACCTAAACCTATGAAATAAAAATAAATAAAAACCTAAAAATAAATAAAAATAAAACATGAACTAAACTAAAAAGCCTCCTAAACAATAAAATAAACCTAAACCTAAACTAAAATAAACTAAACTAAATGAAATAAACCTAAGCTAAACCTAAATAAACTAAAAAACTAAATAAAGACTAAAATAAACCTAAACCTAAAAAGTAAAACCTAAAATAAAATAAAATCCTAAAACCTAAATATTAAAATGAAATAAAAATTAAACCTAAATCTAAAATAAAATTAAACCTAAAACCTTAAAATAAAATTAAACTAATCTAAATTATAAAACCCTAAACATAAAACCTAAATCTAAACTAAATAAACATAAAATAAATAAATAAATAAACCCAAACCTAAATAAAATAAAGTAAAAAACCTAAAAAAAAAACCTAAACCTAAACCTAAAAATAAAATAATATAAAAAAATAAAAACTAAATTAAAAGGTAAACTAAATAAACTTAAACCTACCAGTTTACTTAATTTAAAGATAAATAAAAATAAAAAATAAAAAATCTCTAACCTTAAACCCAAAACACTAAACCCTAAACCATAAAAATGCTAAACCCTAAACCCTAAACCCTAAAACTAACCCTAAATGCTATAAAACCAAAACAAACTAAAAAAAAATAAAAGCCAATAAAATAAAACTAAACCTAAAATAAAAATAAAATAAGAATTAAATAAACCTAAACCTAAAATAAACCTAAAACCTAAAATAAATAAAAATAAAACCTAAACATAAGTTAAAAAAACCTAAACCTAAAATAAGAATAAAATAAACCAAACTTATAAACTAACTAAACTAAAATAAATAAAACCTAAACCTAAACTAAATATAAACTAAACATAAACCTGGACTAAATAAAATAAAAATAAAACGTAAATAAAAAATAAAATAAAATAAAATAAACTAAAAATAAACCTAAACCTAAACCTAAATCTAAACTTAAAAAATAACCTAAAATAAAAATCCTAAATGAAAATAAAAATATAATTCAATCTAAATAAAAAATGTTAAAAAAACTAAAAATAAATAAAAAATAAATTAAATAAACCTAAATTAACATGCTTCTTAATTTAAAAAAATTAAAAAAATAAACATAAACCCTTAACCTCACCCTACCACTAAATCCAACCACGGACCATAAATTCCCTACCATCTTAATAACTCTAAACCACAAACTAACCCTTAACCCTAAACCCTAAACCCTAAATCATAAATCTGATACAAACCCACAAATCCTAAACCTAAACCCTAAACCCTAAACCCACCTAACCCAAGCTAACTAAAACACCTAAAACCTAAAACCCAAAAACCTTTTTTAGATTCTATGTATAAGTATCCTGATGACTATGATGATGATAATTTTCGCATGTGACCCCTTATCTTTCGCCCTTTGTAATTTCCTCTCTATATTATATATAATAGGTTTGCGGGTAATAAAGCCCATCGGACTTTCAACAACTAAAAGTTATCTTCTCAGGGTTTGTTGGGTATGATGTGTGATGATTCACTCCCTTTTAGTTTGGTAGTAGCTCTTGTGATGTAACCCTTCTCTGAAGTTTGGATGATATTTGCATCCATCCCTTGTGTGGGAGCTGAGCCTTCATAATTCTTTACTATCATTCTCATTATGCTATTTTTAGTTATCATGTAATACATATTACCTTAACTGCTCTAATTTCTTTCTGTTTACATTTTTACAGGTGCTTCTCTCTTGTCCTCTTGTAGATTTGCTCCATAGTGTCATGCATTCTCACGTCCTGCAGAGCATTGGTCCTAATCTTCCTTTGGCTTTTTATGTTAATCTAATTGTATCTTTTGATTGCTAATGTCTTCTTTTGCTTTTGGATGTACTTAGATGGGGTTACTCCTTAGGGCTGATTGGCTAAGAGTTTTGGGTTTATAAGGACCTTGTAACCCTCTTTGTGGCAAAAAAAATACCCACATGGGGTTTAAAAAAAACCCTAAAACCTAAACCCTAAACCAGACCATAAAACCATAAACATAAACCCTAAACTCCCAAATCCTAAATAAAAAAACCCTAAAACCTAAACTAAACTCTAAAATAAACCTACTTAAACCCTAAACCTAAACCACAAAAAAACCCTAAAGCTAAAATAACTAAACCTAAAACCCTAAAACTTATAATCCCTAAACAAACCCCAAACCTTCCTAAATAAAACTAAACTAAACTACTAAATCCAAAATAAATACATAAAACTAAAAAAACATAAAAAAAAACTAAATGAAAAACCTACTAAATAAAATAAAAAACTTAAACTAAAACCAAAACATACATAAACATAAAAAAATAAAATAAAATAAGACTAAAATACTAAGAAATAAAAACCTAAACTAAACAATAAAATAAAACAAACCAAAATACAAAAAGCTTAAATAAAATAAAAACTAACCCTAAAATAAAAATAAAATAAACCTAAAATAAAAGAAAATAAAAATTAAATAAAAAACCTTTGAAATAAACCTTAAAAAAACCTAAAAATTAGTAAAAAAAAATAAAACCTAAACTAAAAAAAAAACTAAACCAAAATAAAATAAAATAAAATAAACTAAAATAAAATAAACTAAAGATAAATAAAACCTAAACTAAATAAAATAAAATAAACTAAATAAAATAAAACCTAAACTAAAAATAAAACCTAAAAATAAAATCTAAAATAAAACCTAAAACCAAAACCTAGAAAAAATAAAATAAAACTAAACTAGCTAAAAATAAAAAATAAAACATAAACATAAGAAATAAAATAAAAATGAAACAAAAATAAAAATTAAATCAAAACTTAAAAAATAAATTAAAATAAAAGACTTAAACTAAAATAACTAAACCTAAAATAAATAAATAAATTAAAGAAAAAAATAAATGAAACTTAAATAAAATAAAATAAATAAACTAAACTATTGGGTTTAATTTCAAAACCATAAACCCTAAATCTAAACTCTAAACCTACCCACCCTAAATCTACCCTGACCCACCCCTAATAACCACTTAAAATAAATAAATAAATAGCTAAACCTATTAAATAAACTAAACTAATAACCTACTGAGGCTCTACCCACACTAAATACCACAAATAACCACTAAATAGTCACCAAAACTAAACCTACTGAGCTAACCCAGGCCACAGGCCCTAACCAACTTCACTGACAACCTGACTGGGCCCTAAATCACAATCCACCCTACCCCACACCACCTTATATCCTTAAAATGCTTACCCTAGGCCCACTTACCTGACCCAACTCTAAACCACAAATCCAACTATACCATGAGCCCTAAACCCTTAACCCTAAACCCAAAACCCTAAACCTTAAATTAAAATAAACTTAAATAAAATATAAATTAGATTGAACTTAAATTAAATTAAATTAAACTAAACTTAAAAATAAATCTTAAATTAAATTAAACTTAAACCTTGTCGTGTGGTTAACCTCATTATATGTGCCTTTGCTGTATGGATTTATCTGTTGGTTGAGTTTACTCTTGGCTCTATTAGACATGTATAATTATTATTGTGATCATGCTATTAATAAGGTGGATGTGGCCAAGATGTTTCATCTAGGTAGGGATGTTGTTGGCTGTGCATTCTCATGCTATGTTGGCATTAGTTGGTGATACTTACCTTATAAGGGATTGGTGTCATCCCTTTACCATTCTAATCTATGTTGCCTTCTTTTCTATAGTGTATGTGGCTATGTTTTGGTATGCAGATACTAAGGATCATCTGGCTTTCATCCAATGGCTACTTTCCCAGTTTGTAAAAATGATGGGGATGATTTCACTCATTATTTGGCTGGTAGTAGCACTTTTGATGTAACCATTCCTTTAAAGTTTGGATGCTCATGTTTTCAGCTGCCCAATTTTGTGTGACTGAGCCTGAGCCTTCTTTCACACAGTTCTCTATATTTCTCTCATTTTATTCTATTTTTACTTTCAATTTTGCTTGTATCACATTAACTGTGCTAATTCTTTGATCTAGATGTTTGCAGATTCTATGTTATTTTCTTGCAAGTTCCTTCTCTATTAGAGGCATAGGCTTCTCTCACCCTCAAGAGCTTTTGCTAAAGGCTATCCAATGGCTTCTCTTTTTGTTCATTTTGTATCTTTTGCTTTCCTTTCTTTTTTTCTTTTATTTTGGTTATACTTAGGCTGATTGTAGCTCTTTGAGTAGTAGTTCTTGAGTTTGTCCCCTCTTAAGGACCTTGTAACCCTCTTTTTTGTGGCAATACAATTCCCCTATATGGGGTTCCTTAAAAAAAACCCTAAACCTTAAACCCTAAAAGCCTAAACCCTAACCTAAAAACCAGACTAAACAAAACCCCAAACTAACCCAAAAACAAACTAACCAAAAAACCAATCCAAACCTTAAAACCTAAAAACTAAACCTAAACTAAATAAAACTTAAAAAAACTAAATAAAAAAACCTAAACCTAAATAAATTAAAAACTAAAATTAAATTAAAACATAAACTAAAACTTAAACCTAAACATAAACCTAGAAATAAAATAAAATAAAAAATAAAAACTAAGCTAAAATAAAATAAATAAAAACCTAAACTAAACTAAAAAAATAAAATAAACTTGAAAATAAAAACCTAAATAAAATAAAACTAAACTAAAATAAAAATAAAATAAACTAAAATAAAAAATTAAATAAAATTAATTAAAACCTAAACCTATGAGTAAACCAAAAATCTAAAAATAAGTAAGAAAATAAAACCCTAAAACTAAAGAAAATTAAACCTAAAATAAAAATAAAATAAACTAAACTAAAATAAATAAAACCTAAACCTAAGCATAAACTAAATAAAATAAAATAAACTAAAAATAATCTTAAACCTAAATTAAAAAATACAACCAAAAATAAAATTAAAAACCTAAACCTAAAAAAAATAAAATAAAACCTAAACTAAGCATTAAAAAAACCTAAACATAAAATAAAATAAAGAACTAACAAATAAACTTAAACCTACAAAAAATAAACTAAAATAAAATCTTAATATAAACTAAATAAAATACATAAAAAAAATAAACCTAAATAAATAAATAAAGAATACAAAAATAATAAATACTAAATAAATAATAAAATCCTACTCTCACCCTTCACTGACCCTATCCTCTCACCTAAATCCCACCACTTAATCACACCTAAAATAAAAGATCCTAAACTACTAAAATAAACTACTAAATGACTCCTTCACTGACCTACCCTCTCTAGGCCCTCTAAACCCTAATACCCACAAACCCCAACCACTCCTAACTCTCTACCTACCAAATCTTAAACCCTACACCTATAACCCTAAACTCCCTAAACCTAAAAGCCCTTAACTTAACCTTGTAACCTTAAAACTCCACTCCCTCTGCTCTCTGTGCGATTCATGTTCCCTTTCCTTTTCCTTGCTTTGTCTCTATTCTGTTCCTTAATTTTGCTCTCGGTTGGCATGTGAGTTTCCCTTGATCTTATAATGGCGAATGTGCTTTCCATACAGCTCTTCAAACTTGGGCGTCGGGCTTTTGATTTTCAAGGTAATATCGTCGACTCATTTGTTAGTCTTTGTTGTTAAGTCCTTCAAGGACACTTTATCTGGTAAGAACATTGGCTCTAATGCTTTGGTCAATTTAATCTCAACTTCTTTCCGTGGAATGCCTATGTGTGCTCGGATCTTGATGTGGGTGAAGCCATTGAATTTTCATTAGTTGGTAAATTTTCATTCATTGCCGACTCTTGAAAGCATCGATCCTTCTTTCATAGCTAAAGCTCTCGGGTGTACTGATTGATTGATCCTAGACATATCCTTATTTAGCTATCTAATTATTTAGACTACTCAAGAGTCTTTGCTCATCTTACTTTGTGTACAATTGTCAAATGAGGCTTTTGAAATGGTCTCCTCTATTTGATGTCAAGAGGAATCCCAATTGTTCCTTTATGGCTAGCTTTTCCAAACATGAGGATACATTACATTACCCATCAAGTCCTATTTGCGTTGGGGCTCTCTTTGGTAGGCCCATTCAAATAGATCAAACCATGAGATCCGCATCGGTTCTCATTATTTTGGTTGAGATTGATATTACCAAAAGCATCCTAAAGAAGTTTGGATCGGTTGAAAAAATTTGGGTATAATCAAAAGTGAAATTTGAAAATTTCCCATTTTTGCACACATTGTAAGATCCATGGTCATGATCACTTTGAATGCTTTGTGTTACACCTAATCTTAAAAGAAAAATTGTGATCTAATCCCTCTCTAACAAATGAAAAAAAAAAAGTTCTTATTTTCCTAAAGTTACTCAAATGGAACTCACCTCTACCCCTCTCCTTTATTACTACTGATTTGCCATTGGAGAACAATGCAGCTTGATAAAAATAATGATATTGAGGTTTGTGAAACTAATGATAACTTACAACATTGCTTCTACTTGTAATAACTTGGCATCTCAAGACAATCCCACTCATATGATTCATAATGGTGATTTGAATGGGAACCTCAAGTTGGATCAAAATCTCAAAACTATTTACGGAATTGTTCAAAATTTTGATAATTTGGTGATGGATCAAAATTTGAATAGTACTCATGGAAATGAAAATGAATTTTGTGCTATTAATGGTGTCACAACCTCTCCTTCTATTACCCTATGAGTGATACACATGCTAATCTATTTCTCAACCTAACTCGATGAAGGAAATCACCATTAGAATGCTTTGATAGATCGGTCCTATTACAATATCACAAATCACTTTCTTTTGATGGAGATACTTTGGACATAGATAGGCCTTTTCAAATTGTTATTAAAAAATCCCTTAAAGCAAGAATGTTCACTAATAGCTCCACTAGAACCACTCGATCTTCTCTAACTTCCCATAAATAATTGTTTCATGTTTATCTTCTTCTTGTTTTCATTTTTTTCGGTTATCTCTCTTTTCTTTCAACTTATTATGATCAATTTTCTTATTTGGAATGTTGTATTGGGACTCTCTGTCATTAATCGTGTTAGAAGCTTTTTGCACTCATAACATTGCCTTGTTATTGATTGAACCATTCATTCACTCTTCTAAGATCACTGTTGCTAGAATGCTTGGCTTTCAAAATTTCTTTTATAATATTAGCAATAAAATTTGGTGTTTTGGAATAATAGTCAACATCTCTATCCTTGATGATCTCATCAATTGGTTAATGTTCAAATCTCATTGGGTGAATTTTCTACTCTTAGTTCCTTTATTTATGTTTCTTGTAATAGAGCGGTAGGAACATCCTTTGGGATAACTTAAGAACCTTTGCCTCCTTATCAACAAACCTTGGTTGGTTGGTGGTGATTTCAACACTATTCGCTTCTGAAAGAAGGAGGTTGCTCTCTAACATTCATTCCATGGAAGACTTTTCTAATATGATTCTTGATTGTAATCGATTGATATTGGTTTTGGTTTTAAACTACCGTGGCATAATTCTAGACTTTGGCGCTTGATAGGACCCTCTTTAATTCCCTTTGGATCAATCAATGGCCTCTTGGTTGAACATTTAAGCAAAACTTTATTTGACCATGCTCACTTTTGATTTCTCAAAATCCTCCACTCTATCCTCCCATACTCCTTTTAGATTCCAAAATATGTGGATCCAACATAGCGATTTCATTAATGTTGTTTCCATTAATTGGATGGATATTCATCGATAATTCGTTAAAGGCATGATTCACCTTTGGCTTAAGCTAAAAGGCTTAAACAAAATCTAAATTGAACAAGCATCATTTTAAAATCTTTTACAAATCTCAAAATATGGAACAATTGTTTGCTCTCTTGAAGATGTTGTTTTGCGACTCTAACAAGCTTGATGAATTGAATCGACTAAAGATAACTTGATTAATTATCGAATATGGAGAAACTACTAGCACCAAAGGTTGCTAGCAAACATATTGATGATGGTGAGAAACACAAGGTATTTTCATGCTCTTTATAAAAAAGAAAGTCTTAAACTATTATTAAAAATCAAAATGATATTGGAACACGGATTCGAATAATGATATTAAAGATCTTTCATCATTTTCAAAATTTATTAAAATAACCCCTCCTTAGATTCCATCTCCAACACATATTTGATCTCTGATTCTAATAATGAAAACCACTTTGCATCCCTAAGGCTGAGATTAGTAGTATTCTCAATAGCATGAACAATTACGTTGTTGGCCACGAGCTACGACTCAATTCTTTCAATATTGTTGGCCTATTATTAAGGCGACCTTGTTGATGTGGTTGTATTTTTTGAGGGTAACCCTTTACCTAGATATTTTTCTAGCACTTCATTGTTCTCATTCCCAAAATTAATAATCGAATCTTGGGGAATTTAGACCTATCACCTTTGCACCTTCTTTTTATAAACTCATTGCTAAATTAATTGCTAATAGAATTAGTCCGTTGCTGCCTAAAATTATTTCCCCCAACCAAACTGGCTTCGTTAAAGGTAAAGCAATATCTAATAACATACTTCTAGCACAAGAGCTGATTCATGACATTGACGTCCTTATCAGAGGTGGTAACATCCTTTTTAAACTGGACATCACAAAAGCTTTTGACAACCTCTCTTGGGATTTCCTCTTTCAAATTCTTCATTTGCTTGGGTTTTTTGATATTTTATCCACCTCATCAAAATTTATTACAAATGTTTGGTTCTCTGTTATCATGAATGGTGAATCCTTAGGTTTTTTCCCTTGAGCATGGTTTGAGACAAGGGATCCCCATCCCCTTCTTTTATTATTCTTGTTGAATATCTTTCAAAATTGAATGATCTTTTTTACAATAATCCTAGGATGTTTTATAGAACTCAAGGTGGTCTTCCTGTCACTCATCTTAGTTTCTTGATGACTTTATAATCTTTTGCAATGCCTCAATTCCTCACATTAAAACTATTAAGAATCTTTTAAATAAATTTGGCAATGAAAGCGTCTTTTTTCAATGAAGGCAAAAGTTGTTTCATTCCTTCTTCTAAAATTCTAGCAATAGGACCAATCAAATCTTGAGAATTACTAATTTTCAACAACAACAACTTCTATTAAATATCTTGGTGCTCCTCTTTTAAAGGATCAAAAATCTCACCTTTTGATGAGCTAATCCAAAAAATCTCTAATAAAATTTTATGTTTGGAATTTCACTTACTTTCATTTGGTGGTAGGCTCACTTTGATTAAGAGCACCCTTAACTCCATGCCTTTGTATCTCATTCAAACCATTATGTGACCAACTCTATCATTAACAATTGGTCTCATTAACAAATTTTTTGGGGATCTAACAATTCCTCTAAAAATGCACTTTGGACCTCTTGGTATAAAACACTGGCACTTTTGATGAAGGTGGCCTTGGATGTAAACCAATCAAAGAAACTATCACTGCTTTTTCTTATAAACTTTGGTAAAATTTTAAGAAAACAATAGTCTTTTAATTTCATGACTAAATCTGTGGGAAAGCACCCTCTCATTTGCCCCTATAAAGCGGAGACTCTCATGTTTGGAAAGACTTTGTTCATCAAATGGGATGCCAAATCCTTAATTTCTGGGGATTAACTGGCTCCTCTTTCTTTTGGCAAGACAATTTTGGAGGTGGGTCCATTGATGACTTACTTTCTACCCATTCCACTGCTGCTATTAAAGTGAACTCTTTTTGGTAGAATAATATGTGGAACAATAGTAAGCTTACTGATCATATTCCTCCCTCTCTTTTAAATAACACTACTATTCCTATCATTCCTACCAATCAAGATCGGATCCTTTTAAGCTTTCACATAATGGTGATTTCAACTTTAAAAATGTTTGGATTCACATTAAAGAAACTCATGATTTTTCCTATGTGTTTTCTAAACTTTGGAACAACAATATCCCTACTTCTTATTTTGTTCTTACTTGGCGTATTTTGAAAAACTTCATCCCTGTGGACTCCTTGTTGTGGGGTAAAGGTTTTCAATTACCTTCAAAATGCCAATGATGTTTTCACATTGAGAATGTGAATCATGTTTTTGTTAATGGGGCCATTGCTTCTAAACTTTGGATTTGGTATGATGACCTCTTTAACATTGTCATTTTCAATGGCTCCTTAAATTTATACCAACTTCTTGAAGTTTATTTTGATAATACTATTAAAGGAACACATTAAAGTCATAAGCGCTATCACTCTTATTTGGTTCATATGGATGGACCAAAATGATGCAAAACATCGTGAGATCCCATGAATCACATGAGGATAATTTCTAGAACTAAAACAAAATTTGTGACTTGTTTAATGCCAATTTAATTAAATATAAACAATTCAAAGGTTTGCAAATTTGTGGCCAATAAATTGGGTTTTAACTTGGATCACCATCAGAAAGATGACAAGATTGTTTATTGGGTAAAACCTCATGCTAATACTATTAAAGTTAACACTGATGGCTCTATCTATCATAAAGGTTCAGGCTGTGGTGGAATTTCAAAAATCTTAATGGAAAAGTCATATGTGCCTTTGCTTACCCCTTAATCCTCTGTTCCTTTTCTTGAGCTTCATGGAAGTACTGCTCTTGAGATTTGCCTTCAAAAAGGTTGGCTCAATATTTGGATTGAGGTGGATGCCCTTATGCTGATTGTTCTCTTGACTTCCACCAAAATGAGCAATACTGAATTGTACTACCTTCTTAAGCAAACTAGAACTCTCCTTGCCCAACTCTACTATAAAATCACTCATGTATGGCGTGAGGGTAATGCATGTCTGCGATTATCGGTCGGGTGCTAGATTGGATGGAATAAAATTCTTTGATCAACTAACCCTTCTAAACATTTCCATGGCTTGGTTAATGGACAATCTTGGGTTTCCTTTTCTAAATTAATCTAACCTATTGGATTCACCTATTTCAATACCTCTTTTATTGCATGATCATTTTCTATTTGTTGTTATTTCTTTGGTCTTTCGATGCATCAATCTGATATCCCTTGTTGTTTACTTATTGATCTCGTGGCACATCCTATTTATTTAATTATCTTAGCTTTAATTGGGAGCTTACGCCTATTTTCTTGTTAATGTGTTCTTTGCTTTTTTTGGAATTTCGATGCATCATCATATTACTCCTTCTTGGTCCTTTCTTGAGCTAAGTGGCATCTCTATTAGTTTAATTATCCCAACCTTGTTTGGGGTCTTATTATTTCTGGATGCTACATCTATGTTAAAGGTTTAATTATTGGTTGTTGGGCTTTTGGGCCCTTTGTCAGCGATCTTGGAGTTGGTTTAATGTATTTCGAATGTATGCTAACCCACCTTACATACCTGTAAGAAAATTCAATACCTTTGTTATTATTAATGGTTCTTTGCGGTTTGCATTGTTTAATGAATTCCTTTTGATTTTTCTTAGGAGGTAGTTCTTTTGCTGATTTCTCTAAAGGATTTCATTGATAATAACCTTTTGAACCCTCATGGTAGCTCTGTTTCCCCATTACTTTTTATTGGATTATCCTATGGTTGCAATAATTGTAGTGTTGTTTTAACCTATGGTGGTTGGATTTCTGGATTCACTATCCTGTTGGCTAACCTTGTGTTTGTTAGCTATTTGTTTCCTGGTGTTCTTCTGACTATCTTTGTTGTTCTCATCCAGGCTACTGCTGATCAATTAATCTGTTGTTTTTTACCTTTTAGCTCTGTTAAAATTGTGCAGATCTAGCTTGTTGGTAATTACTATTCTAGATGTTTCATTATTGCTCCTCATCTTTTGGATTTTATTTTGTTTTTTGTTATTGGCCTCTATTGAGGTTGTAGACTGCAAAATGGCTTTATTTTTTCGCTTGATAGTTTCTTATCTCTCATTTTTTGAATGTTTGTCTTTATTAAACACAGGATGTTGCTATTTTCACTACTATTTTTTATATCTGTTCTAGTCTTGGCGGACCTCTTCCTTAACTATCTGGAATTTAACTTATGCATTGTATAATTTGAATGGTTAGTTTTATGGCAAACTTTCTATTATTTTCTTTCTTGGTTCTTGGATGGTCTGGATCATTGAGTCTTTTATCGACAAGCTATTCTTTGGGTTATTTAGTTGTGTCTTTTTGGTGTTGTCTTGCTTATTGTTTTGCCAACCTCATATTCCCAATCTGCCAAGAGATTTTGCAATTTTCTGTTCAATTTTATTAATTCCTTGCAGGTTTGGACTTCCTTTATGGCTTCTTAGTTTGCCTTTAATGTGGTTGTGGGTTTAGCTGCTAGCTTGATCATCTTTATCTAGAAGGTTTTTTCTGTTGATTATCTTTTGAACCCTTTCTATTGCTACTTTACATCTCTATTTTTTATTGGAATTTTATATGGTGAGTGTAATTTTGTTTTATTGCTACCTTGTCTTTGTGGTTATTCCTTTCTTACCTTTTATTTCTCTATTATTTTTTGTTTATTGCTGATTTCTCCTGTTGTTATTTTATCTCGCTCTGTTCAAATGGTGAACCTTGTGATTATCCATCTGATTATTTGGATCTTTACATATTCTCTATTTACTCTGAATGGATGGACTTTTGGCCAGCTTATTGGTAATTACTATCTAGGTTGTTGGCTGAACTGGATTAATACTCTACATGTTGTTTCTAGGGTTTTGGTTTGTTTTGTTGTTCTCTATTGAAGTTGTTGGCTTGGTGGCTTTTGATTTGAATCTCCTTATTGGTTTATTATATGCTTATCATCGAATTCATGAACTATTTTTGCTCTTTTCTCCATCTTCTTTCGTTAAACTTGTATCTATTACCTTGTTTATTTTGAATGGGTGGTTCTCCCAGCTTTTTTTCATTATCTTGGTATTTGTTGTCTTGGATATTTTCTATCTTTGTTTCTGATTCCAATGTTGGCTATCTTTGTTGGTTGTAGGACTTTAGGGTCCTATGTTAACAAGATTTATTTCTTTGTTACGATTGGTCATTGGTGTTGCTTTGCTTTTGATCCATGTTTCTATGCTCTATCTACTTGGATACTAACTATTGCAATGTCTACTATGATTGAGAGGCTCTATGGCCATCTTGTTGTCCCTTGCTGTCTTGGTTGTGGTTGTCTTGGCTGCTGTGGTCTTGGCTATTTTTTTATCTTGGTTATCTTATGTCTTGTTTTTTTGGATTCTAATGAGGATCCCATTTGAATCCCATTTTGATTTATCCTCCGGTGGTTCCAATGTTGCACTAACTATTTTGTTGTTGGGTTGGCTTTTCTAATTGCTTACTATTTCTGTATGGGCTTCTTGTTCACTTCGATAGATCTACATTAACTCGATGTTTATTCCCATCAGGTTGATTAGTCTTATGTTGCTATCTCCTTGGAATGCTATTCGAATGGGTACTATGGATAGCGCCTTTTCTATCTTGTTGTCTTGGTTGTTTTGATGGATTATCCAATTTTTTGTCTAACATCTCTGTAGTTCACTATCTTTATTTGGTGCTATTTTTGGTATTGGGTTATCTTGCCTTCCTTTACAAATGCCTTTTTCCAACTTCGATATGGATATTAATAAGGGGTTTGTTTACATGCATTCATTTTATGATTGGGCTCATTTTCGGATTTTACTTGAGGTACTCGGCACGAAAGATTCATATATATATGTATATATATATATATATATATATATATATATATATATATATATATATATATATATATATATAATATGTTTGGGATGGTGTTAATTATAGGCTCATCGACTTGCTTAGTAGGATTTCAACAGGCTACCTCTTCTGCTATTTTCTTGTGTATAAGTATGCTGGCCTATTTCATATGTATAAGTATCCTCATGTCAGGGTGACTATATTGATGATAATTTTCTGCATGGGACCCCTTATCTTTTACGCCCTTTGCAATTTCCTCTCTATATTATATATAGTTTTGTTTAGGTTTGTAGGTAATAAAGCCCATAAGACTTTCAACAACTGGCTGTTATCTCCTCATAGGTTTGTTGGCTATGATGGCTGTGATGATTTCACTCCTTTTGGTTTGATAGTAGCTCTTGTGATGTAACCCTTTTGTTGAAGTTTGGATGCACATATTTGCATCTGCCCCAACTTGGTGTGACTGAGCCTGAGCCTTCTCTATCACAATTCTTTACTATCATTCTCATATTATGCTGCTTTCAGTTATCATTATGTATGTATTAACTTAACTGCGGTAATTTCTTTTCATTTACATTTTTGCAGGTGCTTCTCTCTTGTCCTCTTCTTGGGTTTGCTCCATAGTGTCATGCATTCTCACATCCTAGCATTATAATCTTCCTTTGGCTTTTTATGTTAATCTAATTGTATCTTTTGATTGCTTTAATGTCTTCTTTTGCTTTTGGATGTACTTAGATAGGAAATTTACTCTTTAGGTTGATTGTAGCTCTTTGAGCAGTAGTTCTGGAGTGTATCCCCTTTAAGGATCTTGTAACCCTCTTTTGTGGCAATAAAATACCCCATGGGGTTTCCCCAAAAAAACCATTAAAACAAACCTTAAAAACCTAACCTAACTTAACTTAATAAACTAAACCTTAAAACTTAACCTAACTAACTTAAAACTTAAACTTAAAACTTAACTTAACCAGCAACAACTTAACTTAAAAAAAACAAATAAATAAAAACCCAAAACCAAAAACTTAACCCTAAACCCAAACTAAGTAATAAATATGAATAACCCAATAAATGATAAACTGATAGAAAAAATATAAACCAATGATAAACTAATGAAAATGACTTAACCAATAATGAATAAATGATAATAATGAAATAAAATGAAAAATAAACCAAATGAATAAATAATGATATAATAAAGAAATGAAATAAATGAAATGAAATGACTAATAATCTCTAAGAATGACCTAAAGGATAATGAATATATAAACTATATGAACCAACAATGACCTAAATTAAAATAACTGAACCTAACTTAATAAACCCAAACCAACTTTAACTAACAAATTACCACAAAACTTAAAGCCTAACTCACCTTAACCTAAAAAAAAAAACCCTCTTTAACCTAAACCCTAAACTAAACCCTAAACTAAACTAAACAAAATAAAATAAATAACTAAAAGTAAACCTAAAAACTAAACTAAAAAAAATTAAAAAAAACCTACACTAAAAATAAAAAATAAAATAAAAATAAACTAAAAAATTAAACTAAACCTAAACTAAAATAAAAAAATAAAATAAATAAACTAAACTAAACTTAAAAACTAAAAAAACCTAAAAAAACTAAAAATAAACTAAAAATAAATAAATAAACCAAAAAAATAAAAATAAACTAAATAAATAAACTAAAACCTAAAACCAAGCTCTCTATTCGATTCCCCTTTTTGATTCCTTTTCTAAAGGTTGCTTCATCATTTTGATTAGTTCATTGTTTGTTTACTCAGCCATAGTGATGTTCACTGGTCTTTTTGGCTAATCCTTTGGTGTGTAATAGTTCCATCATGGACTAGGCATCGATTTAACGAGATTTATGGATTTGAAAGTTCCTTCTATTTTGTCTACGATTAAATCCTTTAAGGATGTTCTCACTGGTAAGAGCTTTTCCCTTACTGATTCGGTGAATTTGATATCGACCTTGTTTCATGGCATCCCTACGATTATGTGTTCAGATCATGATGTGGAGAAGTTGGCTAAGACTTACGAATTCACTTTAGTTGGTAAATTTACTGACTAATATGACAATATCGCTCATTTTTCACAATCTTAAACTTTGGTGCATTCTCTATTGGTTTGATTAATCCAAGGCATGTTTTAATTCAGCTTACTAATGATCTAGATTATTCAAGGGTTTTCTCACGTCATTCTTACTTTGTTTTTAATTGTCAAATGCATCTTTTAAAGTGGTCTCCCCATTTTGATATAAAAGAGGAATCACCTGTTCTGTATGGTTGGCTAATATGAATTCATTATACGCATCAAGTTCTTTTTGCTTGTCGGTGGCCTCTTCAAATTGATCACCACCCGTGAGATAAACCTTATGGCTCACATTTTGGTGGAAATTGATATCTTTAAAACACCCTAAAGAAGTTTGGATTGGTTCTAAAAAATTTGGTTACAATCAAAAAGTTGAATTTGAGAATTTTTTTATTTTTGCCGCCTAAATTCATGGGCATGATAATTAAATCTTTTGTCGCACCCACAACTTAAAAGGAAAACTTTGATCCTAATCCTAATCTATCCATGATAAAATTAGTAAATATATTTATGTGCCTAAGGTTAATCAAAATGGGAATCCTATTTCTACTTCTTTTGAACCCACTGCTTTACTTAATGAAGTGTACAATGATGATACTCCCAATTTTCAATCTGAGCATGTAAAAGATATTGCTAATGTTGACCAAAATGTTGAATGTGATGGTTTGGTTATCGGTCCTTCCTTGTAAAATGATTTGCCTCGTCAAGATAATGGCTCTATTCAGACTACCTTGCCTCTCTTGACTGCTGAACATGAGGAGGAGCGTGTGACCCTTAGTGGTGATTTGAATGAAAATTTGATGATGGAAGAAAATCTAAAAAAAAAATTATGAAGCTGATCCTAAAATTTGTGCTCTTAATGGTTTTACAACCTCTCCTTCTCTAATCAAAATTGACATGCATCTCGACCTTTCACTTAAAATTGAAAGGAAGTTATCATTAGAAATGCTTTGATTGATTCGACCATATTCTTAACAACTAATCTCTCTCTCTATGATTCTTTGGAAAAAAGACCTTTTCAAACTATTTTAAAAAGAAATCACTTAAAGAAAAAATGTTCCCTAATAACTCAACTAGATCTACTAGATTTGGTTCCTCATCTCATAAATAACTGGTTCTTTTTTCCTAACCATGTTAGAAGTCTCTGTCGTATTAATAATATAGCTTTACTGGTTGTTATTGAACCTCTCATACATTCTTCTAAGATCAACCATGTCCTAAAATGCTAAACTTAATAACTTCTTCATAATATTAGATAAAATTTTGTGTTTTGGAATAATTTAATCAATGTATCTATCCTTGATGATCTTAAACAAGTTGTCAATCCACATCTCATTGGGTGATTTTTTTTACACTAAGCTCCTTTATTTGCTTGTAGCAGTGATAGGAACATCCTTTGGGACAATTTAAGAACTTTGCTTATCACAAACCTTGGTGGTTGGGGGTGATTTCAACACTATCCTCTCTTCCTATGAAATAAAGGGTGGTTGTTCTCCTGACCTTCATTCCATGGAAGATTTCTCCAATATGATTATTGATTGCAACCTTATTGACATTAGGGGTTACGATTACACTTACCTCTAGAACAATGACTTGATGGGACTCTCTTTAACTCCCTTTAGATTAATCAATGGACTCGTACCTCTGTTGAGCACTTGAGCAGAACTTTGTCTGACCATGCTCCTCTTTTGATATATGTTAAAAATCCCTCTAATAAACTATCCTCCTCTACCTCTTTCAAATTCCAGAATATGTGGATTCAACACATTGATTTCTTAAATGTTGTCTCCACCAACTGAATGGCCCCCCTTCACCCTGATAATTCTTTTAAGGGCATGATTCACCTCTGGTTTAAGCTTAAAAGACTTAAACAAACCCTTATTTGGTGGAACAAGCATTGTTTTAAAAATCTCTTTTCTAATATCAAAAACATGGAACAATTGGTTTATTGTCTTGAAAATACTATTTTGACTGATTCTTCTAACCTAAAGGATTTGAATGAAGCCAAAGATAACCTAGTTACCTATCAGAATATGGAAGAAACTTACTGGTGACAAAAGGTTACTAGTAAATATATTGCTGATGGGGACAAAAATACTAGATATTTTCATGCTCTTTTCCAAAAAAAGAGAGCTTTAAACTCTATCCAAAAAATTGAAAATGACAATGGCAACTGGATCACTGATAATAATGAGATTAAAGACTCTATCATTAATCATTTTAGAAATTTGTTGAACAAGAGCCATACTTTAGAAGCTATCTCCAACTCTCATTGATTCCTTACTGAATGATTGCTTACTTGGTACTATGGAAAAGATTGGTAAAATTCTTAATAATATGAGCATTCTATTGTTGTTGGTAGGCTACACTACTCAATTTTTTTAGCATTGTTGGCCTGTTATTAAGTATGATTTAGTTGACAATGTGGTTGATTTCTTTAATGGTAATCCTTTACCTAGATATATTTCTAGCATATTATACTTATACTAAAATTGATAATCACGAATCCAGGAGATTTGGACCTCATTCTATGCACCTTCTTTCATAAACTAATTGCTAAATTGATTGCCAATATAATTAGTCCTCACTTCAAAAAATTTCTCTCAACCAAACTAGTTTCATTAAAGGTAGAGCTATCGATAACATTCTTCTCCTAGAATTCATGATCAGATTCCTAAAGGTGGTAACATCCTCTTCAAATTGGATATCTCTAAAGCTGTTGACAACATCTCTTGGGCCTTCCTTTTCTAAATTCTACACTTATTTGGTTTCTCTGATAATTTCATCTGCCTCGTTCAAAATTGTATTAGTAATGCTTGGTTCTCTATTATTCTAAATGGTGAGGCCTTAGGTTTCTTCCCTTCTTTGCATGGTTTGAGATATGGGGATCCCTTGCCTCCCTCTCTTTTTATTATTGTTGTAGAATATCTTTCTAGGAGCCTTAATGACCTCTTTAAACAATAACAAGCATGTTTTTTAACACTCTTGGTGGTATTCCTATCTCCCATCTTAGTTTTGTTGATGACTTCATTATCTTTTGCAATGCTTCCATTCATCACATTAAAAATATTAACAACTTTTAAAATAAATTTAGGAAGGAAAGTGGTCTTTCTATTAATGAAGGCAAAAGTTATTTCATTCCTTCCTCTAAAATCTCTATTAATAAAATCAATCAAATCTTAAGAATCACTAATTTTCAGCAACAACACCTTCCTATTAAATATCTTGGTGCTCTCTATAAAGGTCAAAAAGATCACATCTCTTTCGAGTTAATCCAAAAATTTCAAATAAAATTTATGTTTGGGAATTTCATTTACTCTCATTTAGTGGCTCACTGCTTAAGTACCCTTAACTCCATGCCTTTATATCTTATTCAAACCATTGTTCTACTAATTCCATTAAAATAGAGCCTCCTTAATAAATTCTTCTAGGGTTCTAAATTCTACTAAAAGGATGCATTGGACTTCTTAGTATAAAAGTTATGGCACCCTTGTTGAAGGTGGGCTTGGTTGTAAGCCAATCCGAGAAGCTATTACTGCATTCTCTCATAAACTTTGGTGGAATTTTAGGAGTAACAATAGTCTTTGGGCTAAATTCATGACTGCCAAGTACTGCCAGGGTAAGCATCCTCTCATTTGTCCTTACAAGGTGGGTGATTCCCATATATGGAAAAGACTTTGTTCCATCAAATGGAAAGCTGGATCCCTTATTTCTTGCGGGGTTAACTCAGGATCTTCTTTCTTTTAGCAAGACAGGTGGTAGTGGCTCCATTAATGATTTATTATCTACTCACTCTCGCTATTAGTGAACTCATTACTGAATAATAAGTGGAATGATAGTAAACTGATTATATTCCTACTTCTCTTTTAGTTAAACTTACTACCATCCCCATCATTTCTAACCATCGATCATTCTTTTTAAGGCTCAAATGGTGATTTCAACCTTAAAGATGTAATTCATATCAGAGAAGCTCATGATTTCTCTAACATTTTTTTTAAACTTTGGAATAACACTATACCTATTTCTTACTCTGTTCTAACTTGGAGAATTTTGAAAAATTTCATCCCTATAGATTCTTTGATGTGAGGTAAAGGCTTTTATTTACCTTCTAAATGTTACTGTTATTTTCACATTGAGAATGTGAATCATGTGTTTGTTAATGGAGCTATTGCCTCTAAACTTTGGGTTTGGTATGATGAGCTTTTCAATATTGACCAATTCAATGGCTCTTTACCCCAATATCAACTGCTTGATGTTTATTTTCAAAAAAACTATTAAAGGTTACATTAAAGTAATAACTGCCATCACTCTTATATGGTTCATATGGATGGACAAAAATGATGCCAAACACTGTAAATTTGTGGCCAACAAATTAGGTTTTAGCTTGCCTGAGTATCCCAAATATAAAAAGATAAGATTGTCTATTGGATAAAGCCTCATAATAATATTATCAAAATTAATACTAATAGCTCTGTTTCTCAAAATGCTTTTCTGGTATTTGAAACTTTAAAGTAATGTTACTTGTGCTTTTGCCTATCCTCTTCTTGCATGTTCTATTATCTTCTTTGAATTAAGAAAAGCTATTGAAATTTGATTACAAAAGTTTGGCTTAACATCCGATTGAGGTGGATGCTCTCTGATTGATATGTTGACTCTCCAAGGTGGGTAATACATTTGTATTACCACCTTAATCATACTAGAGCTCTTCTATCTCAAGTTTGTTTTAAAATCACTCATATTTGACATGAAGGAAATGCATGTGCTGATTATCTTGCTAATCTGGGTGCTAGATTAGAAGACGTAACTTTCTTTGATTAGCTTAATCTTCCTAAAAACTTGCGTGGATTAGTTAATTTGGACAATACTGGATTACCCTATCTTAGAAATTAGTCTCAATTTTTTGTTTTTTGGTTTGTTAATGGTTTACCTAACCTATATGTCCAATCCTTTTTTTAAATTTTTGTTACTACTTGGTTTCTTCTGATGCATTTCCGTAAAACTATTACCTAGAATTCCTGTTTGGAGGCCTCTGTAGCTCTCATTTGTTGGTTTCGTTAATTGTCCACCCTACTTGTGGGTATTATTGTACTTGTTGTTTCCCTTCAAGGAGGTTATGTTACTTTCCCCAATCGCTTGTTTGTGATGCCTATTACTAATCAGACTGTATTTTGCTTGCCATCACTACTATCTTATTGCACGATTGTGACTATTTTCTGTTTGTTTCTTTGCACGATTGGGACTATTTTTTGCCTCCCTTTCCTGCTGTCTTTACTGATACTATTTGCTTAGTCACTGGTATGTTTCTCCTTGATTTGAAGGATTTAAAGCTGCTACTTTCTTCGATTCTCCTTTTATTTCAATGCAGTAATTGTACTGCCTATATTACCCTCTGTCGGGTTTAGTATTTGGTCAACTATTTTGGCTACTGGGTGAATGGTCTTAAGAGTTTTTATCTTCAGCAGGCTAATTATTATGATTGGCTTTCTGACTAGTCTTATGTTCTATTTTTTTTTTGTGTGGTTAGCCATATTATCTGTGATTTTAAGGTATGGGTCTATCTGCCTTTTCATTACTCTCTTGGATCTTTTAGACTTGTGCAATTACATTTTGAGGTGATCTGTTTGGCTGCCATGAATGGGGTTTTTCTTATATACTGAATGGTCTTTTGGATTATTATGTCCACCAGGCTGATTACTATTTTTGGAACAATTAGTTTCTGATGCATTTCCCTGTATCATTTTTATGGTTATCCTATAATGGAGGCTCTTGCCTGTTCTCTCTAGCGTTGGTTACATTGTTATCCTACATGTTGGGTTCTTTTTAATTGCTTTTGGTTTTGTGCCTCCCATTGCTCTACTAGTTTGTCGCCCCTTTTCCCAACCTGTAGAGACAAAATGTTTAATTTGCTTGCCATCACTGTTGTTTCCTTGCACTATTGAGATTGTTTCTTGACTCCCTTTCCTGCTATCTTTTCTAATGTTATTTGCTTAGCTATTGCTCTATTTTCCCTTGATTTGAAGGATTTTCTTCTGTTATTTTTTTTATTCTCATTTTGGTTCATTGCAGTAATGGTACTGCCTACATTACCCTATGTTGGGTTCAGTATTTGGTTTGCTATTTTGGACATTGACAGCATGGTTTTTATGTTCTGCAGGCTAGCTATTGCGGTTGGCTTTGTGGCTGGTTTTTTGTTCTGTTGTTTGTTGTGTGGTTCTGTGCCTTTGTGGTATGGGTCTATCTACTATTTCATTTCTCTCTTGGATCTTTTAGACTTGTGCATTTACTATTGTGATCATGCTATTATCAAGGTGATTGTTAACATCTATATTGCTGATCCTGAATGGCTTTCCTCTTTACGGGCTATTTTCCTGGACAAGAGGTCTCATCTAAGTAGGGATGTTTCTGCTTATATGCTGAATGGTTTTTTTGGATTACTATGTCTAGCAGGGTGAATTTGGTTTTTGGTTTCCTGTCGGGTCTTTTATTCTGATGATTGCCATGTATTTCACCCCATTATCTGTGGCTTTGCTGTATGGATTTATCTACTAGTTGATTTTACTCTTGCCTCTACTAGACATGTATATTTATTGTTCGTCATACTATTAATATGGTGGATGTGGATTTTATCCGGGTTGGGATGTTATTGGTTGTGCATTCTCATGCTTTGTTGGCATTAGTTGGTGATACTTATCTTATAAGGGATGGGTGTCATCCCTTTATCATTTTGATCTATGTTGCCTTCTTTCTATAGTGTATGTGGGTATTTTTTTTGGTATGATAAAGACCATATGAATTCCTTCCAATGGGTGTCCACATGTATGTAGGCTATGAACGGATGATTTCACTCATCATTTGGCTAGTAGCACTTGTGATGTAACCCTTCATTGGAAGTTTGGATGCTCATGTTTGTGGTACCCAATTTTGTGTGGATAATATTCTCACACTCCTCTATAATTCTCTCATATTATTCCTTTTATTTATTTTGATTTGTATCACTTTAATTTTGATAACTCTTTCTTTTAGATGTTTGCAGATTTTGTGCTATTTTCTTGTTGGTTTCTTCTAGTGGACATAGCTTCTCTCATCCTCAAGAGCTTTTGATGAAGATGGTCCAATGGCTTCTCTTTTTTATCAATTTATATATGTTGCTTTCCTATCCCTTTTACTTTATTTTGATTGTACTTAAACAGGGGATTTACTCTCTAGGCTGTTTGTAGCTCTTTGAGCAATAGTTCTTGAGTTTATCCCCTCTTGACTTGTAACCCGTATTTCCCCATATGGGGTTCCCAAAATCTAAACCCTAAACTCTAAACTTAAAACCCTAAACCCTAAATAAACCCAAACTCTAAACCACCATAAAACTCTGCACCCTAAACTCTAAACCCTAAATCTTACCCTAAGCTAAACCCTACCCACATAACCTAACCCTGACACTAAACACCAAACCTAAACTAAACCCCAACTTCTAAAATCCCTAAACCCTAAACATAAACCTAAACTAAATAAACCTAAAACTATATAAAAACCTAAACCTAAATAAAATAATTAAATAAAACCTAAACTAAAACCTAAACACAAACTAAAATAAAATAAAATAAAAATAAAACTAAACTAATATAATAAATCAAAATCTAAACTAAAGAATAAAATAAAGAAACCTAAAAATAAAACCTACAAAATAAACCTAAAATAAAATAAAATAAACCTAAAATAAAATTAAATAAAATTAAATAAACCTAAAATGAAATAAACCTTAAAAAAAAACCTAAACATAAGTAAAATAAACCTAACCCTAAAAAAAAACTAAACAGATAAAAAAATAAACCTAAACTAAACTAAAATAAATAAAACCTAAACCTAAGCCTAAACTAAATAAAATAAAATAAACTACAAATAAACCTAAACCTAAACTAAAAAAGAAAATCTAAAACCTAAACCTAAAACCTAAACCTAAACAAATAAAGTAAAAACCTAAAGCTAAGCCTAAAAATAAAAAATAAAACTTGAACATAAGAAATCAAATAAAAATAAAACTAAACTAAAAAATAAACCTAAACCTAAACCTAAACTTAAAAAATAAACTAAAATAAAATACTTAAACTAGAATAAAAAAACTAAACAAAATAAAAATAAAATAAACTTAAATAAAAATAAAAACTAAAATAATCAAAACTAAACAAAAAATAAGTTAAATAAACTAAATAAGCTTAAACCTATCAGTTTACTTAATTTCAAAAAAAAAAACACCCTAACTTTAAACCATAAACCCTAAACTCTAAACCCTAACCATAAAATCCCTAAACACTAAACCATATAGGATCAGTCAAATCTTGAGAATTACTAATTTTCAGCAACATCAACTTCTCATTAATTATCTTGGGGCGCCGCTTTTTAATGGTCAGAAAAGATCTCATCTTTTTTATGATCTAATCCAAGAAATCTCAAATAAAATTTCTATTTGGGAATTCCATTTACTCTCTTTCAGTGGTAGGCTCACTTTGATTAAGAGCACTCTTAACTCCATGCCTTTATATCTCCTCCAAACCATTTATTGACCATTTCTATCATTATGAGAATTGAGCGTCATTAACAAATTTTTTGGGCTTTAATAACTCCTCTAAAAGAATGCCTGGACCTCTTGGTTTAAAAGTTGTGGCATCCTAGCTGAAGGTGGCCTTAGATGTAATCCAATCAAAGAAGCTATGCTTTTCCTATAAGCTTTGGTGGAATTTTAGAGTAACAATAGTCTTTGAGCTAATTTTATGGTGTAAATATTCGTGGCACCCCTCATTTGTCTCTATAAAGCAGGAGACTCTCCTGTTTGGAAAAGACTTTGTTCCGTCAAATGGGATGTAGAATCCTTAATTTTTTTGGGGTATTAACTCTGGCTCCTCCTTCTTTTGGCAAGATAACTGGGTTGGATGTGGGTCCATTAACGACTTACTTTTCACCCATTCCACTGCCACTATTAAAGTAAAATCTTTCTAGCAGAATAATATGTAGAACATTAGTAAGCTTATTGATTATATTCCTTCCTTTCTCTTAAACAAGCTTACTACTATTCCTATCATTCCTACTAATCAAGACCAAATCCTTTTTAAGCTTTCACATAATGGTGATTTTAACTTTAAAAATATTTGGATTCACATTAAAGAAACTCATGATTCTTCCAATGTGTTTCTCAAACTATGGAATAACACTATCCCTACTTCCTATTCTATTCTTACTTGGCATATTTTGAAAACACTATTAAAGGTCACATTAAAGTCATAACTGCTATCACTCTTATTTGGTTCATATGGATGGACAGAAATGATGCAAAACTTTGTGGGATCCCTATGAATCACATGAGGATAATTACTAGAATTAAAAACAAAATTCGAGACATGTTCAATGCCAATCTCATTAACTACAAACAATTCAAAGGTTGTAAATTTGTGGCAAATAAATTGGGTCTTAACTTGCTGGATCAACCCTACTATAATAATGACAAGATTGTCTATTGGGTAAAACGTCTTGATAATACTATTAAAATTAACTGCTCTATCTCTCTAAAGTTTTGGTGGTGGCATTTTCAGAAATCTTAATGGTAATGTCCTATGTACTTTTGCCTACCCCCTTGCTTCTTGCTATGTTCCATTTGCTGAGCTTATGGAAGTGTACAAAGCTCTCCAGATTTGCTTTCTAAATGGTTGGTAATATTTGGATTGAGGTGGATGCCCTCCTGCTGATTGATCTGTTGACTTCTATCAAAATAAGCAACATTGAATTGTACTACCTTCTCAAGAAAACTAGAGTTCTCCTTACCCAACTTAATTTTAGAATCACTCATGTATGGCATGAGGGTAATGCATGGGCTGATTACCTTGCCAATCTGGGTGCTAGATTGGATGGTATAGACTTCTTTGATCAACTAACTCTTCCTAAACATTTGTGTGGCTTGGTTAATCTCCTTAGCTCCCTATCTCGAGAAAGTAATCTAACATGCGATCTGTCTCAACTCATGTTTAACTGCATGATCACTTTCTATTCAGTGTTATTATTTTCTTAGTATTTGCTGATGCTTCATCCGGATATCCCTTGGTGTTTTTCTACTAATTTCTATGGCATGTGTTCTTGGTTTAATTGCATTAATTCTGATTGGGGCCTTTTTATTTCTACTACTTTCAATGATAAGGTGTTGTTGTTCCTTTGGAATTTGATGATGCATCATCCTTTTACTCCTTGTTGGCCATTTGCTGAGCTGTGTGACATCTACTATTGGTTTACTTACCCCAACCTTGATTGGGGTTTTACTGTCAATGCTGATAAAGTGTTCACTATTTCTTTGCGAGGAGATATATTAATGCTTTATTTGTTTATTTTGCTCTTTGATTAACAGGGATAGATTTCTATCCCTTTCCTGGAATTATATTATGGGATCCTTGCCTCAATGTTTAATTGTTATATCTTTGTATATCTTTATAGCTATTTTAACTGATATTCATCTACTTATTATGGTTGTTGCCTCTACTATGTTTCATATCCTTATCTCCACATCATGTAAGAAGAGCTCTTGCACTAGCCTTGATTCTATAACTCCTTCTCTACAAGATTGGAATTATCTCTAGACTTCCAATATTATTGATGTTGTGGGATTAGTTGCTGGCATAATATTTTGTGTTTGGTTGGATATCAAAGATGACTTTTCTTTGAACCACTTAGTAATCTATCTTGTACCTATGTTACTTGCTGGTGTATCTTATGTTGGATGCAATATCTCTTTTGATGTTTTAATTACTGCTCTTTGGGTTGGTTTGATGTATGCTTACCTCCTCTTTCCTACCTATAAGGAAAGACAGCATTTCTATTATTTTTATTAAGATCTCTTTGAAGGCTAACCTTATGGTCTTTGGCTGTTTGTTGCCTGTTGTTCTCCTGAACATCTTTGCTTCTTGCTTCTGGGCTACAGCTGATCAAGTCATTTGCTATCCTTTCCCCTGTGGCTCTATTAAATTTGGGCACATCTCTATGATTATCCAACTATCTAATTGGAATTTAGCTTATGCTTCTGTGGTTTTGGATTGTCTTGTTCAACTAAACTTTTTTGAGGTTATTGAATGGATGCTGGCTTTTTCTTTGTTGTTTGTTTCTTTTGTTAGCAATTGGGTTGCTAATGATCACCACTTTTCAGGTAGCTTTGGCTGATCATTTCCCTATCTTTCTGGGACTTATCTTCTATATTGTCTATTTGCAATGGGAGGTTTTATGGCCAATTTGTTGTAATTTTTTATCTTGGTTGTTGGATTACCTGGAACATTGAATCCCTTGTTCAGCAAACTATTACTGGGGTTGTCTTGCTTGTTCAGCAGGGTACTTTGTTGTTTGCTTTTGGAGTTGCTTTGCTATTTTCTTTGGCTACCATCATTTTGTCTATTTGCAATGCATGGTTTTTTGGCCAACTTACTGTTATTTATTCTCTTGGATGTTGGCTCTGCTGGCTCATTGATTCCTTTGCTGCTTGGGGTTATCACCGTTCTGGTCCTTTTATTCTTGGTTATCTTCTGAACCCCTTTTGTCTCTATCTCTCTACTTTATTTTTATTGGGTTTTATATGATGTGTGCTTTTAACTGTTATTTTCTCCACTATTGGCTTTTGATTTTCGGTCCTTTATCCAGTGAGTTATCTTTGTGATTGTTGGATTCTTTGGTCTTTTGATTTTATTTTGCTTTTGCTATTTCCATCAGGCTTTGGTTTCACTTCTATTTTTCCACTCTCTAGTCTTGGCCAAGCCTTTTCCCTATCTATCTAGAAATTAACTTTTTTATTTTCTTTTTTGATTGGGTTGGTTTTGGCCAACTTGCTACTATTTTATATCTTGGGGGTTGGTTGATGTGGATCACTAAATTTTTCATCTGGCTTCCTGCTTCTGGGGTTGTCCATCCTGTTCAGTAGGGTCATTTTGATGTTATTTATTTTACTATCCCTTTGCAAGATTGGACTTCCTTAATGTAGTTTACTTTAACTGAGGATCTGGGTTTAGCTAGCAGCCTGATTATCTTTACCTGGAGGGACTTTTATGTTGATCATCTTTTGAACACCTTCGATTTTCATTCTACTTATCTGCCTTCTAAAAGAGTTTTATATAGTGGGGGTAATAATTATATTATTGCTTATCCTGTTGGCCTTTGGATTTCCTGGTCCTTTATCCAACAGGTTGTTTTTATGGTTGTTGGTTGTTTCTTGCACATTCTGGTTATTAGCTTTTGGATTTTTGCTGTTAACATAAGGGTTGTAGTTAACTTCATCTGCTACTATTTTTTTCCCTCTTGGTTATGCTAGATTTGTACAAATCATTATGATTATGCTTTTGCCTCTTTGATTTTAATCTTTGCACTATTTAATCTCAATGGATGGATTTATGGCCAACTAGCTGGATATTGCTATCATATGAGTGATTGAGTTTAATGATAAGCAAGATGCTTTTTTGTTATCTCTTGCCACTTATTTGAGTTGTTTATGGTGGGGATACCACGATTCATACCTATTGTACTCCCATTTCCTGTGGTTATTTGGGCTTGGGATATGCTGCTTCCCTTTATATTTGCTGCTTTTTAATTTCTGAATCAAGGTGGTTGTTAAGAGCTGCATTACTTATATTCTCTCTTGAATGGATTATTGAGTATGATGATAAGCAAGCGATCCGTGGTGTTATCTTTGATTGTCTCTTATTGGAGCTGTTTGTGGTGGGGAGCTGCCCTTTACCTATCTCTTCTTATCTGTTGTTGTATTCCCATTTCCCGTGGTAATTTAGGATTAGGGTTTGCTGTTTCCCTTTATAATTGCTGCTTTCTTAATTCTGAAACAAGGAGGTTGTTAAGAGCTGCATTACTTACATTCTTTGGTTATCCTTTTTTGGGAAATAACCCTGAATTGCTTACTGGACTATTTACCAAGACTGTATATTTATTATTATCCTTTAGGCTTGGAATGGGGTTAATTCCATGCTCTTGTCTTTGCCTGGCTAGTTTGCAGCAGAATTTCTGTTGTTTCCCTCTTTGGATGACATATTGATCTCTTTCATTTGAGTAATTATCCCATAATATGATATATATAATTCATGTGATCCTACCACTTTGCTCTTTATACTCTTTCTTCTACTCTAATACCATGTTTGTGTATTATGGCTCAAATGATCTTCATCAAATGGTTATACATGTTTCTATATGTGATGATTTTACTCCTTTTGGTTTGGTAGTAGCTATGATGTAACCCTAAGTTTGATGCTCATATTTTCATCTACCCAACTTGGTGACTGAACAGCCACTCTATCACACCTCTTTATTATTACCATTCTAATTTCGCTCTCCTACCACTTTCTCTATATTACCTTCTAACTTCCTATCTAAAGTGTGCTTTTTTTTTCTCTTGTGTTACTCCATGTGTCATGCATTCTCACATTCTAAAATTGAATTTATCCTTCATTTGTTAATCAATTTGTATCTTTGCTTCTTAACTCTTTTCTTTTGCTTTGATGTACTTAGATAGAATTTACTCATGATTGTAGCTCTTTGAGCAATAGTTCTAGTTTATCCCTTTAAGGACCTTGTAACTCATTTGTAGCAATTCCCCCATATGGGTTTCCCAAAAAAAACAAACAAAAAAACCCTAAATCCTAAACACTATACCCTAAACCCTAAATCTAATCCTAAACCATAAACCATAAAACCCTTAAAAAATATAAACAAAATAAAATAAGCCTAAACCTCAACTAAAATAACCCTAACCCTAACCCTAAACAAACCTTGAACCCTAAACCCTAAACCCTAAAAACCAAAAAACTTAAACTTAAACTAAGTAAAACCTAAAAATAAAATATTTAAATAAACCTAAACCTAAATAAAAAATATAAGAAAAAAATAAAAAACTGAACTAAAACCTAAACCTAAACCTAAACCTAAAATAAAATAAAATAAATAAAATAAAAAAATAATATAAAATATAAAATAAAAACCTAAACCCTAAACCTTAAAAATAAAGTAAATAAAATAAAATAAACCTAAATATAAACTAAAATAAACTAAAAAATAAACCATAAATAACCTAAACTAAACTAAACAAACCTAAACCATAAAAAACCTAAAATAAATAACTTAATAAACCTAAATAAATAAATAAATAAACCTAACTAAAAAAAATTAAAATAAAACCTAAACCTAAACCCAAAAATAAAAAAATAAAAAATAAAACTAAACTAAAATAAAATAAATAAAACCTAAATTTAAAATAAAATAAATCAAACCTAACTAAAAATAAAACCAAACCTAAAATAAAATAAATAAATAAAATAAAAAAATTATAACTAAATAAAACATAAACCTATAAATAAACCTAAAAAACCTAAAATAAATAAAAAATAAAACCTAAACACTAAACTAAGAAAAAAACCTAAACCAAAATAAAAATAAAATAAATCTAAACCTAAACTAAAAAAACTAAACTAAATAAAATAAATAAACCTAAATAAACCAAAAATAAACTAACATAAACCTAAACCTAAACTAAATAAAATAAATTTAAAAAATTTAAACCAAAACTAAAATAAAACCTAAAAAAATAAACCTAAATAAAAGTTAAAACCTAAACCTAAAAAAATAAAATGAAACCTAAACTACCTTAAAAAAAATAAAATAAAATAAACTAAACTAAAATAAACCTAAACCTAAAATAACAAAAAAACCTAAATTAAATAATAAACTAAACCTAAAATAAAAAACTAAAATAAATTAAAAAAAAAACAAAAAATAATACCTACTAAAAAATAAATTAAAACTAACCTAAACTATAAATAAATCTAAACTAAACTAAAATTATAAACTAAACCTAAACTAAACTAAATTATAAACTAAACCTAAATCTAAATAAACTAAACCTAAAAAACCCTAAACCCTAACCTAAACCTAATAAATAAATAAATCTAAACTAATCTAAACTAAACCCTAAAACCTAAAATAAACTAAATAAACCTAAATAAACCTAAACCTAAATAAATAAACTAAAATAAACTAAACTAAACTAAACCTAAAACCTAAACCTAAACTCTATCCTAAACTAAACCTAATTAAAACCTAAACTAAATGTAAACTAAAATAAAAACCCAAAAAATAAAAATAAATAAATAAACCTAATCAAATAAAATAAAAAAAAATAAAATAAATAAAATCTAAACAAACATAAAATAAAAATAAAAAAAGAAACTAAACTAATATAAAATAAATAAAAACCTAAACTAAACTAAAAAAATAAACTTAAAAAAATATAAATAAAATAATAACTAAATGTTAAATAAAAATTAAATTAAAATAAAATAAAAACAAAATAAAAACCAAAACCTAAAAAATAAACCTAAAAATAAATATAAAATAAACCCTAAACCCAAAATTTAAAAAAAAAAAAACTTAAACCTGAAATAAAAATAAAATAAACAAAATAAAATAAACCTAAACCAAAACTAAAATAACCCTAAACTAACCCTAAACCCTAAACCTTAAACCCTAAATATTGAACCCTAAACCTTAAACCCACAAAACCTTAAAACCTAAACATAACTAAATAAAATCTAAATATAAAATAAATAAATAAACCTAAACCTAAATAAAATAAAAAATAAGATAAAATAAAAACCTAAACTAAAACCTAAACCTAAACCTAAACCTGAAAAATTAAAATAAAAATAAAAGTAAAAAAACTAAACTAAAATATAATAAATAAAAACCTAAACTAACCTAAAAAAATAAAATAAACCTAAAATAAAAAACTTAAATAAAATAATAACAAAACCAAAAATAAAAATAAAATAAACCTATAATAAAATAAAATAAAAACTAAATAAAAACTTGAACCTAAGAAATAAACCTAAAAAACCCTTTAAGAAAATAAAAAATAAAACCTAAACCCTATGCTAAAAAAAAAACTAAACCTAAAACAAAAAGAAAATAAACTTTAACCAAAACTAAAATAAACTAAACCAAATGAAGTAAAACCTAAATCTAAACATAAAATAAACTAAATCTAAACTAAATAAAATAAAATAAACTAAAAATAAACCTAAACTTGAACTAAAAAATAAAACCTAAAAAACAAACCTAAAATAAAAACCTAAAATCTAATCCTAAAAAAATAAAATAAAAACCTAAACCTAAACCTAAAAATAAAAAATAAAACCTAAACCAAAAAATAAAATAAAATAAAGTTAAACTAAAAAATAAATAAACTTAAACCTAAACCAAAAAATAAACAAATAAAACCCAAATTAAAATAAATACACCTAAAATAAATAAACTAAACTAAATAAAAATAAAATAAACTAAAATAAAATAAAAAAATCAAATCAAATTAAAACTAAACCTAAATTTTACTTAATTTAAATAAAAAATAAAATAAAAAAAACTAAAGTTAGTAAACCCTAAACTAAAATCTAAACCTAACTAAACCCTAAAACTAAACCTAAATTCTAAACCCTAAAACTAAACCCTAAATCTAACTAAAACTAAACAACCTAAACCTAAACTAAACCATAAACCCTAAACCCTAAACTAACCTAAACCCTAAAACTAAACCTAACCCTAAAACATAAACCCTAAACCTAAACTAACTAAAATAACTAAAACCAAACTCATCTCCTCTCCTCTCCATCGCTCTGCACAGATTTTTCCCTTTTGTTTTCCTTGCGGCTTGGCTAATTTTGGATCATTCTCAATCAATTTTTTTGATAATTTATCTCTGATTGGCCTCTAATGTGAGTTTCCCTTCACTCATTCAATGGAGGAGGAGCCTCTTTCTCAAAGCTTATCCATCTGGAGGCGTGTAGGCATCGATTTACATGGAATTATGGATCCAACCACTACTCGCCTCAGTTAAGTCCTTTATGGATGCATTATCCGGTAAGAACCTTTCCCCTAATGCTTGAATTTGATCTCGACCTCATTTCATGGGATCTATGTATGTTCGGATCTAGATGTGGAAAAGTTGGCTAAGCCTTTGAATTCTCTTTAGTTGGTAAATTTTCCTTCACCAACTCATAACATCCGATCATTTTTCATAGCCTTAAACTTTCGTTTTCACTATCGGATTGATTGATCCTAGGAATATTTTAATTTAGCTCTCTAATGACTTAGATTATTCCAGAGTTTTTACCCGTCGCTCTTACTTTGTGTTTAATTGTCAAATGCGACTTCTGAAATGGTCTCCTCTTTTTGATATAAAAGAGGAATCCCCAATTGTTCCTATATGGCTAGCTCTTCCTAATATGAGTATACATTATGTTACACATCAAGTTCTCTTTGTGGTTGGGGCTCTCTTTGGTCGGCCTCTTCAAATTGATCAAGCAACCTTTGTGAGATCATGACCTTCTGTTGCTCCTATTTTGGTTGAGATTGATATTACTAAAAGGCATCCTAAAGAAGTTTGGATCGACTCTGAGAAGTTTGGTTATAATCAAAAAGTGGAATTTGAGAACTTTCCTATTTTTTGCACACATTGTAAGATTCATGGCCATCATTCTGTTGTTTTGCATCCTCATCTTAAAAGAATAAATTTTGGATCCTAATACTCTATCAAATCAAAAAAACTAATAAATTTTCTTATGCCCTAAAGTCACTCAAAATGGGAATCAATCTACCCCTACTCCTTTTCTATCCACTGATTTTCCTATTGGAGAGCAATCTGAGCATGTTAAAAATAATGCTTATGAGGTTCGTGAGGAGGCTAATGATAACTTAATTAACATTGCTTCTAATTATAATAATTTGGCTCCTCATGACAATACCTTGACTCAGTCTAACCTACCCCTTTTGGCTAGTGAACCCGAGGAGACTACTATGAACCCTAGTGGTGATTTGAATGGAAACTTCAGGTTGGATCAAAATCTGAAAATAAATTCTGGAGTTGATCCTTTGATAAAAGAACAAATTCTAAAAATTGTTGATCCTTTGATGATGGAACAAAATTTGAAAAGTAATTCTGAAACTGAGCATGAAATTTGTGCTATTAATGGCTTCACAACCTCTTCTCCTACCCTTCAAAGTGATACGCATGCTAACCCACTTTCACTTAATTGCCATTGAAGAAGGGAAATTACCATTAGAAATGCTTTGACTCGTCCTATTCTGAATATCAAAAATTAGTCTCTCTCGGATGGTGATACTTTGGACAATGATAGACCTTTTCAAAATGTTTTAAAAAAAAATCTCTTAAAGCTAGAATGTTCACTAATAGCTCCACTAGAACTACTAGATCTTCTAACTTCCCATAAATAACTATTTTAGTTTTTTTCTTCTTTTTTATTTCTTTAGTTATCTCTTTTCCTTTCTTTCTTATTTTATTATGATCAATTTTCAAAATTTGGAATGTTTGGGTATTGGGACTCTCATTAAACCGTATTAGAAGTCTGTATTCATAACATAGCCTTACTTGTTGTTATTGAACCATTCATACACTCTTCTAAGATCAACCATGTTGCTAGAACGCTTGGCTTTCAAAATTTCTTTTATAATATTAGCAATAAAATTTGGTATTTTTGGAATAATTTAGTCAACATCTCTATCCTTGATGATCTTCAACAATTGGTTAATGTCCACATCTCATTGGGTGAATTTTCGCTTTAGGTTCCTTTATTTATGCTTCTTGTAATAGAACATCCTTGGGATAACTTAAGAACTTTGCCTCCTCCAACAAACCCCGGTTGGTTGGGGTGATTTTAACACTATTCTCTCTTCCTCAAAGAAGGGAGGTTGCTCTCTAACATTCATTCCATGGAAGACTAATATGATTCTTGATTGCAATCCGATTGATATTTTTTTCGTCTCAATATACTGGCATAACTCTAAACTGCTTGATATGACTCTTTTAATCTCTTTGGATCAATCAATGGAATTTTATTTTGTTGAACATTTGAGAACTTTGTCCGATCATGCTCCACTTTGATTTCTATCCAAAATCCTCCAATAGATTATCCTCCCCAACTTCTTGATTCCAAAAATGTGGATCCAACACATTGATTTCATAAATGTTGTATCCATTAACTGGATGGCTCCTCTTCATCCAGATAATTCGGTTAAGGGCATGATTCGCCTCTGGCTTAAGCCTAAAAGGCTTAATTAAAACCTAAATTGGTGGAATAAGCATCATTTTAAAAATCTATTTGCCAATATCAAAAATATGGAACAATTAGTTTTTTCTCTCGAAGATGTTATTTTGACTGATTCTACTAAACTTGAGGAGTTGAATGAAGCTAAAGATAACTTGGTTAAATATCAAATATGGAGGAAACACAAAAAGGTCTAGCATATGGCGATGGTGACAAATACCAAGTATTTCTATGCTCTTATCAAAAAAAAAGGCTTAAACTCTATTAAAAAAATTAAAAATGATAACGGCAGCTGGATCATTGATAATAATGATATTAAAGATTATGTCATACATCATTTTAAAAACTTATTAAACAACTACCCTACCTTACAAGCTCTCTCCAACTCTCACACGATTCCCTCAAATTACTAATGATGACAACCATTTGCTTAATTTGCATCCTACTAAAGTCGAGATTATATTCTCAATAGCATGAACACCGATTCTATTGCGGCCCCGAAGGCTACACTCAATTTTTTTCATTGTTGGCCTATTATTAAGTCGACCTTGTTGATGTGTCATTGATTTTTTGATGGCAATCCTTTACCTAGATATTTTCTAGCACTTCCATTGTTCTCATTCCCAAAATTAATAATCTCAATCTTGGGGTGATTTTAGACCTATCCTTTGCACCTTCTTTCATAAACTCATTGCTAAATTAATTGCCAATAGAATTAGTCCCGCTATAAAATTATTTCCCCAACCAAACCGGTTTCATTAAAGGTAGAGCTATATCGACAACATTCTTCTCCCAAGAGTGATTCATGACATTGATGCTTCTACCAGGTGGGTAACATCCTTTTCAAATTAGACATCTCTAAAGCTTTTGACAACCTCTCTTGGAATTTCCTCTTCCAAATTCTTCATTTGTTTGTTTTTCGACTATTTTATCCTCATTAAAATTGTATTACCAATGTTTGGTTCTCTTATCATGAATGGTGAGTCCCTAGGTTTTTTCTTCTATGCATGGTTTGAGACAAGGAGATCCCTTATCTCCCTCTCTTTTATTATTGTTGAATATCTTTCGAGGAGTCTAATGATCTTTTCAACAATAATCCTAGTATGTTTTTTTAGAACTCAAGGTGGTCTTCCCATCTCTCATCTTAGTTTTCGATGACTTCATAATCTTTTGCAATGCCTCTACTCATCACATTAAAACTATTAAGAATCTTTTAAATAAATTTGGTAAAGTGGTCTCTTTCTTAACAAAGGTAAAAGTTGTTTCATTCCTTCCTCTAAAATCCTTAGTAATAGGATCAACCAAATCTTGAGAATTACTAATTTTCAGCAACAATAACTTCCTATTAAATATCTTGGTGCTCCGCTCTTTAAAGGTTAGAAAAGATCACATCTCTTTGATGAGTTAATCCAAAAAATCTCTAATAAAATTTTTGTTTGGGAATTTCATTTACTCTTATTTGGTGGTAGGCTCACTTTGATTAAGAGCACCCTTAACTCCATGCCTTTATATCTCATTCAAACTATTGTGCTGACCAATTATACCATTAACAGAATTGAGTGCCTCCTTAACAAATTCTTCTGGGGTTCTAACAATTCTACTAAAAGAATGCATTGGACCTCTTGGTATAAAAGCTATGGCACTCTTGTAAGGTGGATTACCAATCAGGAAGCTATCACTATTTTTCCTATAAACTTTGGTGGAATTTTAGAGCATAGTCTTTGGGCTAATTTCATGATGCCAAACACGCCGTGGTAAGCCCTCTCATTTGCCCTATAAAGTGGGAGACTCTCCTATGGAAAAGACTTTGTTCCATCAAATGGGAAGTGAAATCTTAATCTCTTGGGGATTAACTCGAACCTCTTTCTTTTGGCAAGATAACTGGACCGAGGTGGTCCATTGATAAATTACTTTCTACCCACTCCACTACTGCTATTAAAGTGAACTCTTTCTGGCAGAATGACAAGTGGAACAATAGTAAGCTTACTGACTATATTTCTTTCTCTCTTTTAGATAAGCTTACTATTATTCCTATCATTCCTAGCAATCATGATCAGATCCTTTTTAAGCTTTCCCAAAATGGTGATTTCAACCTTAAAATGTTTGGATTCATATTAAAGAAGCTCATGATTTCTCCAATGTGTTTTTTAAACTTTGGAATAACACTATTCCTATTTCCTATTATGTTCTAACTTGGTGTATTTTAAAAAACTTTATCCCTCTTGACTCCTTGATGTGGGGTAAAGGTTTTTACTTACCTTCAAAATGTTACTGCTGCTTTCACATTGAGAATGTGAATCATGTATTTGTTAACGAGGCCATTGCTTCCAAACTTTGGATTTGGTATGATGATCTCTTTAATATTGTCAAATTCAATGGCTCCTTAACTCTATACCAACTTCTTGAAGTTTATTTTGAAAACACTATTAAAGGCCACATTAAAGTCATAATTGCTATCACTCTTATTTGGTTCATATGGATGGAAATGATGCAAAACATGGGATTCCTATGAACCACATGAGGATAATTAAATTAAAAATAAAAGTGACTTGTTTAATGCCAATTTAATTAACTACAATTCAAAGGTTGTAAATTTGTGGCCAATAAAGGGTTTAAACTTTAACTTGCCGGATCCACCCAACTGTAAAGATGACAAGATTGTTTATAGGGTAAAACCTCATGCTAATACTATTAAAGTTAACACTGATGGCTCTCTCTCAAAATGCTTCTAGCTGTGGTGGCATTTTCAGAAACCTTAATGGTAAAGTCCTATGTGCTTTTGCTTACCCCCTTAATATTTGCTCTTTCTTTTGAAGCTAATGGCGCTTTACAAAGCTATTGAGATTTTCCTTCAAAAGGTTGGCTCAATATTTGATTGAGGTGGATGCCCTCGCTTGATCTTTTTGACTTCCACCAAAATGGGCAATATAGAATTGTACTACCTTCAAGAACTAGAGCTCTCCTTTCTCAACTCTATTTTAAAATCACTCATGGTGAAGGTAATGCATGTGTCGATTACCTTGCTAACTGGGTGCTAGATTAGATGGCATAAAATTCTTTGATCAACTTACACTTCCTAAACATTTGCATGGTTTGGTTAATTTGGACACCGATTCCTTACCTCAAAAAATTAATCCATCATATTTTGGCTTATATTACTTTGCATGATCAACTTCATTTAGTGTTGTTATTTCTCTGATTTTGATGCATCTCTTGATACCCCTTCTTAATTGTGATCTCTGTGGCATTGGATTAATTACCCTAACCTTTTTGGGTCTCGCTTCGCTATTTCCACCATTAATGGTAAGGTAAGTTTCCCCGCTTTGAGGGAGATGTATTACCTTATGCTTTAATTTTTTCTTTACTTTCTGATCAACAGGGATAGAGTTCTTATCATCAATATTTTGTTAAGGGGTCCTACTGTATCTATTTTCCATTATATGATTAAGGTTGTGTTATGTCTCTTTTCCTTTTTCTAGAAATCTATTCTGGGGCTCATGACTTTGCTGTATCAATGTTTAATTGCTATATTTTTGTATAGCTTCATGACAGGCCCTAATTTATCTATCTTTTCTCCTTTATTATGGATGTGGCCCTCTTATGCTCCTAACCTCACCTCCACAACCTGTAAGGAGAGAAACCTGCAATACCCTTGCTACTATAACTTTCTTTGCAGATTGGAATTTCGATTTCCTTCCAAACTTATTTTTACCATGTTATATTGGGCCAGTTGCTTTCATGTCTTTAGCGATTTCAAAATTTCAAAGATGGCTTTCCTTTGAACCACTTTCTATCTTTGTACCACTATTTTTTATTATCTTATGGTGGGTGCAATAATTATTTTGTTGTTTTAATTATTGGGTTGGATTTTGGGTCTTATGTCTGAGTCTTTTGGGGTATTTTCTGCTTTTGCTAACCTCACCTTACCAACCTAAGGAGAACTCATACCCTTATTATTATTATCTCTCTTTGCAGGATTGGACTTAATGATATTTTCTTTGCTTTTCGGATGTTAGTTTAGGCAAGCTCTCCTTTGTCTTGAAGGATTTCAATGATGGCTCCCTTTGAACCCTTTTGTGTCTATGTTGTACCCTATTTTTTTGTCTTATCTTATGGTGGGTGCAATAATTGTATTATATTTTAATTATTGGTGTTGATTTTTTGGATCTTATGTCCGTGAATACTTGGTTGTTGTTGTTTGTTATTTATTTTTGATTTTTCTTTGTTTCCAACGGTTGCTGATCACCACATGTTTGTGGTCTATCTAATGTTGCTATTTTTCCATCTTGATTATTAGACTTGTCGGATCACGTGATTATGCTATTACTTGGACATTAACTTATGCCTTTGTCTATTCGAATGGTGGTTTTATGTCTATTATTTCTATCTTGGTTGTTGGTGAATTGGATTATCGAGTTTTATATCTTACTATTGGGTTGTCTCTCATGTACTTTTGGGGATTTTTTTATTGCTTTTTTACTAACCTCACCTTCCCAACTTGTAATGAGAAAGCGCATACTATTGTATTATTATTCTCTTTGAGTTGGACTTACTTAATGATTTCTTTGTCTCTTTTAGGATGTTGGTTTAGCTACAAACTGTTCTTCTTTGTTTTGAAGGATTTCAATGATGGCTCTCTTTTGAACCCCTTTGTATCTGTTGTACCTCTCTTTTTTCTTTATCTTATGGGTGATAATTGTATTGTATTTTTTAATGTTGGCTATTAGATTTTCGGGTCTTATGTCCAGCAGGCTGCCTTTGAGATTGTTGGCTATTTGTTGGCAATTATTTTTTTGATTATTTTTGTTGTTTCCAACCCGGCTGCAGCTGATCACCTGATGTTTGTGGTCTATTTAATCTGCTGCTATTTTTTCATCTTATTTCAGTTAGACTTGTGTAGATCACTGTGATTATGTTATTACTTGGATATTATCTTATGCCGCTATTACGAATGGGTGGTTTTATGGCTTGTTATTTGCTATCTTGGTTGTTGTTGGGGATTATTTGGTTTATATGACAACTCTTGGGTTGTCTCTCTGATTGTCCTTATTTGGAATTGTTTGTGGTGGGGTGCAGCTTATTACCTATGGCTTCTGGTCCATCTAATCTATTACTGCATTCCTATCTTGGCTCTGTTAGAATTCTGCATTTCTTGTTTGGGTTTGGGTTATGATGTCTTGCTTTACACTTGCTGGTTACTAACTTCTGTAATGATTATTAACAAGGAGGTTGTTAACATCTACATTGCTTATTGATTGGGTACCTTTTTGGCTATATTCACGGCTTACTAGTGTAAGTTTCATATATGTCCCATATGTTTAGGATGGAGTTAATTACATGCTATTTGATTTGCCTTGTTGGATTTGTGAGCTTTTCAACGGTTGTATATTACTTCTTTCTCTGCCTTTTATGCTACTTTCGTGGTGGGTTTTCATCGGCCTAATTAAACTCTTGGCTCGGTAAAAATAAGGTGGATCAGCAAAGATGGTTCATTTTCATATGTGTAGGGATTCTCATGCCATGGTGACTATATTGATGATATTTATTGCATGGGATCCTCTTTCCCATTCTCTTTATTATATCCTTTTTTTATTATGTTTATGGCTTTGTTTAGGTTTGCGTACTAAGGCTCAAAGACTTTCAACAAATGGTGTTCTATCTTCCCCGGGTTTGTTGGCTATGATGGTTGTGATGATTTCACTCCTTTTGGTTTGGTAGTAGCTCTTGAGATGTAACCCTTTATTTGAAGTTTGGATGCTCATATTTGCATCGCCCCATTTGATGTGGTGAGCTTGAGCCTTCTCACACACTTCTTTATAATCTTTCTTCTTTTATGTTGTTTTCAATTTTCATTTTGTCTGTATTACTTTAGCTACTCTAATTTCTATCTTTCTATAATTTTGTAGGTGCATTTCTCTTATTCTCTTGCAGGTTTGCTCCCTAGTGTCATGCATTCTCTCATCTTGAAGAGCTTTGGCCTAGATCTATTCATTGGCTTATCTATGTTAATCAATTTGTATCTTTTGCTTTCCTTTATTCTTTTATTTTGCTTTTGGTTGTACTTAGATAGGGGATTTACTCTCTAGGCTGATTATAGCTCTTGAGCAGTGTTATATCCCATTAAGGACCTTGTAACCCTCTTTTTTGAATAAAATTCCTCCTAAAAAAAACCTAAACCCCAAACCCTAAACCAAAATCCACAAATAATAAAAATGTAAAACCAAACTAAATAAAACCTAAAAATAAAATAAATAAATAAACCTAAATAAAAAAAAATTAAAAATAAAATAAAACCTAACTAAAACCTAAACCTAAACCTAAAAAATAAAATAAAATAAAAAAATAAAACTAAACTAAATATAAAATATACATTAAAATAAAAAAACCTAAAATAAAATTAACATAAAATAAAATAATAACCTAAAATAAAATAAAATAACTAAACCTAAACCTAAAAAATAAAATAAAAATAAATAGAAAATAAAACTTAACTAAACTAAAATACACAAAATAAAATAAAATAAACAAAATAAAAAAATCTAAACTAAAAATAACTAAACTAAAATAACCTAAACCTAAACCTTAACCTAAACCCTAAATAAATCCTAAAATCTAAACCTAAACCTAAACTAAATAAACCTAATAAAATAAATAAATAAAAACCTAAATAAAAATAACAAATAGATAAACTAAAAAACCTAAACTAAAACCTAAAATAAACCTAAATCAAAAAAATATATAAAATTAAAACTAAACTAAATAAAATAAATAAAGGTTAAACTAAACTAAAACTAAAAAAAAATAAAATAAACATAAAATAAAAAAACCTAAATAAAATAAAAACTAAACCTAAAATAAAAATAAAATATACCTAAAACAAAATAAAATAAAAATTTAATTAAAGCCTAAACCTATGAAATAAACCTAAAACCTTTAAAAAAACTTAAACCCTAAACTAAAAAAACCCTAAGCCAAAAATAAAAATAAAATAAACCTAAACCTAAACTAAAATAAATTAAACCTAAACCTAAACCTAAACTGAACCAAACATCAACTAAATAAAATAAAATAAATTAAAGAAAACCTAAACCTAAACTAAAAATAAAATCCAAAATAAAAACTTTAAAATAAAAAAATAAAATAAAAACTTAGTCTAAAACCTGAAAATAAAAAATAAAATCTAAACTTAAAAAATAAAATAAAAATAAAGCTAAACTAAGAAATAAACCTCAAGCTAAGCTAAACCATCTTCTCTCTCCTCCGCTATTTTGGTTCTCTTAACTTTCCTTATACTGCATCCTGTGGTTTATGGCAACCTTGTTGCTAATTGATATAAATTATCGTGTCATGCACCCTAAGATTATGGCTATAATTTATACTTCCCAAAAATTAATATCTCCCAATAAGGATTTTGACTCTATGGGGGTTTATGGCATAAGTCCATTGCTGGCTTCAAAATCATTCAAGGATGTTCTTCTAAGGCTAATACCGGTGAGTCTAACTTATTTCAACTTCCTTCTTGTGCCACGATAATGTGTTACTGGTTGTGGAAAGGCTTGTAAAGCTATTTGAATTTACGTTGGTGGGTAAGTTCCCTTTACGTCATCCTACTTTGGAGAATATTAGATCTTTCTTTCATAGTTTGAAGCTAAACTGATTGAACCCACATTTTGATCCCCAATGATTTGGATTACCTCATATTTTGTTTTCAATATCGATGAGATCTAAATGGACTAATATTAAGTAACCCTATTATTCTTGTATGGATCTCTCTTCCTAATATGCATGTCCATTTTGTTAAAATTTCTTTTGTATGGATGTCTACGTTCTCTCTTCAAATCTACTACTAATAATAGCCATCCCTAAACTATTCTAGTGAGTTGATATAACTAAAAATTTCTAAAAATTTGGCTAGGTTTAGAGAAATGTGGCTATTAGTGAAAAGTTGAATTTAAGAAGTTTCCCGTATTTTGTCCCCACTATAAAAGTCATGGTCTGGTTTGATTTTGTAAAACCTCACCTTAAGAAGCAAAATTGGTTAAAAATAACTTGGATCTCAACTTTAAGGTGCCTAAAATAAAAATATGGACAATTCTTTAACTAAAATAAATTCTCTTAATCCATCAATCTTGTGGAGAATCTTTCTAAGCATAATTTTGGATGTTAATCATGTTAATAGGGATGCTTTACCCCTCAATGGTTCTTTACATTTGAATGATCCCAATATTAGTAACAATATGGATAATAATATGTTCTCTAAATTTATGGATGATCATTCTATCTCAAATGATTCGATTCTTGCTTCTATGCCAGCCTTAATTGATGAAAATGTGATCTTAGATGAGGGTTTGAATGGTGATCAAAGTAATGAAAAGGCCTCTAATATAAAATAAAAATTAAATAAAAACCTAAACCTAAAATATAAACTAAAAAAATAAGTAAATAATAAAAACTAAACCCTAAACCTAAACCCTAAACCTTAAACCATAAACCTTAAAATCCTAAACCATAAACCCTAAACCCTAATAAATAAAAAATAAAAGCTAAACACTAATTTTTTTAAAAAAAACCTAAATGTAAACCCAAAATAACCCTAAACCCTAAACTCTAAACCCTAAGTCCTAAAACCCTAAACCCTAAACCCCCTAAACTAAACCCGAAACCCTAAACTCTAAACTAAAATCTGAAATATAAACTAAACTAAAATCTAAACTAAATCTAAATCTAAACTATGAAAACCTAAACTAAATCTAAATCTAAACTATGAAAACCTAAACTAAATCTAAACTAAACTAACTATAAATGTATAAACTAAAAATCAAAATAAACTAAAATCTAAACTAAACTAAAATAAAAAATAAAATCTAAACTACAAAATCTAAATTAAATCTAAACTAAACTAAATCTAAATAAAAATCTAAAAATCTAAACTCTAAACTTTAAACTAAACTAAACGAAATCTAATCTAAACTAAAACTAAACTCTAAACTCCATGTAAAAATCTAAAAAGCTAAAATAAACTAAAATTTAAACTCCAAAATCTAAAATCTAAACTAAATCTAAACTCTAAACTACAAATAAAAATAAAAGCTAAATCTAAACTAAATCTAAAAATATAAATCTAAAATAAAATCTAAACTCTAAAAATTTAAATCTAAATTAAACTAAACTCTAAACTCTAAAAGTAAATCTAAAGTCTAAACTAAACTAAAATAAATAAAGTTAAAATCTAAATTAAATTTAAACTCTACAACAACAACAACAACAACAAGCCTTAATCCCACTAAATGGCTACATGAATCCTTCGCTCCATTGTGTCCTATTATGTGTCAAATTCTCATTTATTTCAAGTATACTAAGATCATTTTTTATACATCTTAACCAAGTCTTTTAGGTCTACCTCTACCTTTCTTAACATAAAGCAAATCTATCTACTCTAATCGTCATCGAAACGCCATTTATGTGGCCAAACCATCTAAACTCTCCCTAATCTTATCTACCACTAGAGCTACTAAACTTTTTCCAACATACTCATTTTGCATTCTATCTCTAAGAGTAAAGCCACTCATCCACCTGAGCATCCTCATCTGTAACACTTAACTTAGTCTTGTGCTTCTCTTTATTGGCCAACATTCAAACACCATAAGCCATGGTCTTACCACCATCTTATAAAATTTTCCCTTAAGTTTAAGTGGAACTTTTAATCACATAATAGCCGATGCATTCCTCCACTTCAACCATCCAACTTGAATTCTACTAATAACATCTCCATCTATTTCACCATCATTTTGAACAATAGAGCCTAAATATCCAATCGCCACTCTTATTAATGACTTGATCACCAAAAAACACTAACACTAAAACTTCTACAAATAAAATTACACTATATTCAATTTTAGATCTACTTAAATGAAAACCTGACTCTAAAGTTGACCTCCATAATTCAAGTTTATTGACTTTCTCTAGTCTTATCAACAAGAAGAATGTCATCAAAAAAGCATACACCAAGGTACATCTTCTTGTAAATGCCTAAGAACATCCATAACTAAAGTAAAAGATAAGGGCTTAATGTTGATCCTTGTAATCCAACTAAAATAGGAAAATATTTTGTCAATCCTCCTTGTGTTTGGACACAAGTAACATAAATACATATCCTTAATGACTTGAATATAACCAAAATTTACTCCTTTCTGCTCTAGAACTCTCCAAAGAACATCTCTTGAGACTTTATCATAAGCTTTCTAAATCAATAAATATCATATGTAGATTCTTACTTTCTATGCTTCTCCATCAAACCTCTTAACAAATGTATAGCATCCATAGTAGATCTACCGCATGAAACCAAATTGATTGAGAAACTTCACATAAACCTATGCTCAATTACTCTCTCCCATAATTTTAATGTAAAAAACTTAATTCTCTATAATTTGCAAATCTGTACATCACCTTTATTCTTAAATAAAGGAACCAACAAACTCTTTCTCCACTCATCTGCATCTTTTAGTCTTTAAAATAACATTAAAAAAAAAAGAAATTCCTTGATCTCCTAAACATTTCCACATCTATTGGAATATTATCCGTCCTATCGCTTTCCACATTTCATTTTCTTTAAAGCTTCACAACTTAGATTTAATATGAGATAGAAATGAAATCCTCTGTTTTGTTTAGGGTATTAGGTTGCTAAAATCAATCACTTCTGATCCTTCATTGAAAAGTTTATCAAAATACCTCATCCACCTATTTTCAATATCTTTAAAGAAAAGCACTTTATTATTTTCATCCTAATACCCCTCACTTGAACTATGTCTTTACTTCTCCTATCTCTTGCTTGGCTAACTTATACATACATCTTTCACCTTCTTTGGTATCTAATCTATTGTAAAATCACTAAAAGCTAAATTTTTGCATATATTGCTTTCTTAGAATCTCTACAGACCACTTATATCTTTTCCAATAATTTTACATCTAAACCAAGTTTTATAACAATGTTCTTATTTCTTATCTTTTCTTGTACACTCGACTACCACCAACTATTCTTATTAAGTTTTCCTTTTGATTCTCCACATCTTTAAACTTGCTTAATTTCATTTGATATTTTTTCCCACATAATGTTAGCTTCCTTATGAACATCCCAAATTCTAATTTCTTGTAGCTTGCTCTTAAAATATTTTTATTTGTGTTCTTTGTCCCCATCTAATCTAGGACAATAATTTAGTTTATTTTTTCTCTTACAACCTTTCATCTTAAAATCTAAAACTAATAGTCGATGTTGGATACTTAAAATTTCACTTGAAATGACCTTACAATCTTTACAATCTAAACGATCTATTTTTCTTATCAGAAAATAATCAATATGTGTTTTACTAGATCCATTTTATAAGTAATAATATGTTCATCTCTTTTCTTAAATAAAGTATTAGCAACTAAAAATCATAAGCTAAGGCAAAATCTAATATAGTCCTACCTTCTTCATTAGTCACTCCAAAACCATAACCACCATGAATACTTTAAAATCTTACCACTACCAACATGTCCATTTAAATCTCCCCAATAAATATTTTTCTTCAAGAGGTATCTTGTATTAATCCCTAATTCATTCCAAAATTTTTTGAGCTTACCTCCAAACCTACTTGAGGAGCATAGACACTTATAACATTGATAATCTTAGTATCAACAATAATCTTAGAGCTATAATTCTATCTCCACATCTATTAATACTTATAACATTATCCTTCAAACTTTTATCTATAATCACACCATTTCTAGTTCGACTTTTACCTAAAAAGTTTAAAACCTAAACTATCAATCTCCTTGGCCTTCTCACCAACCCATTTAGTTTCTTGAACACATAAAATATTTATCTTTCTATGAACCATAATATCTATTAATTCCAATTTACCCGTAAGAGTACCTATATTCCAAGATCCTAACCTAATTTTAATTTCATGGACTAACTTCTTTGCATCTCCATAATAACCCTTGCTTATTTAACATCCACTTACTAATTTTTTTCTATCAGATTCGCTAAACTACACCAAGATAACACAATGATTTAAAGGATTCATGTCATGATTATGACAAATTTTACTGCTAATTACCTAACGCAACCCTCCACTTTATTATTAAATTTAAACTCTAAAATTAATAAAAATCTAAACCTAAAAAATATAAAACTAAATCAAAAAACTAAATTTAAAATAAATATAAACTAATCTAAATCTAAACTAAATCAAAACTAAAAAAATCTAAACTAAATGAAAGCTAAAATTTAAACTAAATCTAAAATCTAAACTAAATAAACTAGAATCTAAACCAAAAAAAATCTAAACTAAGAACCTAAACTAAATAAACTAAATCTAAAATCTAAACTAAATAAACTCTAAACTAAACTAAAAATCTATATCTAAACTCTAAACTAAATAAATCCAAATTAAATCTAAACTAATAACTAAATCTAAAATATAAGCTAAATAAAATCTAAACCTAAATCTAAACCCTAAAATAAAATCTAAACTAAATTTAAACTAAACTAAATAAACTAAATGTTAAAACTCTAACCTAAAATCTAAACTAAACTAAACTAAAAAAATCAATATTAAATCTCAAATCTAAAAATCTAAACTCTAAAACCTGAACCTAAACCCTAAAATATCATAAACCCTAAACCCTAGACCCTAAATGCTAAAACCATAAACCATAAACCCTAAACCCTAAATCCTAAACCCTAAGCACTAAACCAAAATCATAGACCCTAAACCATAAACCCCTTCCATACACCACATTAAAAACATTAAAAACTTCTTAAATAAATTTGGGAAGGAATGTGGTCTTTCTATTAATGAAGGAAAAAGCTATTTCATCCTTCCTCTAAAATCTCAAATAACAAAATCAATCAAATCTTGAGAATCACTAATTTTCAACAACAACAACTTCCAATTAAATATCTTGGTGTTCCTCTTTATAAAGGTTAGAAAAGATCACATCTCTTTGATTAGTTAATCCAAAAAATTACTAATAAAATTTTTGTTTAGGAATTTCATTTACTCTCATTTGGTGGTGGACTAACTTTCCTTAAGAGTACCCTTAACTCCATGCCTTTATATCTTATTCAAACCATTGTTTCTACTAATTCTACTCTTAACAGAATAGAGCACCTCCTTAATAAATTCTTTTGGGGATCAAACAACTCTACTAAAAGGATGCATTGGACTTCCTGGTATAAAAGCTGTGGCACCCTTGTTGAAGGTGGTTGTGTAACCGCGAAGCTATTAATGCATTCTCTCATAAACTTTGGTGGAACTTTAGAGCAAAAAATAGTCTTTGGGCTAAAATCATGATCGTTATACGCTGGTAAGCACCTTCATTTGTCCCACGAGGGTGATTCTCATGTATGGAAAGACTTTGTTCCATCAAATGGGAAGTTGAATCCTTATTTCTGGGGTTAACTCAATCTTCTTTCTTTGGCAAGACAAAGGATTGTGGTTCCATTGATGACTAATTATCTACTCACTACCGCCGCTATTAAAGTGAACTCTTTCTAATAATAAATGGAATGATAGTAAGCTTATTGATTATATTCCTACCTCTATTTTAGATAAAATTACTAACATCCCTATATGTTCTAACCATCCAGATCAGATTCTTTTTAAGCCATCTCAAAATGGTGATTTTAACCTTAAAGATGTATGGATTCATATTAGAGAAGCTCATGATTTCTCTAATGTGTTTTTTAAACTTTGGAATAACACTATCCCTATTTCTTACTCTGTTCTCACTTGGAGAATTCTGAAAAATTTCATCCCTATTGACTCTTTTATGTGGGGTAAAGGCTTTCATTTACCATTTAAATGCTATTGTTGTCTTCACATTGAAAATGTGAACCATGTGTTTGTCAATGGAGCTATTGCCTCCAAACTATGGGTTTGGTATGATGAGCTTTTCAATACTGACCAATTTAATGGATCTTTATCCTTATATCAACTTCTTGATGTTTATTTTTAAAAAACTGTTAAAGGTCACACTAAAGTGATAACTACCATCACTCTTATTTCGTTCATATGGATGTACAGAAATGATGCCAAACATCATGGGATTCCTATGAACCACGAAAGAATTATTGCTAGAATTAAAGATAAAATTCATGCTTTATTTAATGCAAGCTTAATTACTAACAATCAATTTAAAGGCTGTAAATTTATGGCCAACAAGCTGGGCCTTTGCTTGCTTGAGTTTTCCAACTGTAAAGAAGATAAGATTGTCAATTGGATAAAGCCTCATAATAATATTATCAAAATTAATACTAATGACTCTGTTTCTCAAAATACTTTTGGCTGTGGTGGTATTTTCAGAAATTTTAAAGGTAATATTATTTGTGCTTTTGCCTATCCTCCTCTTGCATCTTCCGTAATTAATTAATGGTCAATAAAGCTATTGAGATTTGTTTACAAAAGGTTGGCTTAATAGATATTGAGGTGGATGCTCTTTCTTGATATATCTTTCCACCAAGGTGGAAATACATTTATTACTCCTTAATCATACTAGAGCTCTCTTATCTCAAGTTTGTTTCAAAATCACTCATGTTTGTCATGAAGGTAATGTGTGTGCTAATTACCTTGCTAATCTGGGTGCTATATTAGATGTTATAACTTTCTTTGATCAGTTTAGACTTCCTAAACATTTGTGTGGATTGGTTAATTTAGACAACTCTAGTATACCTTATCTCAGAGAATAAGTCTCATCTTTCTACTTTTTGGTATTATCGTTTATTCATGCTCAATCTTCGATTTATTTTGTTTCTTCTCGCTTTTCCGATGCATTTCATGATCATTTTTTTGCTATCTGTAATGGAGGCTCTTGTCTCAGTTCTCCTTGGTTAGCTATGATTTGTATAGCTACATGGTGGGCTCTATTTTATTTATTTTTGCCCTTCTTGAATGGGGATGCACCACCTATTTTGCTAACCAGCTGGTTTGTGCTGCCCCTTTTCCCAACCTGCAGGGATAGAATGTTTATTTTTCTTACCATCACTGTTGTTTCATTGCACAATTGGGATTGTTTCTTGCCTCCCTTTCCTGCTGTCTTTACTAATGCTATTTGCTTAGCTGCTGGTCTATTTTCCCTTAATTTGAAGGAATTTAATGCTGTTAATTTTTCAATTCTCACTTTGGTTCAATGTAGTAATGGTACTGCCTACATTACCCTCTATCGAGTTCAGTATTTGGTTTGTTATTTTGTCTTTTGGCTGAATGGACTTCAGGTTTTTATGTTCAGCAGGCTAACTATTACGGTTGGTTTTTTGACTGGTATTTTGTTCTATTGTTTGCTGTGTGGTTAACCTTATTATCTATGCCTTTGTGATATGGATCTATCTGGTGTTTCATTTCACTCTTGGATCTCTTAGATTTATGCAATTACTGTTGTGATAACAAGGTGGTTGTTAACATCATTGTCGACGAATGGATTTCCTCTACAGCTATTTTCCGCCAAGAGGTTTCATCCGGTAGATGGTGTTACTTGTATCTGAATGGTTTTGATTATTATGTTCAACATTATTGTTTTGGATTCGCCTTTTTCATGATTGTCGTGGTTAACCTCATTATCTGTGCCTTTGTTATATGGATTTATTTTTTGGTTGAGTTTACTCTTGGCTCTAATAGACATGTATAATTATTATTGTGATCATGCTATTAATAAGGTGGATGTGGCCAAGTTGTTTCATCTCAGGGTGTTGTTCGGCATTCTCATGTTATGTTGGCATTAGTTGGTAACACTTATCTTATAAGGGATTGGTGTCATCCCTTTACCATTCTGATCTATGTTTCCTTCTTTTCTATAGTGTATGTGGCTATGTTTTGGTATGTAGGTACTAGGGATCATATGACTTTCATCCAATGGCTGCTGCTTTCCCCCAGGTTTGAAGGCTATGATTGCTGGGATGATTTCACTCATTTTTTGGCTAGTAGTACCACTTGTGATGTAACCCTTCCTTTGAAGTTTGGATGCTTATGTTTCTCGCCTAATTTTGTGTGATGAGCCCGAGCCTTCTTTCACACACTTCTCTATATTTCTCTCATTTTATTCTATTTTTACTTTCAATTTTGCTTGTATCACTTTAACTGTGCTAATTATTTCTTCTAGATGTTTGTAGATTCTGTGTTGTTTTCTTGCAGGTTCCTTCTCTAGTGGAGGCATAGACTTCTCTCATCCTCAAGAGCTTTTGCTGAAGGTTGTCTAATGGCTTCTCTTTTTGTTCATTTTGTATCTTTTGTTTTCCTTTCTTTTTTTGTTTTATTTTGGTTGTACTTAGACAGGGGATTTACTCTTTTGGCTAATTGTAGCTCTTTGAGCAGTAGTTCTAGAGTTTATCCCCTCTTAAGAACCTTGTAACCCTCTTTTTTGTGACAATAAAATTCTCTTATATGGGATTCCCTAAAAAAAAACTCTAAACCCTAAACTAACCTAAACCCTAAATCCTAAACTAACATTAAACCCTAAACCATAAACAATAAACCTAGAACCCTAAAAACCTAAACCTAAACTAAATAAAATCAAAAAATAAAATAAATAAAAAAACCTAAACATAAATAAAATAAAATAAAAAAACCAAAACCTAAACTTAAAAATAAAATAAAATAAAATTAAAAAAAACTAAATTAAATAATTAAAAACCTAAATGAAACTAAAAACTAAAATAAACCTAAATAAAAAAGTAAATCTAAAATAAAAATAAAATAGACCTAAAATAAAATAAAATGAAAACTAAATAAAAATTGAAACCTAAAAAATATATAAAAAATAAAACATAAACCCTAAACCCTAAACTAAACCCTAAACCCTAATAAATAAAAAATAAAACCTAAACCATAAAAAATCATAAATCATAAACCCTAAACACTAAACCATAAACACTAAAACCATAAACCCTAAACCCTAAACCCTAAATCCTAAATCCCTTAAACTAACCCTAAACCCCAAACCCAAAACCCTAAACCCTAAACCCTAAACTCTAAACTAAAATCTAAAATCAAAACTAAATAAAAAAATAAACAAAATAAAAAAAAACAAAAAAACTAAAACTATAGTTGACATTGTGGTTAATTTCTTTAATGGTAATCCTCTTCCTAGATATTTCTCTAGTACATCCATGTCCTTATACCCAAAATTGATAATCTCGAGTCTGGTGACTTTTCTTCTTTGCACCTTTTTCATAAACTCATTGCTAAATTGCTTCAAATAATTATTCCTCCAAAAAATTATTTTTCTCAACCAAACCGGTTTCGTTAGAGGTAGAGATATATCTAATAACATTCTTCTCTCCCAAGAGCTGATTCATGATTTGGATGCCTCTAACAGAGGTGGTAACATCCTTTTCAAATCGGATATCTTTAAAGTTTTTGACAATATCTCTTAGACCTTTCTTTTTCAAATTCTTCATTTGTTTGGCTTCTCTGATAATTTCATCTCCTCTTAAGTAGTGCTTAGTTCTCTGTTATTATGAATGGTGAGGCCTTAGGCTTCTTTCCTTCTTCTCATGATTTGAGACAAGGGGATCCCTTGTCTCCCTCTCTTTTTATTATTGATGTGGAATATCTTTCTAGCAGCCTTAAAGACCTCTTCAACAATAATCCAAGCATATTTTTTAGAACTCTGGATGGTATTCCCATTTCCCATCTTAGTTTTGCTGATGATTTCATTATCTTTTGCAATGCTTCCATTCATCACATTAAAAACATTAAAAATTTCTTAAATAAATTTGGGAAGGAAAGTGGTCTTACTATTATTGAAGGCAAAAGTTGTTTCATTCCTTCCTCTAAAATTTTTAATAAAAAATTAATCAAATCTTGAGAATCACCAATTTTCAGCAACAACACCTTCCTATTAAATATCTTGGAGCTCCTCTTTATAAAGGTCAGAAAAGATCACATCTCTTTGATGAGTTAATCAAAAAAATTTCTAATAAAATTTATGTTTGGGAATTTCATTTACTATCCTTTGGTGGTAGACTCACTTTGCTTAAGAGTACCCATGCCTTTATATCTTATTCAAACCATTGTTTACTAATTCTACCTTAAATGAATTGAACGCCCTTAATAAATTCTTGGGCTCAAACAATTTTACTAAAAGGATGCATTGGACTTCCTGGTATAAAAGCGTGGCACCCTTTAAGGTGGGTTTACGTAAGCCAATCTGAAGCAATTATTGCATTCTCTCATAAACTTTGGTGGAACTTTAGAGCAAAATAGGCTAAATTCATGACTACCATGGCCGTGGTAAGCATCCTCTCATCTGCCCATAAGGGTGACTCTCATGTATGGAAAAGACTTTATTCCATCAAATGGGAAGCTGAACTCCTTATTTATCAACTATGGATCTTTCTTTCTTTTGGCAAGACAACTGACTGTATATTTATGATTTATTATCTACTCACCCACTACTACTATTAAAGTAAACTCTTTTGACTGAATAATAAATGGAATGATACAAAGCTTACTGATTGTATTCCTACCTCTCTTTTACATAAATTTACTAACATCCCTATCATTTCTAACCATCCTGATCAGATTATCTTTAAGTTGTCTCAAAATGGTGATTTTAACCTTAAAGATGTCTGGATTCATATTAGAGAAGCTCATGATTTCTCTAATGTGCTTTTTAAATTTTGGAATAACACTATCCCCATTTCTTATTCTATTCTTACTTGGAGAATTTTGAAAAATTTCATTCCTGTTGATTCCTTAATGTGGGGTAAAGGCTTTTATTTACCTTCAAAATGCTACCTATTTTCACATTGAGATGTGAATCATGTCTTTGTTAATGGAGCTATTGTCTAAACTTTGGGTTTGGTATGATGATCTTTTAATATTGACCATTTCAATGGCTCTTTATCCTTATATCAGCATCTTGATGTTTATTTTCAAAGAACTATAAAATGTCACATTAAAGTGATAACTGCCATCACTCTTATATGGCTCATATGGATGGATAGAAATGATTCCAAACATCGTGGGATTCCTATGAATCATAAAAGGATTATTGCTAGAATTAAAGATAAAATTCATGCATTATTTAATGCCAGTTTAATTACCAACACTCAATTTAAAGGCTGTAAATTTGTGGCCAACAAACTTGGTCTTAGCTTGCCTGATTATCCTATTTGTAAAGAAGATAAGATTGTCTATTGGATAAAGCCTCATAAAAATATTATCAAAATTAATATTGATGGCTCCGTTTCTCAAAATGCTTTTGGTTGTGGTGGCATTTTCAGAAAAATTTAAAGGTAATGTTACTTGTGTTTTTTCCTATCCTCCTACTGCATGTTCTATTATCTTTGCTAAATTAATGGCTGTCAACAAAGCTATTGAGATTTGTTTACAAAAAGGTTGGCTTAACATATGGATTGAGGTGGATGCTCTCTTACTGATTGATATGTTGACCTCCACTAGGGTGGGTAATACAAATTTGTATTACCTCCTTAATCACACTAGAGCTCTTCTATCTCAAGTTTGTTTCAAAATCACTCATGTTTGGCATGGTGGTAATGCATGTGTTGATTATCTTGCTAATCTTGCCGATTAGAAGATATAACTTTCTTTGATCAGCTTAATCTTCCTAAACACTTGCATGGATTAGTTAATTTGGATAATACTCGATTACCCTATATCAAAAATTAATCTCAGTTTTATATTTTTGATCTGTTAATGGTTTACCTAACATATTTGTTTCAATCCTTTTTTTTTTTAATTTATGTTTCTACTTGGTTTTTTCTAATGCATTTTACTGAAACTATTACCTTGATTTTTGTGTTGGAGGCTCTTGCCTCTGTAGCCTCAGCTGTTGGTTTACTATTAATTGTCCTCCTACTTATTGGATATTATTGTACTTGATGTTTCCCTTACTGAAGGGGGCTGTGTTACTAATTTCCCCAATCTTCTTGGTTGTGATGCCCCTTTTCCTAATCTACAGGGATAGATTGTGTTTTATGCTTGCCATTAGGGCTATCTTACTGCAAGACTGGGAATGCTTCTGTTTGTCTCTTTGCACGATTGGGATTGTTTTTTGCCCTTCTTTCCTGCTATCTCTACTAATACTGATTGCTTAGCCGCTAATCTATTTCTCCTTGATTTGAAGGATTTAATGCTGCTATTTCTTTTGATTCTCCTTTTGTTTCAATTCAGTAAATGTACTGCCTATATTAATCTCTATCGGGCTCAGTATTTGGTCTGTTGTTTTGGCTACTTGGTGAATGGTTTTAGGGGTTTGTACCTTCAACAGACTAACTAATATGGTTGGTTTCCTGACTGGTCTTATGCTCTTTTGTTTGTTGTGTGGTTATCCAGATTATCAGTGACTTTGAGCTATGGTCTATCTGCCTTTACATTCCTCTCTTGGATCTTGTAGACTTGTGCAATTACTGTTGTGATCATGCTATTATCAAGGTGATTATTAACATCTATTTGGGTGGCCATGATTGGTTTTGCTTATAAATGTAATGGTTTTTGACTACTATGTCCACTAGCCTGATTATTGCTTATGGAACTATTAGTTTCTAATGCATTTCCTTGTATCATTTTTATGGTTATCCTATATTGGAGGTTCTTGCCTTTGTTCTCCCAGCTGTTGGTTAGTTGTTTGTTGTCATGTTTCATGTTGGGTTCTTTTAAGTCGCTTTTGGTTTGTGTCTCGATTAACCCGCTAGTTTGTCGCTCTTTCCAATATGCAGAGATAGAATGTTTTTTTCTTTCCATCACTGTTGTTTCCTTGAACGATTGTTTTTGTTTCTTGACTCCCTCTCATGCTATCATTTCTGGTGCTATGTGCTTAGCTGCTGGTCAGTTGTACCTACAATTGCAAGATTGTACTGCTATTATTTTTTTTATTTTCATTTTGGTTCATTATAGTATTGGTACTGCCTACATTATCCAATGTCGGGTTCAGTACTTGCTTTTCCATTTTGGTTATTTCCTTCATGGTCTTGGTTCTTATTCAGAGCCTAGCATTGCTATTTTTTTATGGTCGGTTTCTTGTTCTTGTTTGTTGTATGGATTACCATATTATCCGGCCTTGCGATGGATCTATCCTTTTCATTTCCGTGGATCTTCTAAACTTGTGCATTGGTGATCATGCTATTATCAAGGTGATTGTTAACATCTCGTATTGTTGATCTGAATGGCTCCCTCTTACCGGGCTTACCTAGACAAGAGCTCTCATATGTGTAGGGATGGTCCCGCTTTTATGTCAAGGGTCTTTCTTTGTTCAACATAATAATGTTTTGGTTCCTACCTAACCTTTTCTTTGATGATTGTCATGTACTTCTCCCATTATCTCGTGGTTTGTGCTTTTTACCTATTGGTTGTGTTTACTCATGCCTCTACTTGACATTCATATTTATTGTTGTATATTAATATTATGGTGGATGTGGCCAAGATTTTCATCTGGATTGGGATGTTGTTGACTCTACATTCTCATGCTTTGTTGACATTAGTGGTACTTATCTTATAAGGGATTGGTGGCATCCCTTTATCATTCATCTATGTTGTCTTCTATAGTGTATATTCATTTTTGGGTATGCGTACTAAAGACCATATGAATTCCTCCCAATCGCTCCACATCGTATGTGTGATTTGGATGATTTCACGCATCATTTGGATGGTAGTAACACTTGTGATGTAACCCTTCATTGGAAGTTTGGATGCTCATGTTTGTGCTCGCCTAATCTTGTGTGACTGAGCTTGAGCGCTCTCACACACTTCTATAATTCTCTCATACTATTCTGCTTTTACTTTTACTTTGATTTGTATCACTTTAATTGTTAACTCTTTCTTTAGATGTTGATTCTGCTATTTTCTTGTTGGCTTCTAATGGAGGCATAGCCACTCATTCTCAAAAGCTTATGATGAAGATGGTCCAAAGGTTTTTCTTTTATCAATTTATATTTGTTGCTTTCCTTTCTCTTTTGCTTTGTTTTGATTGTAGGATAATTCTCTAGTCGCTTGTATCTTGAGTAGTAGTCTGAGTTTATCCCTCTATCTGGACTTTTTTTTGTGGTAATAAAATTCTAGGTTGCCTAAAAAAAATCTAAAATCTAAACTAAACAAAAATCTAAACTAAATCTAAATTAAACTAAATTAAAATAATCCTAAATCTAAACCCTAAAAAATGATAAACCCTAAACTCCAAACCAACCCTAAACCCCTTAAACTAACCCTTAACCCTAAATCCTAAACTCTAAACTAAAATCTAAAATCTAAACTAAACTAAAATCTAAACTAAATCTAAATCAAAATGCTAAAAATCTAAACTAAATCTAACCTAAACTAAACTATATCTCAAAATCTAAACTTTAAACTAAAAATCTAAACTAAAAAACTAAAATCTAAACTAAACTAAAAAATAAACTAAAAAAAATCTAAACTAAACTAAAAATCTAAATTAAATCTAAACTAAACTAAATCTAAACTAAAATTTAAAAATCTAAACTCTAAACTCTAAACTAAACTTAATTAAATCTAAACTAAATTAAAACTAAACTCTAAACTAAGCTGAAAATCTAAAATCTAAACTAAACTATAATCTAAACTCTAAAATCTAAATCAAAACTAAATCTAAACTCATAACTAAATCTAAAAATCTAAATCTAAAATAAAATCTAAACTCTAAAACTCTAAATCTAAACTAAACTAAACTAAACTCTAAACTCTAAAACTAAATCTAAAATCTAAACTAAACTAAATAAAAACTAAATCTAAATTAAATCTAAACTTTAAAATAAATATAAATCTAAACCTACAAAATCTAAAACTAAATCTAAAAACCAAATCTAAACTAAATTTAAACTAAGCTAAATCTAAACTAAATCTAAACTAAATCTAAATTAAGAAATCTAAACTAAATCTAAACTAAATAAACTAAAATCTAAACTGAAAAATCTAAATTAAAAACCTAAACTAAATCTAAATTTTAAACTAGATACACTCTAAATCTAAACTCTAAACTAAACAAAATCTAAACTAAACTAAATCTAAATTAAAAACTAAATCTAAAATCTAAACATAAATCTAAACCCTAAAACTAAATCTAAACTAAACTATATAAACTAAATCTAAAAACTCTAAACTGAAATCTAAACTAAACTAAATTAAAAAAATTTAAATTGAATCTGAACTAAATCTAAAAATCTAAATTCTAAAACCCAAACGTAAACCCTAAAAAACCCTAAACCCTAAACCCTAAAACCCTAAACCCCAAACCCTAAACTCTAAATCCTAAACCCTAAGTCCTAAATCTTGAAACCCCTAAACTAACCCTAAACCCTAAACCCTAAACTCTAAAATCTAAACCCAAAAACCCTAAACCATAAACTAACCCTAAACTCTAAACCCAAAATCCTAAACTCTATAAACCTAAACTTAAACTAAATGAAACTCAAAAATAAAATAAATAAAAAACCTAAACCTAAATAAAATAAAAAATAAAGTAAAATAAAAACCTAAACATAAACTTAAAAATAAAATAAAATAAAAAATAAAATAAAATAAATAGAAACCTAAAACTAAACCAAAAAAATAAATTAAAATAAAAAAGCATAAACCTAAAATAATTAAAATAAACTAAATAAAAATAAAAAATAAACTGAAATAAAAATAAAAAATAAAATAAAATTAAAAATTAAAAAAATAAACTAAATAAACCTAAACATACTGATTTACTTAATTTTAAAAAAATAAAAAATGAAAAAAAATGAAAAATAAAATAAAATAATAAAAAAACCATAAACCCTAAACCCTAAACCTTAAACCCTAAACCCTAAAAACCCCTAAGCCCTAAATCCTAATCACTAAACCTTAAACCCTAAATCCTAAACCCTAAACCCTAAACCCTAAACCCTAAACCCAAATCTAGTAAATGAAACCCAAAATCTAAAACTCCCTACGCCTCTCATTCTCACAGCGATTTCCTTTCCCTCTCATTTTGGCTTTGATTGCGACTATTTTGTGCGATTCTCAAAGGATTCCTTCCGAAATCTGAGGCCTCTGGCCGACATTGTGATTTTCTTGGAGTGATGACGCAGCTTGGCGTCTTCCCCGATGATTCCTTCGGGAAAACAGAAGGATCCTACATATCCAACTAGGGCATCATCTAACATGGCTTTGGCTGCTATTAAATCATTCAAAGACGTCCTCACTGGTAAGGACGGTTGCTCAGGTGAGCCCGTGGAAATTGTTTCGACATCTTTTCAAGGCTTGCCTATGGTTATGTGCTCAGATCTGGTTGTGGAAAAGCTTGCTAAGCCATTTGAATTCACTTTGGCTGGAAAGTTTACTCTTTGTAGGCCTAATCTGGAAAAATTCACTCTTTCTTTCATAGTCTGAAGCTTTCTGGTGCTTTTACGATTGCTGTAATTGATCGACGCCACATTTTGATTCAGTTGATGAATGATTTGGATTACTCTCGTGTTTTCTCTCGTCATTCTTATTTTATTTTTAATTGCCAAATGAAGTTGTTGAAATGGACTCCACTATTTAATCTTAAGGAAGAATCCCTAATCATTCTAGTTTGGATTTCTCTCCCCAATATGTGAATTCTTTTCGTTAACCATCAATTCCTTTTTGCTGTGAGTACTTTATTTAGTCGATCGTTACAAATTGATCAGGCGACGGCTATATAATCTCATCCTTCAGTGGGTAGAATCTTTATTGAATTGGACATTACCAAGAAACACCCCAAAGAAATCTAGTTAGGATCTAAAAATTATGGTTATATACAAAGAATTGAATTTGAAAATTTCCTTGTCTTTCGATCTCACTATAAAATCCACGGGCATGATAATTCTAAATGTTTCATTCTTCATCATCACCTAAAAAAGAAAATCCCTACTAAGGAAACTTCTATTCCTAACCGTAGGGTGACCAATGTTAAATATCAAAAAGTTACATCGGAAAAAAAGATTTTTTGAGTGTTCCTAATAAGGTTGTTTTACCTCTTACTTCTTATATGAAATTAAAGGATTCTAATGTGGAAAATAATAGTTTATCTAAACTTTTAGATGACGATTCTATTTCCTCCAATTCGATCCCTACATTCTAGCCAGATTTGATAAATGAAAATGAAGCTTTAATCGAGAATATTAATGATGATATTAATGATATGCATCATTCGAATTCAATGGAGAATATGGTTTTAGTTCCTCATGATAATCAAGTTGCAAAACCTGATTCTATTTTGCAAGCCCTGGATGATTTAAATTTTCTAAAAAATTTGGTTTTGTCTAATAATTTGGGTAATGAAGAGGAAGGGCTTGGTGTTCACACTTGCCTTCTTAATAAATCTATTTCTGCTCCCTCTCTTGCAATTCCTGATGCTCATTTGTTTTTAATAAACTCCAATGTTTTGGAAGAAGGAGAACTCACTTCTAGACAAGAGCTTTCTCCTAAATCTATGACTAATGTTACTAAATCCTTCTCAGATGATGATTCTACAGGAAAAGAAAATGGTTTCCAAACTTATCACACAAAAAAGAGAAAAAATGTTAAAAATTTTCCTCCTAAACAACCAAGAAAGACTATATCTCATGCGGGCTCCCTCTCCTCTCTTAATTAACCTTTTCTTAACCCCATTTTATTTCTTTATGTTTAATTTTCTTATTTAGAATGTTAGATGGATTGGTACCCTAAAAACCCTAAAAACCTAAAACCCTAAACACTAAAAACCTAAACCTAAACTAAATAAAACCTAAAATAAAATAAATAAATAAACATAAACCTAAATAAAATAATAAAATAAAATAAAATAAAAACCTAAATTAAAACATAAAAATAAATTAAAGTAAAAATAAAAACTAAACTAAAATAAAATAAATAAAAACTTAAAGAAACTAAAAAAATAAAATAAACCTAAAAATAAAAAGTTAAATAAAATAAAAACTAAATCTAAAATAAAAATAAAATAGACCTAAAATATAATAAAATAAAAACCTAAACCTAAAAATAAATAAAATAAATAAAATATAAACCCTAAACCCTAAACTAAACCCTAAAAAATCATAAACCCTAAACCCTAAACCCTAAACCCTAAAATCCTAAACCCTAAACCCTAAACTCTAAACCCTAACCCTAAACCTTAAATCCTAAAATAAACTAAAAATAAACTAAACTAAACTAAACTAAAATAAACCTAAACCTAAACTAAAATAAAAAACTAAACCTGAACTAAATTAAAAAAAATAAACCTAAACCTAAACTAAAACTAAACTAAACTAAACTAAACTAAACTAAACTAAAACTAAACTAAATAAAAAACTAACCCTAAACTAAAAATAAATAAACCTAAAAAACTAAACTAATCGTAAACCCAAAACCAAAACCCCTCATCCCTCTCCTTTGATCTCATTTCCCTTTATTCATGCCATCAGCTTTAGATTTGGGCTCTCCTTCCTCCATTCCCATCGAGTTCCTGCTATTTCATCACTCTCGGGTTTCATAGGTGATGTCCCCCTTTTGATTATGGCTGCGGTGGATTTGAACCCGCGGCTTCCTGCTGCCATTCAGGATGCTTCGGCTAGGGCATCCATCTTGGTGGGGAATTCTCAACTCACTATCACTCTTGTAATTAAATCTTTCAAGGATGCCCTCTCTGGTAAGAGCTCTAACTCTCCCGACTATGTGAATCTGGTTTCCACATCGTTTCAAGGAATGCCGGCTATCATGTGTTCTGATCTTGATGTTGAGAAGCTTGCCAAACCTTTTGAGTTTTCTTTGATTGGAAAATTTGTTTTACGTCGACCCAATTTGGATAATATATGATCTTTCTTCCATAACCTAAGGCTTTTGGGTGCCTTTTCTGTTCGTTTAATCAATTCGAGACACATTTTTATTCAACTATCAAATGACTTAGATTATTCAAGGGTTTTCTTATGTCGTTCTTATTTTGTCTTTAACTGCTAAATGAGATTGTTAAAGTGGTCGCCTCTTTTTGATATAAAAGAGGAATCATCGATTGTTCCAGTATGGTTAGCTCTTCCAAATATGTGAATTCATTATGTTACTCATTAGGTTTTATTTGCAGTTAGGGTGCTTTTTGGGTGGCCGCTTCAAATCGATCAGGCCAATGTTGTTCACTGCCGATCTTCTGTTGCTCGCATTTTGGTTGAACTGGATATTTCTAAAAAACATCCTAAGGATATCTGGATTGGATCTAAAAAGTTTAGTTATTCTCAAAAGGTTGAATTTAAAAATTTTCTAGTTTTCTGTTCTCATTGTAAGATTCATGGGCACGACAATACCTAATGCTTTGTTCTTCACCCACATCTCAAACAAAAAATTATACATTATCTTACCTCTAAATCAACTACTGATAAAGCCAATAAAATAATTTCCATGCCTAAGAAAAACTTAAATGCTGATTATGCTTTGAATTCTCTAGAATCTTTGGAGGTTCCAAAAATTGATGAATATACTTTGCATGCCACTACTACCATCACTCCTCATAATGTGGAAAAGGATGCTTTGACTAAAAACCTTCCTTTGCAGGGGAATTTGCCTCTTTTGGCTAATTCTAATTGCCAAGAGATTAAAAAAAAATGATGATTCTATCTTTAATGAATATATTCCGACCTTCTTGCTGTCTTTAAATGATGAACATGAGGATTTAAATGATAACTTAACTGAAAATCTGAATGTGGTTGCTAATATTGAACTTGACATTTTTTCTAACATTGGTCATTATGTTCTGAATGGTAACACTACTTCTCCTTCTCCTAATTCAAGATTGATATTCATTTTAATCCCACTTTTCAACAGATTTCTAATTTTCAAGAATGAGAAGTTATTATCAGAGATGTTCTTGTCTAGCCTTATCCTATCAATAATCTGATTAACCAATCTTTATCAGATGGTGACACTCTAGATAAAAATAGAAACTTCAAACTATTTTTAAAAACAAATCTCTTAAATCTAACATACAACATCAAAATCCTCATAGATACTAGATCTGCCTCTTCTTCTCATAAATAAGATTTGTTGTGTTACTACTTTTGGTGTTTACATTGAGTTATTATTTCTATCTTTTTGGTATTTTTTCTGTATTTTCTTCTTTAAAAATTTCCTTATGCTTAATTCTCTAATTTGGAATGTTCGAGGGATTGGTACCTCATTGTTTGTAATCGTATTAGAAATCTCTACAGAATTAACAATATCTATTTACTTATTGTTATTGAGCCTCTTATTAATGCTGTTACGATCAATCATGTTGCTAGAATACTGAGTTTCAATAATTTTTTCTCTAACATCAGTAATAAAATTTGGTGTTTTTGGAATTCTTCTTTAAATGTTACTATTTTAGATGATCTTCATCAAGTTGTTAATGCTCAAATTTCTTATGGTGATTCTTGTGTGTTAGACTCTTTTATTTATGCTTCTTGTAATAGAACTAGTCGTAATATCCTTTGGGAGAATTTAAGAAGTTTTGCTCTCTCGATTGACAAACCTTGGTTGGTTGGGGGTGATTTTAACACTATGCTTTCTTCATCTGAAAGAAGGGGTGGTTGCTCTCCTAATATTCACTCTATGGAAGAATTTTCTAATATGATTCTTGATTGCAATCTTATTGATATCGATTTTACCAGATCTCACTATACTTGGCACAACTCTAAACTCTGGCAACAACTTGATAGAGTCCTTTTCAACTCTTATTAGATTAATCAATGGCCTCTTACCTCTGTTGAACATTTGAATAGAACTTTATCAGATCATGCTCCTCTTTTGCTTTTGGTTAAACATAATTCTAAGAGGCTAAATCCCTTGTCCACTTTCAAATTTCAAAATATGTGGATTCAACATCTTGATTTTGATAAAGTTGTTGCCACCAATTGGGCTGCCCCCTTACACCCTGATAATTCGGTTAAAGGCATGATTAGATTATGGTTTAAACTTAAAAAGCTTAAACAAAATCTAGTTTGGTAGAACAAACACTATTTTAAAAACCTTTTTGCGAATATAAAAAATATGGAGCTTTTGGTTTGTGATCTTGAGAATATAGTTTTAATTGATTCTTCTAAGCTGAATGAATTGAATGAAGCTAAAGATAATCTAGTCAAATATTAGAATATGGAAGAAACTTATTGGCACCAAAAAGTTGCTAGTAAGCATATTGCTGATGGGGATAGGAATACTAGGTCTTTCCATGCTTTATTTAATAAAAAGAGAGCTTTAAACTCTATCCAAAAAAGTAAAAATGATAATGGAGACTGGATCACTAACACTAATGAGATTAAAGACTATTCTTAATCATTTTAGATATATGCTTAACAAGTGCCACTCTGTTGAAGCTATCTCTAACCCTCATTTGATCCCCCTATTATTACTAGTGATGATAATCATTTGCTTACTAGGTTACCTACGGAGGATGAGATTTGTAAATTTCTTAACAATATGAACATTGACTCTATTGCTGGTCCAGAGGGTTACACTACTCTCTTTTATTCAACATTGTTGGCCTGTTATTAAGCATGACTTAATTGAAGCTGTTGCTAATTTTTTTATTGGTAATCCTCTCCCTAAATATTTTTCTAGCACTTCCATTAGCCTTATTCATAAATTTAATAATCCTAATTCTATGAATGAATTCAGACCTATTAGTCTTTGCTCTTTCTTTAATAAACTGATCTCTGAAATGCTTGCAAATAGAATTAGTCCCTTGCTTCAAAAAATCATCTCTCTTAACCAAACTAGCTTTGTTATAGGTAGATCTATATTTGATAACATTCTACTTGCCCAAGAGCTGATTCATGATTTGGATGTTCCTACTAGAGGTGGTAACACCCTTTTTAAATTAGATATTTCTAAAGCCTTTGACAATATCTCATGGGATTTCCTTTTAAATATCCTTCATTTGTTGGGCTTCTCTGATAATTTCATTTACCTAGTTAAAAATTGTATTAGAAATGCTTGGTTTCTATTCTTCTTAATGGTAAGGCTAAATGTTTTTTCCATTCTTCTCATGGGTTGAGACAAGGAGATCCTTTGTCCCCTTCCCTGCTTATTATAGCTGTTGATTATCTTTCTAGAAGCTTAAATGATCTTTTCAATAACAATCCTACCATGTTCTTTAGAACTCTTGGTGGTATACCTATTTCTCATCTTAGTTTTGCTGATGATTTCATTATCTTTTGCAATGCCTCCATTAATCATATCAAAAGGCTTAAGAAATTTCTTAATAGTTTTGGCAAAGAATGTGGACTTTCTATTAATGAAGGCAAAAGTTGCTTCATTACTTCTTCTAAAATTTCTAATTTCAAAATTAATCAAATCTTGAGAATCACTAACTTTCAACACCAACAACTCCCTATTAAATATTTAGGTGCTCCTTTATTCAAAGGAATTAAAAGATCTCATCTTTTTGATGAACTTATTCAAAAAATTGCCAATAAAATTTCGGTTTTGGAATTTCATTTGCTCTCCTTTGGTGGTAGACTTACTTTGCTCAAGAGTACTCTCAATTCTATGCCTTTATATCTTATTCAAACCATCATCCATACTAATTCTATTTTAAACATAATAGATCATCTCCTTAATAAATTTTTCTGGGGTTCTAACAATTCAGCTAAAAGGATGCATTGGACTTCTTGGTATAAATGTTGTGGCCCCCTGGTTGAAGGTGGGCTTGGCTGCAAGTCTATTCGTGAAGCTATTACTGCCTTCTCTCATAAACTTTGGTGGAATTTTAGGAGCAATAATAGTCTCTGGAAAAATTTTATAACTGCTAAATATTGTCAGGGTAAGCATCCTCTTATCTGTCCTTACAAAGTGGGTGACTCTCAGGTTTGGAAAATACATTGTTCCATCAAATGGGAAGTTGAATCCCTTATTTCTTGGGATATCAATTCAGGATCCTCTTTCTTTTGGCAAGACAACTGGAGTGGTAGTGGCTTTATTGATGATTTATTATTTACTCATTCTACTTTTACTATTAAAGTTAACTCTTTTTTGGATTAACAATAATTGGAATGATAGTAAACATTCTTATTATATTCCTATTTCTCTTTTAGATATATTTTCTAACATTCCTATCATTTCTAACAAGCCAGATCAGATTCTCTTTAAGCTGTCCTACAATGGCAATTTTATCCTTAAAGAGGTTTGGAATCATATTAAAGATGCTCATGTTTTCTCTAATGTCTTTTTTAAACTTTGGAATAACATTATCCCTATCTCTTATTCTATCCTTACTTGGAGAATTTTGAAAAATTTCATTCCTGTTGATTCTTTGTTGTGGGGGGAAAGGCTTTCAATTGCCATCAAAATGTTATTGATGTTTTCACATTGAAAATGTGGATCATGTTTTTGTCAATGGTGTTATTGCCTCTAAATTATGGGTTTGGTATGATGATCTCTTCAATAATAACCATTTTCATGGCTCTCTATCTTTATATCAACTTCTTGAAGCTTATTTCCAAAAAGCTGTGAAAGGTCACATTAAAGTGTTGATTGCCATCACTCTTATATGGTTCATATGGATAGACAGAAATGATGATAAACATCATGGTATCCCCATGAACCATAAAAGGATTATTATTAGAACTAAAGAGAAAATCAGTGCTTTATTTAATGCTAGCCTTATTACTAACACCAATTTTAGAGGTTGCAAATTTGTAGCCAAAAAATTGGGCCTTGCCTGCCTGAAAACCATCACTATAAAGAAGTTAAGATTATTTATTAGATCAAACCACACAACAATACTATAAAATTAATACTGATGGGTCAATATCTCAAACTTCTTTTGGTTGGGGTGTACTTTGAAGGTAATGTCATTTGTGCTTTTGTCTATCCCTTTAAAGCTTGTTTTGTTATCTTGGCTGAATTGATGGTTGTTAACAAAGCTATTGACATTTGTTTACAAAAATGTTGGTTTAATATTTGGATTGAAGTGGATGCTCTCTTACTCATTGACATGTTGACTTCCACCAAGGTGGGGAACACTGATTTATTCTACCTTCTTAACCATACTAGAGCTCTCCTCTCTCAAGTTTACTTTAAGATTACTAACATTTGGCGTGAAGGAAATGCCTATGCTGACTATCTTTCTAATCTAGGTGCTAGATAAAATGAGCTTACTTTGTTTGATCATTCTAATCTTCCTAAACAATTGCGTGGTTTGATTAATTTGGATAACTCTGGTCTACCTTATCTTAGAAATTAACTTGTATTGTTTGGTTTTCTTCAATGGTTCCCTTGCTTTTCTCTGTCTGTCTCTTCTTTTCTCGATTTTACTTTGGGCTTCTTAATATTGTCAATTATTTGTTACAATTTTTTGGTGTTCCTGTTCAGGTGGTGGATGGCTCCTCAGCCTCTTCCACTAATTACATGTTGTTGTTTTTGTCCTTACCTAAGCTAGGTACTATTTTTGCCTACTGTTAGCTTTCATTGGTGGGCTTGATGGCTACTTTTTCTTTTGACCTTCTAGGTTTTACTGCTCTTTTTTACATCCCTCCTGGATGGTTTAGGTGATCACCCATTTTTGGCTGTTACTGTCCTTTCTCCTGTTATTGTTGTGCTGCTCATGGTTTCTATGTATGGTTGGGGTTTTGATCAATTTTCTTTACTGTTTTGTTTACTGTCTTCGCTTGCTTATCATTTGTACAAACTACCCTCTTTTTTCGATGGATGTATCAACTATGGTCTTATGATTTCCATTATGGCACTTCTTCTCTGTATTGTAATTGCCTCCCTTCAAGCCTACTTGTCTCATTCTTAGGTTTCTTTTATTTGCTGCTTTGTAAATCATCTAGATGGATTACTGGGTTATTTTGTTGTGTTGACTGAACTATTGTGGTGTGGTTATAGTTGACATGCTATTTTTCTTTGTAATATGTTGCTTGTTGTTAGGTTAGCTCTTTTGGGCCGTGCCTATGCTATTTGGGTTGGTCTGGTGATTGAGGTTTTGTTAGCTCTATTAGCTTTGTCTTTTTTCTATTTTGTCTAGGCTGGGAATAATTGGTTTACCACTGTAGTTATTAGCTGGATGTTTACATCTGGAGCTATTACTTGTAAAAACCTTTTACCTCTGGTGGGTTGGATTCCATTTCATGGTGGTCTTACTATTTGGGGGATTACTTGGCAGCTTCTTCCCCATCTTTGTTAGGGTAGTCTTGATGATGCTACTTTCTTTTGGGATTGGAGGCAATTAGTCGGCTGGATGATGAGTGGAACTGCTTTTCTTTTTGTTTGCTTCTCTATTGCTTGGTTTGTAGATACTATGTGGGGGACTCCTTTTCATAGTGGTCTTACTGTTTGGAGGATTTGTCGGCTACTCCTTCTCCATCTATGTTGGGATAGTTTTGTTGATGCTATTTTCTATTGGGATTGGAGGCAATTAATTGACTAGGTGAATAGTGGAACTACTTTTTCTATGATTGCTTTGCTAGTGCTTTGTATGCAGGTACTAAGATCATTTGATCTCCACCTCAACTTTACCCAAGTATGTAGCTATGATGGGGATGATTTCACTCATATTTTTGAAAAGAATTGTAATGTAACCCTTCATTGAAGTCCGATGCTCACGCTTGTGGTTGCCCATCCATGTGTGAGCCTAAGTCTTTCTTCTCTCAAACTTGTGTTCATTGATCTTCTTCAGCTCTTATTCAATTCAGAGCTTTCTTTATATAACTCTAATTTCATTCTCTCTAGTTATCTTGGTTTCTCTTTTGTTCCTATTCGAGGTGGCTTAGCTCTTCTCATCTTCTCATATCAAATTCTTTGACTTTTCTATTGTCATTATATCTTTTCGCTTTCATCCTTTTTTTCTTTTCTTATGTAATAACAATTCACCCTCTCTGATTGTAGCTCTAAGTGATAGTTCAGATCCAAGGACCTTGTACTTTCTTTGTGACAATAAAACTCCCCTATATGGGGTTCCCTAAAAAAATCCTAAATCTTAAACCCTCTAAACTAACCTTAAACCTTATACCCTAAACCCTATACCCCTAAACCCTAAACTCTAAACTAAAATTTAAAATCTAAACTAAACTAAAATCCAAACTAAATCTAAATCTAAACTCTAAAAATCTAAATTAAATCTAAACTAAACTAAACTAAACCTAAAAATCTAAACTAAACTAAAAACTAAATTAAAAATCTAAATTAAATCTACTAAAATCTAAAAATCTAGACTCTAAACTCTAAACTAAATCTAAAAAGCCTAAAAATCTAAACTAAACTAAAATCTAAACTCTAAAATCTAAAATCTAAACTAAATCTAAACTAAATCTAAAAATCTAAATCTAAAAAAAAAAATTTAAACTCTAAAACTCTAAATCTAAACTAAACTAAACTCAAAACTCTAAAACTAAATCTAAAATCTAAACTATACTAAACTAAACTAAATAAAAATAAAATCTAAACTAAATTTAAACTCTAAAATAAATAAAAGTCTAAACCTAAAAAAAATTTAAAATTAAATGTAAACTAAATTTAAACAAAATAAACTAAAATCTTAACTAAAACCTAAACTAAATAAATTAAATTTAAAATCTAAACTAAATAAACTCTAAACTAAACTAAAAATCTAAATCTAAACTCTAAACTAAACTAAATCTAAACTAAAATAAACTAAACTAAAGTAAATCAAAACTAAAAATTAAATCTAAAATTTAAATTAAATAAAATCTAAACCTAAATCTAAACCCTAAAACTAAATCTAAAGTAAATTTAAACTAAATCTAAAAATTCTAAACTAAAATCTAAACTAAACTAAATAAAAAAATCTAAACTAAATTTAAAATCTAAAAATTTAAACTCTAATACCTAAACCTAAACCCTAAAAAATCATAAACCCTACCCTAAATCCTAAACCCTAAACCCCAAACCCTAAAATCCAAAACCCTAAACCCTATACTCTAAATCCTAAACCTAAAACCCTAAACCCTAAACACTAAACCTTAAACACTAAACCCTAAAAACCTAAACCTAAACTAAATAAAACCTAAAAATAAAATAAATAAAAATACATAAACCTAAATAAAATCAAAAAATAAAATAAAATAAAACCTAAACTAAAACCTAAACCTAAAAATAAAATAAAATAAACTAAACTAAAATAAAATAAATAAAAACCTAAACTAAACTAAAACAAAATAAAAAACCTATATAAAAGAAAAACTAAACCTAAAAAAAATAAAATAAACCTAAAATAAAATAAAATAAAAACTAAATAAAAATATAAACTAAAAAATAAACCTAAAAATGAAACTTAAAAAAAAACTAAACCCTAAAGTAAAAAAAAAACCTTAACCTAAACTAAAAATAAAACAAACTAAATAAAATAAACTAAATTTAAAAAAATAAACTAAACTAAAATAAATAAAAATCTAAACCTAAACCTAAAATAAAAATAAACTAAAATAAACTAAACCTAAACTAAAAAAAAATAAAATAAACCTAAAATAAACCTAAACCTAAACCTAAAAAAATAAAATAAAACTAAACCTAAACTAAAAAATAAAATTTTAAACCTAAATAAAAAAATAAAACTAAATTAAAAAAATAAACTAAACCTAATAAACCTAAAAAATAAACAAAATAAAACCTAAACTAAAAAATAAATAAACCTAAAAAATAAACTAAATTAAATAAAAATTAAAATAAATAAAATAAACTAAATAAATCTACTAAATTTAAAAAATAAAATAAAATAAAAAATAAAAAAAATAAAAAAATAAAAAAATCATAAACCCAAAATCTAAATAATCTAAACCCTAAACCCTAAACTAAATCTAAACCCTAAATAAAATAAGCCCTAAACTAAATAAACCCTAAACCCTAAATCTTAAACCCAAATCATAAATAAACCCAAACCAAAAAAAACTCTAAATCTCTAAACTTTTCCCTCTCACTCTTCCTATCTCTAAGTCTCTAAAAATAAAAAACATACTACATCTAAAAAATAAATCTAAATACTAAAAACAAAACTAAAATTAAAACTATTCCCTAAATAACCATAAACTCTAAATCTAAACTTAAAAACTAAATAAAAAGTTAAATAAACTAAAAGTTTATAAATATCCTTCATCCTATCAAAACTAAACTAAACTAATACTAAATAAAATTTTACTAAATCTAAATTCAACCTAATAAAATATCTAATACTAAAAAAAAGCTAAATTAAAACCTCTAAGTAAAATCTAAAACTAAACTAAAACCTAAATAACTAAAAAAATATAAAATCTTCTAAATAGTCTATGACTTAAATAACCTAAACCTAGAAAATAAACTTAAAATCTAAACTAAATAAATCCTATTTCTACTATTTCTTCTAAATCTAAATCTAACTAACTAGTGACATCACTCTCTTCCTAAACTCTAAAATAAATCTATCTAAACATCAAACTTATTACATAAATCATTCAAACTGTCCTCACTAACTCTCTGAGTAAACTTGTTTTGACTTCTAAACTAAACTATAAAAAATAAGCTAACTCACTAAAAGTTTGCTCTTCTGCCTAAACTAAAACATATTTCTTTCATAAATAAGCTTTCTAAAAAATTGATCTAAATCTAAACTAACTCATCTTTTCTCTTCCTAATAAAAAGTAAATGGACTAAATTAAAAACTAAAATCCAAACATTCCAAACTCTCTAATATGTAACTATTAACTAAACTAAATCTAAAAAAAATTAAACCATACAAAATCTAATCTAACTAATCTCTAATTAAAAAGAAAACTAAAAATTTAATCTAAAAATTATAATATTAAAATAAACCCTGCCTTTTGTTCTACTAAAAATCCATCTAATAATCTAATCTATTCTTCATCCTAAAAAAAGAAAGTCACTAAAAAAAAATCTAAACCCTACTACTAAAATCAAAAAAGTTACTAAAAAAAAATTTTAATGTTCTAATAAACCTCTAAACTTCTTCTCTAAATACTATAAAATCTAAAGTAAAATCCAAATCTAAACTCTAAATAAAATAAGCTAATTAAATATTAATAAAATTAATGTTATGCATCATAAATTCAATAAATATACCTAAATCTAAACTAAAACCTAAACAATGATTTAAATCAAAATCTAATAATCTAATCTAAAAAACTTCACACTATTCTAATAAATCTCTAAACTCTCTATTCATGCTAATCTAATAAACACTATGTTTTAAAAAACTCACTAAACATGAGCTTTCTCTCTAAATAACTAATGTTACTAAATCTAATGATTTTAAAAAAGAAAATCTAAACTTATCACTAAAAAAAAAAAATGTTAAACTAAAAAGAAACACTAGACTCCCTCTCCTCTCTTAAACCTTTTCTAACCCCATTTTATTTCTTCATGTCTAAACTCTAATGTCAAAATTTACACTAAAAATGCTAAAAATCAAAAACCCTAAACCCTAAAAACCTAAACCTAAACTAAATAAAACCTAAAAATTTTTTTTTTAAAATATACCTAAATAAAAGAAAATAAAAACCTAAACTAAAACATACAAATAGAATAAAATAAAAAATAAAAACTAAAATAAAATAAAATAAATAAAGACCTAAACTATACAAAATAAAATAAAATAAACCTAAAAATAAAAAAACCTAAATAAAATAAAAACTAAAACTAAAATAAAATTTTAATAAACCTAAAATAAAATAAAATAAAAAAACCTAAACCTAAAAAATAAATACTAAAAATAAAACCTAAAATAAAACTTAAACCCTAGACTATAAAAACAAACCTAAACATAAAATAAAACTAAAATAAAACTAAACCTAAACTAAAATAAACTAAACAAAAATAAATAAAATCTAAGCCTAAACCTAAAATTAATTAAATTTAAACTAAATAAAATAAAATAAACTAAAAATAAACCTAAACCAAAACTAAAAAATAAATCCTTAACCTAAAAAATGAATTAAAAATAAAAATAAATTAAATAATAAACCTAAACTTAAAAAATAAACTAAAATAAAAAAAAAACTTAAACTAAAATAAATACACTAAACTAAATAAAAAATAAAAAAACCTAATAAATAAAAAAATAAAATAAACTAAAATTAATAAAAAAATAAACTAAATAAACCCAAACATATAGGTTTACTTAATTAAAATAATAATAAAATAATAAAATAAGATAAAAAACCTAAACCCTAAAAACCCTAATCCCTAAATCATAAACCCTAAACCCTAAAAACTAAACCAAACCTACAACCTTAAACCCTAAATCCTAAACCCTAAACCCTAAAACTAACCCAAAACCCTAAAAACCATGAGCCCTAAATAACACAAAACCCTAAACACTAAACCCTAAACTAATCCTAAACCCTAAATCATAAACTAACCAAAACCCTAAAGTAACCCTAAATGCTAAACCCTAAAAACCTAAACATAAACTAAAAAAAACCTTAAAATAAAATAAAAAAATAAACCTAAACCTAAATAAAGTAAAATAAAAACCTAAACTAAAACTTAACCCTAAACCTAAACTCAAACCTAAACCTACAAATTAAATTAATTAAAAAATAAAAACTAAACTAAAATAAAATAAGTAAAAACCTAAACTAAATAGAAAAAATAAATTAAACCTAAAAATAAAAAACTTAAATAAAATAAAAACAAAACCTAAAATAAAAATAAAATAGACCTATAATAAAATAAAAGCTAAACTAAATAAAAACCTACACCTAAAAAAATAAACAAAATAAATAAATAAATAATAAAACCTAAACCCTAAAAAACCATAAACCCTACACCCTAAACCTTAAACCCTTAAACCCTAAACCCTAAACCCTAAACCCTAAATCTTAAACCCTAAACCCCTTAAACTAAACCTAAACCCTAAACCCTAAATTCTGACCTCTAAACCTTAAACTAACCTAAACCCTAAATCCTAAACTAACCCTAAACAGTAAGCCATAAACCCTAAAGCTTAAACCCTAAATACCTAAACCTAAACTAAATAAAACTTAAAAATAAAATAAATAAAAAAACCTAGACCTAAACAAAATAAATAAAATAAAATAAAATTAAAACATAAACTAAAACCTAAACACAAACTTAATCTTAAAAATAAAATAAAATAAAATAAAAATAAAAATAAAATAAAATAAAATAAATAAAAACCTAAACGAAACCTAAAAACCAAAAAAATAAAAAACTTAAATAAAATAAAAATTGAATCTAAATTAAAAATAAAATAGACCTACAAAACTAAATAAAAACTAAATAAAATCCTAAACCTAAAAAATAAACCTAAAAATAAATAAAAAATAAAACTTGAACTCTTAACCCTAAACCCTAAATCATAAACCATAAACTAAACCCTAATCCCTAACCCTAAAATAAAAACCTAAAACCTAAACCTATAAAAATAAATAAAAACCTAAACCTTAACCTAGAAATAAAAAATAAAACCCAAAACTAAATGATAAAATAAAAATAAACCTAAACTAAAAAATAAACATAAACATAAACCTAAACCTAAACATAAAAAATAAACTAAAATAAACAACCAAAAATACAATAAATAAAACTGAAATAAATAAATAAAAATAAAATAATAAAGTAAACTAAAATAAATAAAGAATAAACTAAATAAACCTAAATTTTAAAAAAATTTAAAAAAAAAAAACCATAATCCCTAAAAACCTAAAAACCTAAACCTAAACTAAATAAAATAAAAACCTAAAAATAAAATAAAATAAAAAATAAAAATAAAAACCAAACTAAAATAAAATAAATAAAAACCTAAACTAAACCTAAAAAATAAAATAAACCTCAATATAAAAAACTTAAATAAAAAAACTAAACTTAAAATAAAAAAATAATCCTAAAATAAATAAAAACCTAAACCTAAAAATAAATAATAAATAAAACCTAAACCTAAAATAAAAATAAAATAAACAAATAAACTAAAATAAATAAAGCCTAAACCTAAACTTAAAATAAACTAAACCTAAACTAAAAAAATAAAATAAACTAAAAATAAACCTAAACCAAAACTAAAAAATAAAACCTAAACCTAGAAAATATAATAAAAATAAAATTGAACTAAAAAATAAACCTAAACCTAAAAACTACACTAAAAATCAAAAAATCTAAACTAAAATAAATAAACTAAACTAAGTAAAAAATAAAAATAAACCTAAATAAAAATAATAAAAATAAAATAAACTAAAATAAATAAAAAATAAACTAAATAAACTTAAACCTACATGTTTACTTAATTTTAGAAAAGATAAAAATAATAAAAAAATAAAACCCCAAACTAAAATAAAAGTCCCTAAACCCTAAAAACCCTAAACCATAAATACTAAACCCAAAACCCAAAACCCTAAAACCTAAAAAACACTAAACCCTAAACCCTAAATCCTAAACCCTAAATCCTAAACCCTAAACCCTAAACCTAAACTAATCATAAACCCTAAACCCTAAACTAACCTAAACCCTAAATCCTGAACCTTAAACTAGCCTTAAACCCTAAACCCTAAAAGCTAAAAACCTAAACCAAAACTAAATAAAATAAAAACAAATAAATAATATATAATAAAAAACTTAAACCCAAATAAAATAAACAAATAAAATAAAATAAGAACCTAAACTAAAATGTAACCCAAAACCTAAACCTGAAAAATCATAAAATGAAAAATAAAAAACTAAACTAAAATAAAATAAATAAAAACCTAAACTAAATTAAAAAAATAAAATAAACCTAAAAATAAAAAATAATAAATAAAATAAAAACTAAACCTAAAATAAAAAATAAATAAAACCTAAAATAAAATAAAATCTAAAATAAATAAACCTAAACCTAAAAAATAAACTTAAAAATAAATAAAATACAAAACCAAAACCCTAAATTAAAAAAAAAACTAAACCTAAACTCTAAAAAATCATAAACCCTAAACCTTAATCCCTAAACTCTAAACTAACCCTAAACCTTAAACTCTAAACTTAAATTTAAAATTTAAAATAAACTAAATCTAAACTAAATTAAATCTAAACTAAATCTAAACTAAACAAACTAAATCTAAAAAAAATCTAAACTATAAAGTAAAATCAAACAAAACTAAACTAAACTAAAAAATCTAAACTAACCTAAACAAAATAAAAATCTAAACTAAATCTAAAAAATCTAAACTCTAAACTCTAAAATAAACCAAACTAAATCTAAACTTAAATAAAACTAAAGTCTAAACTAAATCTAAAATCTAAAAATCTAAACAAAACTAAAATCTAAACTCTAAAATCTAGAATCTAAAGAAAATCTAAACTCTAAACTAAATCTAAAAATATAAACTAAATCTAAAAATCTAAATTCAAACTAAAACCAAAACTCTAAAATGCTAAATCTAACCTAAACCAAACTCTAAACTCTAAAACTAAGTCTAAAATCTAAACTAAACTAAACAAAACTAAATAAAAATAAAATCTAAACTAAATTTAAACTCTAAAATAAATGAAAATATAAACATAAAAATCTAAAATGAAATCTAAAAACTAAATCTAAACTAAATCTAAACTAAATCTAAAATAAAAATCTAAACTAAATCTAAACTAAACTAAATCTAAACTCTAAACTAAATCAAAAATCTGAACTAAATAAACTAAAATCTACACTAAAAAATAAAACCTAAACTAAAAAATCTAAACTAAAAACCTAAATTAAATAAACTCTAAACTAAACTAAAAATCTAAACTCTTAACTCTAAATTAAACTAAATGTAAACTAAACTAAACTAAACTAAGCTAAATCTAATCTAAAAACTAAATCTAAGATCTAAACTAAATAAAATTTAAACCTAAATCTAAACCCTAAAACTAAATCTAAACTAAATATAAACTAAACTAAATAACTAAATCTAAAAACTCTAAACTAAAATCTAAACTAATCTAAATAAAAAAAAAATCTAAACTAAATCTAAACTAAAACTAAAATTTAAAAATCTAAACTCTAAAACCTAAACCTAAACCTTAAAAAACCATAAACCCTAAACCATAAACCCTAAAGTGTAAACCCTAAAACCCTAAACACTAAACCCTAAACCCTAAATCCTAAACCATAAACATTAAACCCAAAACCATAAACCCCCTAAACTAACCCTAAACCCTAAACCCTAAACCCTAAACCCTAAACTCTAAACCCTAAACTAATATAAACCCTAAACCCTAAACTGACCTTAAACCCTAAAAACCTAAACCTAAACTAAATAAGACCTATAAATAAAATAAATAAAAAACTTAAACTTAAATAAAATAAAATAAAAACTTAAACTAAAATATAAACTTAAAGCTAAACCTAAATATAAATTAAAATAAATAAAAACCTAAATAAAACTAAAAAATAAAAAAAACCTAAAAATAAAAAACCTAAATAAAATAAAAACTAAATCTAAAATAAATATAAAATAGACCTAAAATAAAATAAAATAAAAACTAAATAAAAACTTAAACCTAAAAAATAAACTAAACCAAAAACTAAATCTAAACTAAACTAAAAACTAAACTAAACGAAATCTAAAAATCTAAACTCTAAAGTAAAAATCTAAACTAAAAAACTAAAATCTAAACTAAACCAAAAACTAAACTAAAAAAAAATCTAAACTAAACTAAAAATATAAACTAAACCTAAACTTAACTAATTCTGAACGAAAATCTAAAAATCTAAATTCTAAACTCTAAACTAAACTAAACTAAATCTAAACTAAACTAAAACTAAACTCTAAACTAAATCTAAAATCTAAAAATCTAAACTAAACTAAAATATAAAGTCTAAAATCTAAAATCTGAACTAAATCTAAACTCTAAGCTAAATATAAAAATCTAAACTAAATCTAATCTAAATCTAAAAATCTAAATCTAAACTAAAATCTAAACTCTAAAACTCTAAATATAAACTAAACTAAACTCTAAACTCTAAAACTAAAACTAAAATATAAACTAAACTAAACTAAACTAAATAAAAATAAAATATAAACTAAATCTAAACTCCAAAATAAATAAAAATCTAGACCTAAATCTAAAAACTAAATCTAAACTAAAAAATCTCAACTAAATCCAAACTCTAAACTAAATAAACTAAAATCTAAACTAAAATCTAAACTAAAAAAAAATCTAAAATAAAAACCTAAACTAATTCTAAAATCTAAACTAAATAAACTCTAAACTAAACTAAAAGAACAAATCTAAACTTTAAACTAAACTAAATCTAAACTAAACTAAACTAAACAAAATCTGAACTAAAACCTAAATCTAAAATCTAAACTAAATAAAATCTAAACCTAAATCTAAGCCCTAAAACTAAATCTAAACTAAACTAAATCTGAAAACTTTAAACTAAAACCTAAACTAAATAATCTAAACTAAATCTAAAATTTAAAAATCTATACTCTAGAACCTAAACCTAAAACCTAAAAAACCTTATACTCTAAACCCTAAACCTTCAAGTCTTCATGCCTCCTTCATTTCTTCATATCTTTTCTCCTTTGATTTGGTAGGGCTCAAGGCATCACATGGCACCTCAAGATTAAGCCTTATGGCCAATGCTCATCCTAAACCCCATAGCACTAATCCTAATTTATAATGGAAAATTATATTAAAACAAGAAAAGTAAATTTAACTACACATGCAAAATAAGTGTTAGCTAAACACATATACAACCCAAGCAATTATATTTATAATTTGGACTTAGCACTCTACACATGGGTAGCCAATCCCACCTATTCTAACTTGGATTATGCTTAAGGACTTAAGCAACATGCAAAGAGAGCATTTATATTTAATCATCCCCTTTAAGCATCAAAATATGATTATGATATTATGGCCTAATATTACAAAATATACAATTAACATCTATTCTATTACATCATTAAATAAACATACATCAAACCATGCATAACATAAGGGAATGACTTAATCTAATGTGTGTGTCTTAAGGTTGTGTGGTATGTTAACTAAACTTTAGAGTTATAATTTTCTAAGTGTGGAAAGATTTAATTTTTATATATGGGTGGTTTCAATTTTAAGTTGTTTAATTGATTTGTAAATATAATTTGTGATTTGATTTATTTCATATGATTCTACATTAGAATAAGTGTCACAAAGAGAAGAAAAGAGGATTGCCTTCTTTTATTTTTATGCCATTAAAGCATGTTAATTTAACTTAATTCTCTTAGTGAATGGTTTATTATAATTTTTTTTAAATTAATCCTAAATTTAGGTTCACTTTAAAGAATTTCATTCAATATGAAAGGCTTCAAGATTGACTTAATTGAATTACTATCATGGCATACATCATTATCTTTCCATCACATGTATCATGATATGACTTAATTCTAGGTATAACTACACATGCAACATATTTCTTTTAGCACACTTTAAATGAAGGATGCATAAATGCATTTTATAGAAAATAGGATTTTCTCTCATTAGCTAAATGTGCATACAAGTGTATAAAAGTTTTAAGTGAGTACTTCTCCATTATTAACCAGGGAGTGAGGTAAAACTCCGTAGCTACTTAAAATCTGATCTAAATATGACTAGATATACCCACTATTCTTAAATGCATATGGATGTACAATGACTACAAGAATAGAAAATCATGCAAAGTTGTATTTCTTTTAATTGAAAGTAGATTTTCATTCATTAGCTAAATGCGATACAAGTTTATAAAAGTTTAAGTGGATACTTTGCTATTGTTAACTGGATGAGGTAAAGACCTCCTTGGGCTTTAAAAGTGATCCATGGAATGTCTGACTAGATATACCCACTATTCTTAAACACACATGGATGTACAAATGACTACAAGAATAGAAAATCATAAAAAGTTGTATCTCTTTGATTGAATTATTTATGTGAGCCAAAAGTTCTATCTAAATTCTAACATAGAAATACATAGGAATGAATACAAACACATGTTATGTCCTTTTCAAATGGATTATACATTTGTTAACATTCAATCTTTATGTAAAGCCATGTAGAATAAAAAAGAGAATTCCATATCACATGTTCTAAGCTATAGACACATGCAAGCTTATAGATATTTAAAACTATTATCACTCCAAATATTATAGTTGATTTATACACTTTTAAAAATAACTTTGATTTAATAATGATAATAGCCACACATATTATAAATTTAATTCAACACATGCAAGTTTAACATAAAAAAAATTTCATTTGATTTATTTTTGAAAGACATGAATGAATGATTCAAATGACATACAACATTTAACATGATTGGAAAGAATATACTAAATATAATCATATAATTTCATTCAATGAAACTAATTCCTAAAGATAATCATATTAAATAAAAGCATTTAAAGAAAACCAAAGCTTGTTAATACCATCTTTCATTTTATGTTTTGACTTAATTTAATGAATTAAGAGAAAGTTTGTTGACCCTAATCCATTTCCATGTTTATTGTTTAATTTAGTTTAATAAAAAAGGTAATTATGTTGATTTTATGGGTTAATTAGATTGTAATATGAGTTAAGTCGATTACCCCTTTCCTATGCCACTTTAGCATTATCCAAGTGATTATGATCCAACATGATATGTACATGCTGGAAATAAAATCAATAATGATCCTATGAAAATAAAAGGCCCAATGCAAAGCTCAATTATGTTAATTAAGCTAAAGGGTTTAATTAAGAACTTTAAACCCTACCACATGTATTAGTTATAATTTCCTTAGAATTCTCTTAAGTTATTGAACAATCTACCCAAGACTAAAGTGATTAAATTTGGAATGATTTGGATCTGAAATGATTAAGTAATTCAAATTAATTCTTACAATTAACTTGAATAATTAAATGAACTTGAAGGAATGGATTAAGAAGTATGTCTCAATCTTATCACATATGCTCATTCACTATTATTCAAAGGATTAATTACTTAATTACTTGATCCATTAATGTTCATGTGATTAATTAACCATTAATTGGATTAGGATAGTAATTAAGGTAAATTAATTAATTTTCCTAATTAAGCAAGTAATAAATCCCAAGAAAATTTATGAGAGGCAAAAGTCATCCCCTTAGAAAATCTCAAAAAGTTTGGGATTAATCCCATGATTAATTAAATAGTAATTAAGATAACTAAGTTTCTAATTAAACCTTAATTAAGCATTAATTATTCTTTAAAATTAATTGGAAGTATTTTTATTACATCCTTCTCTGAAATACCTTTAAAATGAGTATTTATATGCATTTTTTGAATTTTGCTACAATTTGTTATGATCTTGCAAAGTTTTAGCCGATTTAAATAATTTTTATAAAGTCTATTAATTTATTTTATTAAAATGGACCATTTAAGCTTTGAAATTAAATATCTCCTAATACAGAAGTCATTTAGGTTTGAAATTTTTATGGTAAGTAGATCTTAACTTCTGTTTCAATCTCTGAAAATTTCAACTAAATCTGATTTGTATTTTTAGAATAATTAATGAAATTTTATTTTTACTAAAACTTAAATTAAACTCAAAATATTTAGTGACATTTAGGGATTTGGAATTTGTTAGATTCCTCTATGAAAGTTAAATCCAAAGAGCCCTTATTTGCAATTTTTGATTGAGTATTTTAATTTCTATGAATTTTCAAAGTTTTAGGAGATTTAATTAATTTTTAAAATAAAAAAAACTTTGGTTTCTCACTTAACCTAGTCAAGCATTGTCGATGGGGCAATGTGCTTGCAGTTAGATTACACGCGGATCTTGCATGGCATGCAATATCATGTGGACCTATTGAGTCATTCCACTACCAAAAATGGTCCATTCCACACGGATTGTATCGGATAGTCCAGATCAATCTATGTGATCTAATAGGCTGAAATGGGCGGATGTGAGCTGTTCTAAAGTGAAATCACAACCGTCCATCCTTTTTGAAGCGAGATCGGATGGTTGCTATGTAGTCTTCTTCCCAATGAGTGAAAGCGACATGCAAAATAGTAAAATTGCAGGATTTTTGTGAAAGTTGAATGGAATAAGGTCCATTTGGACTCAATTTTGTGTGATTCTCACCAAAAAAAACTTCCCAATTTGTGTAGGGATGATGTGAAATGAAAAATGCAAGGGTTATCTTAGGAATTTTCCTATAATCGAGCAAACAAATTGTCACAAATAAAAGCTACTAAGGCCGGCTACAATTTTTGAAAATTATCTCATCGAGGATGATTTCTGACGGCGGTGTTAATCTGAGCACATTTCTGGATGCAGGAAGAAGCTTTGGGATGGACCCAGGCTCTTGCTTCACTTTAAAATAATGTATCCACCAATGGTCATCGCTTTCTCACTAGAATCTGCCCTATTTTGGTGTTTTTAGCTCAAAAAAAGTGGGGAAATGGTTGCTGGTTTCTTTGGGGAGCTCTTAGAGAGTGAATAATGGTAGGAGGAAGATCTTTGAGGCTTCTATTTTTTGTGCTTTTGGGATGCCCAAAAGTCACCATTAATGGTGATGGGGAGATGGTTGGGAGGTGATGGTTGATTGGGGACTTTGATTCTTCCAAATCTTCTTGGGTCAGAGTTACCACCATCAATGCAAGTGATGGGGGAATTGAATGAGGGGATTGTGGGAGATTGGGTAGAATTCTATGTGGGGGAGGATCCATGAGAGATTTTATTAGGTTTAGGCTAATTTTGGGCAGTTCCCAAGTGGGTTTGGGTTTCATCTCCCAAGATGCCATTATTTCAAAAGATTTGGCTAATTTAATCATTTTGGTCACATTGGGTCATGTTAATTAGACCAATTGGTCAAATTGAGTCAAACCAAGGCTTAGGTTAGGTTCGAATGATGATTTGAAGTATTTTGGTATGATCAATTTGATTTAATTTATCCTAGAATTGATTTTGACTCATTTGGAATCAAATAAGTCAAATGGGTTAAGTTAACCAATTTGGCCAAAATTAGCCAGATTGGCTTGGATTATGGTTGATTCATGTTCAATTGGCTAATTGAAGATGAATGTAGTATTTGGTTTGAATCAATTTGGATTTAATTTGGATTTAGGCCAAATGATCCTATGGCCAATGGGCTAATCAATTCTAGTTGGTCCAATTGATCAAATTGTTTTGGTCAAGTTCAACAATAAATTTGGAATGAACTTGAGCCATTGGTTGCAATCAATTTAGGTTGGATCATGATTTGACCCAATTTGGCCCTTTAGGCCAATTTGAGTTGACTTGGGTCAACGGGCCAATAGGGTTTGATTTGGCTCAATTGATGGTCAAGTCATGTTCAAACATTGATCATGGGTTGATGTGAATCAATGGTTTCAACCAATGTAGGTGAGTTTTGGCTAATTTTGGTTCATTTCCTGAAAGGGTTAACTTGGTCAAATGACCAAGTTGACTTATTTTGACCCAATTCATGGCAATTTGTCATCCTAGGGTGATCAAAGGTCATGGTATGATGTTTGGATGGGCTTGGTTCAATCCACTTTGGGTTGGATTAGAACTTGGCTCAAAAGGGTTCTTTAGGTCACTTTGAGTCAAGTGAGCCTAAGCGGGTCAATTGGCTAGGTTTTGACTTTGTTTAAGTTTAGTTGAACTTATATACGAGCTTAAGATTGAAATATAAATTCAACTGTAATCAATTTGGAGCCCAATGGATTTTGGTTCATTTGAAATTTTCAAGTCAAAAAGGCTAAGTTGGGCTTGACTTGGGTTGACTTGAATTTGATTTTATGATTGTAGGTTTCATTTATATTTGTGTAGGTGATTAGAGGAATGATTGATTCAAGAGAAAATCCATTAATTTTGACTTGATTTGGGTAGGATTTGGCTAAGTTCAAAGAATTGGCTTAAAGGGCTTATATTGGGTTTTGATCTAATTTTGGATTTTGGTTTTGGGAATTTGAATGTAGATTCCATTTATATTTGGGAAGATAATCAAAAGAATAATTGATTTATAAGAAAATCAATTGAGTTTTAAGTAATTTGAAGGAAAATTTGACTAAGCTCATGAAGGTAGGTTCAAAGGGCTTAGAAGGGGGTTTAATTTAGTTTGATTTAATTTTGATGATTTGAGTGTAGATTTTATTTAAATTTGTGAAGATGATTGAAGATGTGATTGATTCAAAAAATCAATTGAACTTGATTGAATTAGTTGAGATTTGGCTATAGGAATCAAATCACATGGCTTAAAAGATTTCAAGTTTGGATTTAATCATGGACTTCAATCATTTGAGTAAAGTTTGAATTTGAATTTGGATTTGATGAATTTGAGGTTTGGTTTTCAAGAAGGGAAGATAGGATTGGATTTAAAGCATAGGGTGATTCCTTAATCCCAAAGGCATGGCCGAATCATATGGTTAACCCTTATAAGTCTTTGGGCATAGGTTAAGTGTTCAACTAATCACTAGAAGTGTCTTAAAACTAAGGAACTCTTAGTGTCTAAAAGATTCCTAGACCTATGATGGGAAGATTGAATCCTCACTCCAAAAGAGAGATCAATAAGGGGTAAGCCTCCATAGTTAATCACATCAAAGGAACGAAATTCCCTAAAAATACTCTCGATTAAAGTAAACAATTATCATCTCCAAAGATTTCACATAAAAGTATTAGTTGTATTTAAACAATCAATTGGGAAAGTTCAAGGAGAAGAATTATTTTTAGAATCCAAAGAGAAGAAGTAGGAAATGCTTATGATATTAGGAAGCCTAGTGAGCATTCCAATCTATCCTAATAAAATAATTAACAATAACTAATAAAATATTAGGAAGCCTAGTGAGCATTCCAATCATGATATTAAGAAGCTTAGTGAGCATTCCAATCTAACTAATAAAATAATTAATAATAACTAAGAATAATTAAACTAACTAAAACCAATAATAATAATAATAATAATAATAATAATAATAATAATAACTAGTATAATAATAATAAAAAATAAAAAATAATAACTAAAAAAACTAAAAAATAACTAAAAAAACTAAAAAAATAAAAAAAAAACTAAAAATAAATAAACTAACTAAAAATAACTAATAATTAATAAAATAACTAAACTAACTAATTAACTAACTAACAAATAAAAACTAATAAAACTAAAAAAAACCTAAAATTAAAAAGACAAATAAATAATAACTAAACTAATAAATAATAAAAACTAAAAATAATAATACTAACTAATAATAACTAAAACTAATAAACTAATAACTAACTAAATAATAATTATTAAAAATTAATAAACTAATAAAATTAAACTAATAAATAATTAATTACTAATAAACTCATAAAAAAACTAAACCTAATAACCTAATAATAACTAATAACTAATAATTAACTAACTAATAAACTAACAACTAAAAAAACTAAAAATAATAATAAAACTAATAGAAAAAACCTAATAAAACTAATAACTAATAATAATAATAATAATAATATTATTATTATTATTATTAACTAAAAAGTAAACTAATAAACTAAATAAAAAACTAAAATAATAATAAATAAATAACAACTAAACTAATAATTAATAATAATAACTAAAATGACTAAAAACTAACTAAATAAAAAACTAATAATAATAACTAATAACCTAAATAATAAAAAACTAAATAATAAATAAATAAAACTAAATAATAAATAAAGAATAATTAATAATAATAAATAAAAACTAATAACTATAATAACTAATAATTAATAATAATAAAATTAATAACTAATAAAAAACTAATAATAAAACTAATAATAAAAAACTAAAAAAAACTAAAAAAATTAAAACTAAAACTAAAATACAAATAAAAACCTAACTAAAATAACTAAAACTAAATAACTAAAAATAACTAAAATAATTAAAAAAACTAATAATAATAATATTAATAACTAATAAATAAACTAATAAAACTAATAGCTAATAACCTAACTAAACTAATAATAACTAACTAATAATTAATAAAACTAACATAAAATAATAAAAATAAAAAACTAAACTAAAATAAATAATAAAACTAAAAATAAAATAATAACTAACAACTAATAATAATAATAACTAACTACAAACCTAATAAATAAAAAATTAAATAAAAATCTAATATATAACTAAAATAACTAATAATAATAAAATAACCAAACTAATAAAACTAATTAATAAAAATTAATAATAATTACTAATAAATAAATAACTAAACTAACTAAATTAACTAAAACTAAGTAACTAATAAACCTAACTAACAAACCTAAACCGGAGTCCATCCCCGAGCTCTGGCGATTTACGATTTCCTTCGTCAGCGTCACCTATTTCGCCGCCTTTAGGCTCATTTCGCGGGACTTTTGTTAGATTCCCTCAAGAATCGGCGGCCTCTGGCCGTTTCAATGCCTTCTTTGAATTGTCGCTGTGCTCTATAGCGTCTACCTCGATGAATCCATGGGGAAACCCTCATGTTCCTATGGATCCAGTTAGGGCTTCTTTGGCCATGGGTATTTAGGTTGCTAATCCTCCTTTTTTTATGAAATCTTTTGAAGAAGCTCTTTCTGGTATGGATTCTCCTTTTGTTCCCTCTCTGAATTTGGTTCAATTGACATTTAAAGGTGTTCCTGCTATTTTAATTTTGGATTTTGATATTGAAAAGCTTGCCGAGCAATTTGCCTTTTCTTTGGTTTGTAAATTTTCTTTCAAGTGCCCTAGAATGGAAAACATCCGTGCATTTTTTTCATAATCCTAAACTTTCGGGTTCTTTCTCTGTTGGCTTAATTGATGTGAGACATATTTTGATAAAATTATCAAATGACCTAGATTATAGCAAAGTTTTTGCTAGACGATCTTACTATGTTTATAATTGTTAGATGCGTCTTCTTAAATGGACACCTCTTTTTGATGTTAATGGGGAATCTCTTATTGCATCGGTGTAGATTTTTTTACCTAGCATGCATATTCATTTTGTTACTCATCAAATTCTTCATGCCATTGGTTTGATTTTATGGGTATCCTTTACAAGTGGATCAAGCCACTGCCGCTCATACTCGGCCATCTGTTGCTAGGATTTTGGTTGAGATTGACGTTATAAAAAATACCTAAAGAAATCTGGATTGGTTCTGATAAATATGGTTAATTTCAGAAGGTAGAATTTGAAGATCTTCTTATTTTTGCAATCATTGCAAAACCCATGGTTATGTTTTTTCTGATTATTTTATTGCCCATCCTCTTTTAAGAAAAAAAAAAGTTGATAAAGTTGCCTCTCTTCAACTTGATAAAGAGTCTTCTTTACATGATCCTAAAGCTAATCCTATGTTTCTTGGTGACAAAACTAATCTTAGTAATAATCACTCTTTAAGACTTTCTTTAAATAACTCTATTAAAGAAAATCTTTTAGAAGTTGATTTTAATAAGATTTCTGAAGGATTGGATGTTGTTGCTAACCCTATTCAAGATGATGTTTTGAATGATGATCTAAACAATAACTCAGTCTCTAATCCTTTGGAGGATGAGTCCTTTTCTACCAAACTGGTTCATCATGCTTTAGATCATGGAAAAGAATCTATTTCTTTGCCATCTTTGAATGAGAATGATGGAGAAAGGAATGGTTTAATTCTTGAAAACTTAGCTTTAGCTTCTACTAATCTTTTAAAGGAAGATGATCATATGAACTATGACAATGCTTTAATTGTTAATAACTCTATTCTTTTGCAGACTGATGCTAAAACTTTGATTGGTAATTCTACTCAGTTTTTTAATAATGATCTCTTTGTTTCTAAAGGGATTGATTTTTGCGATTTTGCTTCTCATGAAGGTTTAATTGATAACTTGGAGTCTGCTTCTCTTGCTTCTTTTTTTAATGAAGAGGGAGATGTTTTTGACCAGGATTTGTTGGATGTTATTAATATTGATAATTACCAACTTAATAAATATATTTCTGCTCCTTCTTTGGTCTTTTGAAATGCAACCTAACCCAAACTTTTCTACTTTATTTGCTTTGGATGATGTTGAATGTTCTTTTAAGCAATTGATTGTCACTTTTGATCCTTACTCTTTTTATTACACCTCTAAATGTTTTTCGGATGGGGATTTTCTAGATAAAGGGCATGGTTATAAAACTATTTATAAGAAAAAGAAGAAAAATAATGTTAAGATTTATGTCCCTCCAAATTTTCCAAGGGCCCCTCGTTCTAATCTTGTAAATAATCTTTCTTATTCTCTTTTATGGATGTTGGCGGGTGAGATTGTTTCTGCTTTGGTTGGCTTCTGTTTTCTATTCTGGTTGGTTTTTTGGCTCTCTCTGGTCTTGGATTTTGGTTTGTTGGTTGTACTTGGTGGCACCAAGTATGAGCAGTTGTAGGTTGCTACTTTTCTAGGTCTTTTACAAGAGGCTTTTCTGGCTATTTTTTGTGGGTTGCCTTCCAGGTTTATGCTGATTGTTGTTTGGTTCTTTCTTATAGCTTGTGTTTGTTTTACTGTTCTAGTGAGCTTGGCCTTCTATTGAAGCCCTTTGTTTTGCAGGTTGTTTTGTTTTATTTCTGTTCCAGTCGGGTTTGCTTGTGCTTAGTTTGTTTAGGGTTGTTTGTTGGTTTTGCTTTTAGGGATCGAGTGTTGATTCCTTTTATTTACCTTTTTTGGTTGGTCTGACTATTTTTCTGTCTGGGTTGTTTTGCCTTCTTCTGGTTTTTTCCTTTTGGTCGATTTATGCTCTCTGGCTTGTGCCTTCTACTCTATGATTGTTTCTTTTTCTTTCAGGTGGTTGGCCTTGTGAACTTTGTTGGCTATGGTGGTTGTGTTGTTTTTATTGTGTACATTTCTTTTTAGCTGGTTGCATTTTCTGTGATTTTGCCCTTCCTTATGGCTTTCCTCTTGGCTGGTCTGTTCCATTTTCCTCTTCACTGCTTTTTGGTGTTTCCACCTCTATCTGGTAGGTGGCTTTTAAGGTTATGATGGATGTGTTGTTTAATTGTGCTTATTTTTTCTTTTTGGCTGGTAGCATAAGCCTTCTTCTGAAGTTTGAATGCTCACATAATTTGTTGCCCCTTATTCTTCTTTCGTTTTGTTGATTGAATTCTTCTTCTTTAGTTTTGAGCCTGAGCCTTTCAGCATTTTTTTTTGGCTTTGATTGTTATAATTTTTCCCTTTATGACTATTTCATTAATCTTTTTTTTTTTTTTGAGAATTTGTAGGGTGATTTTATTCCTCTTCAGGGATCTAGATCTTTCTGCTTGTGCAAGAGTATTTTGCTACTTGGCGTGTTTGAGGAGGACTTTAAATTTTTTTCATAATCTCTAGTTATTGAAAGGGTGAATGACCTTGATTATCTCTTTTACAAGTTCTCTGTTGGATGTCTTCTCCTTCAATGTCCATTATTTCTTTATTTTATTTTCTTTTATTGTACTTAGATGGGATTTAGCTCTTTAGGCTATTTTTTTTCCTTTAGCTGTCGATTCTTGGTTTGGGTTTCTATGGCTATTTGATCTATTTTTTTATTTTGTTGATTGAGTTTGATGATTGGAGGTGCTTTGGTTGGTTTCTGGTCTCCTCAGTTGGTTATCTCTTGGGTGCGACTTTTCCTTTGTTTTTCGATTTGCCGCTTCGCTTTCTCTTATTTGTCCTGCTACTCATCCTGTTGGCTACAAGCCTGGGTGGTTTTATTAGCTGTTTTGTTAGTGGAGGATATAAGTTCCTGTGGTTTTTTTGGTCTGATTTTAGGACTTGTTGTTTTGGTTTGGTTGGTTAAGGGGTTTTTGGTGACTTTTGTCTTTCCTTGGATGCTTTTGCTCTGTCTTGGTGTTTTGGGATTAATGTTGGCTGTTAGTATTGACTCCCTCTGGTTTATTTGGCTCTCCTTATTTCTTGATATTTTCCTCTTGGCCGGTGGTGGTGGATTTGCTTCTTTTTTTTCTACTATCTTGGTGGTGGTTTTGATAAGATCTCTTCCTAAACTGTCTCTCTAGTGCTGCATATCTTCTACTAATTTTCTATTTGGTGGAGGTTTTGCCCTTGGATTTGGATTGCCAATCCTATGTAGATAGTCATGGGTTGTTGTTTTTCCTTTTGGACTATTTTGCTAGGTTGTCCTATTCCCCCTATTTATGCTAACTGCCCCTTTTTTGTGTTCCTCATCATTTTAGTGGTGGCTTTGGTGGAGTTATCACTTGGTTTTCTAAAAATCATCTAACTTCCTATCTTTTATGTGATTGGTCTATCTTTTTGGTTATACTAAACTATTTTTCTCTGTTTGTTTTGCGTGACCTAAATCACTCATTATTTTTCTTTGGATGGTTGCTATACTCCTATGATGCCCTTGATGTTTCCTCATATCTTCTGTTGGTTAAACATATGACTATAACCCCTAATTTAAATATGCTATAATTACTGAGATCTTATCTAAGCCCTCTCTTTCTCCTCTCTAAATTGTTTACTTTATCCTTTTCCTTGAGCTATGCCCATTGCTAATGTTTTGTAGATTTCTTTATGAGTTGGAACTTTACAGATGGAATGATCTTTACTCCAACTCAAATATGATGTGGACCTTACTTATAAACCAAAGGAATCAAACCTATCCTTCTTGAGTTATATTAATCCTTTGTGTCTTTCTCATTTGCTTTTAAGTCTGTATGCTCTTGTTTTTTCTTTTTTTCCATTTACTTAGATAATGCTTCTCTTTAGGCTCTAAGAGGAGTAGAACTAGCTTTACCCCTTTTTTAAGGATATTGTATCCTTTCCTTTTATGGTAATAAAATTCAAACTTTTCCTAAAAAAAATCCTAAATCCTAAACCCTAAAAACCTAAACCTAAATTCTAAAAAACCCTAAACACTAAACCCTAAACCTTAAATCCCGTAAACTAACTCTAAACTCTAAACTAAAATCTAAAATCTAAACTAAACTAAAATTTAAAGTAAATCTAAATCTAAACTATAAAAATCTAAACTAAATCTAAACTAAACTAAACTAAATTTAAAAATCAAAACTCTAAACTAAAAATCTAAACTAAAAAACTAAAATCTAAACTAAACTAAAAATTAAACTAAAAAAATCTAAACTAAACTAAATATAAACTAAAATCTAAAAATATAAACTCTAAACTCTAAATTAAACTAAACTAAATCTAAACTAAACTAAAATCTAAACTCTAAAATCTAAAATCAAAATTAAATCTAAACTCTAAACTAAATCTAAAAATTTAAATCTAAACTAAATTTTAAATTCTAAAACTATAAATCTAAACTAAACTAAACTCTAAACTCTAAAATTAAATCTAAAATCTAAACTAAACTAAATAAAAATAAAATCTAAACTAAATCTAAACTCTAAAATAAATAAAAATCTAAAACTAAATCTAAATTAAATCTAAACTAAACTAAATCTAAACTCTAAACTAAATTTAAAATCTAAAATATAAATCAAATAAACTAAAATCTAAAATAAAAACCTAAACTGAATAAATTAAATCTAAAATATAAACTAAACTAAACTAAACTAAAAAATTTAAGTCTAAACTCTAAACTAAATTAAATCTTACTAAACTAAAGTAAATCTAAACTAAAGCTTAAATCTACAATCAAAATTAAATAAAATCTAAACCTAAATCTAAACCCTAAAATTAAATCTAAATTAAATCTAAACTAAATTAAATAAACTAAATCTAAAAACTCTAAACTAAACTAAAAAACTAATTAAATTTAAACTAAATCTAAATTCTAAAAATCTAAATACTAAATCCTAAACCTAAACCTTAAAAAATCATAAACCCTAAATCCTAAACTAACCTTAAACCCTAAATCATAAAAATCTAAACCTAAACTAATTAAAACTTAAAAATAAAATAAATAAAAAAATTGATTAAATAAAATAAAATAAAATAAAAACCTAAACTAAAACTTAAACCTAAAAATAAAATAAAATAATAATAAACTAAAATAAAATAAGTGAAAATCTAAAGAAAACTTAAAAAATCAAATAAACCTTAAAATAAAAATAAAATATACCTAAAATAAAATAAAATAAAAACTTAAATTAAAAAATAAACCTAAAAATAAATAAAAAATAAACCCGAAACCCTAAACCCGAAACCTTAAACGCTAAACCCTAAATCCTAAACCCTAATAAATAAAAAATAAAACCTAAATCCTAAATTAAAAAAAAACCTAAGTCCTAAAAATTATAAAATCCTAAACCCTAAACATTAAATCCTAAACCCCCTAAACTAATTATAAATCATATACCCTAAACCCTAAGCCCTAAACTCTAAACTAAAATCTAAAATCTAAACTAAACTAATTGATTATCACTCAAAGGGAAATAGTAAGTTAAGCACCATTCGTAATACAAATATCTTTCTCAATATGCTCAAAGTCATAAATCATTGTTTTGGTCCATTATATGATTCTCATTCAAATTTTAATATCCAATATTTTCTGGGATAAATAACAGCAGTTATCTAAAACCGATTATTACTTAGTGGGTGAGGTTAGGTAAATTGCTGGTATCATCACACCTCAATGGTTTGCTTTTAACATCAGGTCGAGTATTTTCCACTGATCGAGGTGTAGGAGATTCTTTTTTGAGTATCTTTGCGGGGATTTCCCGCCCATTAATGGTATTCAAGAAATATTTGAGATTAGGATGAAGCACAAAGCATTCAGTGATCGTGCAATTCATGAGTGTAAAAAGACAGAAAATTTTCAATGACTTTTGACTATATCCAAATTTCAGCCAATCCAAACCTCTTTGGGATATTTTTTTGTGATGTATCTCAAGAATACGAAGACGACGCTCTAGATCTAATGTGCTTTGGTCTGGAGAGGCTACCAAAAGGCCAATAGAAACAAAACTTGATGACATAATGTATTCGTGATGTTAGGAAAAGCAAGCCAAAGAGGGAAATGGGAGATCTTTGACATCAAAGAGGCGACCATTTCGATGATTGACAATTATGCACAAAAGTAAGAACGACAAATAAAATCAAGTAATCTAAATCATTTGAGAGTTGAATAAGAATGTGACTGGATCACTACTCTAGAAAGTACCATAATTTTAAACTATGAAAGAAAGAAATATTATCAAGAGTCATGCCTGGGGAGAATTTACCACCAGCGAACTTCAGCAGTAAGTTTCTCAACATCGATCTAAACATTATTACAATCCACGATAAGATGTCGAAACGAGATAACATTCGAGGGATCTTACCGATAAAGCATCTTTGAATGATTTAACAATGTGCATTAACAGTAATCAATCAAAACCAGAGTCGAGAGCCGGTCTGGCCGAAAACGATGAGAGAGATGAGCCTGCCATTGATCAAGGACGCCACATCTGGAGATCGCCGAGAGAAGCGCAGAGAACCCAATTACTCGAGAACACCAATCCATCGAGGGAAGAAAAATCGCTTCTAAAGAACATTGATAGATTCTTCTACTATTCTAACCCAAAAATCAATCACTTTCGATGGAGATAATTTGGATGAGACCTTTCAAATTGTTAAAACAAAACCCTACAAAGCAAAATTTTTTAATAATAACTTCACTAGATCACGCTTTCTTCCACCCCACACAAGTAATGTGTCATCATTTCTCTCCTCTCTTTCCTTTCTCTTTTCTTTTTCCCTTTTGGTTATCCCTTATGATTAATTTTCTTATTTGGAATATCCGGGTTGTGGGTCTCTTCGTCGCAATCGTGTTAGAGTCTTTGTCGTGTTCATAATATCAAGTTACTTGTTCTTATTGAACCTTTCATTAATTCTTCTAAGATTGCCGCTAGATCCCTTGGTTTTCATAATTTCTTCTTCAATCTTAATAATAAAATTTGGTGCTTTTGGCACAACTCCATCACCATTTCCATCATTGATGATCTTGACCAATTGGTTAATGTCAAAATCTCCTTAGGTGACTTATCGCTTTTGGCTCTTTTATCTATGCTTCTAATGAAATAGAACATCCTTTGGAATCACTTACGACCTTCGCTTCCTCGCTAACCTTCCTCGGTTGGTTGGAGGTGATTTCAATACTATCATAGCTAGTTCGGAAAGAAGGGGAGGATGTTCTCCTAACCTTCATTCCATGGAGGACTTCTCAAATATGATCCTTGATTGATCGAGACATTGGTTTCACTTGGTCTAACTTCACGTGGCACAACTCTAGACTTTGGCGGTGATAGGACCCTCTTTAATTTTCTTTGGATCAATCGGTGCTACTATTGTTGAGCATTTGAGCGTAACTTTGTCACCATGCTCTCTCTTGATTTCCTTCAAAATCCCCTAACCCGTACTCCCTCTCCTTTCGATTTCAAAATATGTGGACCCAACATAGTGACTTCACCAATGTCGCTTCACTAATTGGATGGCCCCTATTTTCCTGATAAGTATGACTGCTCGCTTTTAAGCTCAAAAGACTTAAACAAAATCTCAATTGGTGGAACAAACACATTTTAAAACCTTTTCACAAATCTTAAAGCTATGGAACAAGAGGTTTGTTCTCTTGAAGAGGTTGCTCAACCGATCCCAAACTTGAGGAGTTGAACATTGCCAAGAATAACTTGCTAATTATCAAAACATGGAAGAAACCTATTGGCCAAAAGCCGCAAAGCAAACATATTTGATGAAAACACCGTGTATTTTCATGCCATTTATAATAAACGTAAATCCTTAAAATCGATTAAGAAAATTAAGAACTCTAATGGTGAATGGATAACTGATAACAATGATATTAAGGATTCTGTCATACATCATTTCCAAACTTTATTAAATTCTAATCTGTCGGAACTTTATCAACACCCATCTTATCCCTTCTATGATTAGAGGATAATCATTTACTCACTATGTGTCCTTCCTAAGAGGAGATTAGTAATACTCTTAAGAACATGAACACGACTCATTCATTTACGGCCATATACCACTTCTTTCAAAGATTGGTCATTTATTAAAACCGACTTAGTTGATGTTGTTATTGATTTCTTTGATGGCAATCCTATTCCCAAATACTTTTCAAGCACTTCTATTGTCCTTATTTCCAAAACTAACAATCCTGAATCTTGGGCGATTTTAGACCGATTAGTCTTTGCACCTTTTTCAAAACTCATTGCTAAATTAATAAATAAAGCTTAGCCCTTTGCTTCCTAAAATCATCTCCCAAATCAAACCGGTTTTGTTAAACACGAGCAATATCGATAATATTCTTCGCTCAAGAGTTTCATGACATTGATGTCCCTTCTAGAGAGGCAACATCTTATTCAAACTGGACATCGCTAAAGCCTTTGACAATCTCTCATGGGATTTTCTCTTTCAAATCGAATTTGTTTGATTTTTCCGATAGTTTTATCCGGATTATAAAAGGTGTATCATGAATGTCGGTTTTGGTTATCATGAATGGTGAGTCCATAGGTTTCTTTCCTTCTAGCCATGGTTTGAGGCAAGGTGACCCACTATCACCTTCTCTTTATCATCGCTATTGAATACCGTCAAGGAGTCTTAACGATCTTTTCGCTAATAATAATATTTTTTTAAAACTCATGGAGGTTTCCTATTTCTCATCTTAGCTTTAGATGATTTCATTATCTTCTGAACGCCCCTTCAACATGTTAAAACCATTAAGAACCTCTAAATGATTTTGGTAAAGTTAGTGGTCTTTTTCTTAATGAAAGAAAATGCGGTTTTATTCCTTCATCTAAGATTCCTCCTAATAGACTTAACCAAATATCCGTAATTACTAATTTTAAGCAAAATCAACTCCCTCTTAATTACCTTCTCGCTTTTAAAGGCCAAAAAAAGTCACACCTTTTGATGATCTAATTCAAAAAATTTCTAACAAAATTTGGGAATTTCATTTACTCTCTTCGTGGTAGGCTTACCTTGATCAAGAGCACTCTAAATTCCATGCCTATATACCTTCTTCAAACCATTGTGCCTACCAACTCTACCATCAATAAATTGAGGCCTCTTAAACAAATTCCTGGGAACCAATACCTCCTCTAAAAGAATGCACGGGTCATCTTGGTCTAAAAGTTGTGGTACTCTTGAAGAGGGAGGTCCGGGATGTAAATCCATCAAAGAAGTTATCAATGCCTTCTCCTACAAACTTTGGGAATTTAGGAGAAAAAATAGTCTTTGGCGAATTTCATGACTTCTAAATATTGCCGGTAAACATCCTCTCATTTGTCCCTTTAAAGGGTGATTCTCCTGTGGAGAAGACTTTGTCTCATGGGATGCAAAATCCTTAATTTTTTGGGGCATAAACTCGGCAATTCCTTCTTTGGCAAGACAACCTGAGTTGTGGATCCATTGATGACTTACTCTACACTCACTCCACTTCGCTATTAGTTAATTCATTCTGCAAAACCACAAGTGGAACACTAATAAGATTACTGATTTTATTCCTTCCACTTTCTTAAATATGATTACTAATATTCCTATCACTCCTAACAATCATGATCAGATTATCTTTAAGCTATCTCAAAATGGAGATTTCAACCTTAAAACTGTGTGGCTTCACACTAAAGACACTCGAGATTCTTCTATTGTGTTCTCCAAAATTTGGAATAACAATATCCCCTCTTCTTACTCATTCTAACTTGGTGTATCTAAAAAATTTTATTCTGTTGACTCTTTGTTGTGGGGTAAAGGGTTTTATTTACCCTCTAAATGTCAATGTTGTTCTCATATTGAGAATGTTAACCATGTTTTTGTTAATGGGGCTATTGCCTCTAAAATTTGGATTTGGTATATGATCTATTCAACCTTGTCAATTTTAATTGTTCTTTTACTTTATATCAACTTCTTGAAGTTTACTTTGACAATGCAATTAAAGGTCATATTAAAATCATAATCGCCATTACTCTTATTTGGTTCATATGGATGGACCGAAATAAACATCGTGGGATTGTATGAATCACATGAGGATTATTCTAGAACTAAAACAAAATTTGTGACTTGTTTAAAGCCAATTTAATTCATCACAAACATTTTAAAGGTAAATCAGCCAATAAACGGGCCTCAACCTTCCGGACCTTACTATCGAAATGATAGAATGGTTTTGGAAAAAACCTCTTGATCATATTATTAAAATTAATCACCGATGGCTCTAGTTGTGGAGGCATTTTAGGGATTCTAAGGGTATAGTCCTATGTGCATTTGCTTATCCCCTTATTTCGACTTGTCCCTTATCTTGAGCTTATGGCGTCCACAAAGCTCTAGAAATTTGTCTTCAAAATGGCTCAATATTTGGATAGAGGTGGAGCTCTTCTCTTGATTGACCTTTTGACTTCTACCAATATGAGCAACGCTTGTTTGTACTACCTCCTCAAGCAAACTAGGGCTCTTCTCTCTCAGAATTTTACCATCACTCATGTTTGGCGTGCTTTATCTTGATTACCTTGCAAACTGGGTGCGAGATTAGGATATCATCTTCTTTGATCAATTTACATTACCCAAATACTCGTGTGCGATTAACTTGGACAATTATGGGCTTCCTTATCTCGGAATCTAATTCTCCTCTTGCCTCCCTTTTTTTGGTTTTGTTTCCTTGTGTTCTTTATGGATACTCCTCATAGATATCATTCTTTGTCTTGTGCTCTTTGCCATGACTTGTTGCCTTTACCCTTCTCCTTTAGTTGGAAGAATTCATTTTTGGCATTTACAATATTATGGGTAGATGTTGAACTATATGCACATCAATATCTTGAAATGGAACCCAGTTGAGCCTTGTTTTTTACGGTTTTATAACCAATCCCACTTGGGACTTTAATTTCATTGATACATTCATTTCTAAACACGAGAGAATTAACCATTCTTTGGAGGAAGTTATCTATTTTGATGGGCTTAGATTTTAGTACTAACTTCTTTAACCAATTTTTTCTCTCTGACAATATGGCTTGGAGCATTGCTACCTATGTTGCTTCTAGCAGCGGATTAGTGTGCATTATCTTTGGTTGCGTTTTATTTTGATGATTATAGTATTTCTTTGGTGATTCTTACATTCCTTGGGACTCTTTCCTCCTTAAAGGCTAATTCATAAAGGTTTCAACACTTATCTTTGAAAGGATTTTTGGTTGTTGGGCTTGGACTTTTCGGTGTCTTGCTTATATAATGCCTAACCTCCATGCTTTCCAGGGAAGAAATTGTAATACAGTCTCTTTTAATGGTTATTTTGGTGAAATCCTTGTCTGGAATGGATTGGGCTTAATTACTTTTTTTGGGTTTTGGAGGTTTCTTGCCATGGTTGTTTGTTGATTTGTTTGTTGATTTGGTTTTAATCCCTTTGGGTTGGCTGCAGATTTTTTTCTGTGCTTGCTTCTCCAATTTTCCTCTATTTTTGCCATCTTGCACTCTTGTCTTAGCAAGTTTTGGTTTTGGACCTTTATTGTCTTAAAATTCATGCTTGGTATTGATGTCTTCTATCCCTGGAATGGATTTCCTTGTTTATCCTTTTGGTTCTTCTTGTGTTTACCCTCCTCTTGTTTCATTTTGCTATTGTTGTTAACATTTGGGTTGATGTTGACTTTCTGCAATTGTTTTCACCCTTCATGCTTTGAGGAGATCATGAAAATCAAGACCATTCTCTTACATTATAAGTAACCAATGGTCTATCTATACTGCTTATGTTCAATATCCTTGGCTTTGGCTTAATGTGACAAAACAACACCTTTCTTGGTTTGCTCTTTACTATTGAGCTATGGTTGCAATTTTCTCTTCTTGTTATTTTTCTTTGATTGGGATATCCCATCTCTACACTAATATCTCTTTGATGGAATTGTGTTATTTTTTCAATACTATCTTCTTTGTTTTGGTCTTGCTTCTCATGATCGGGTTTGGAGTTTTTCAAGGGATTATCATTGTGCATCTGCTGAGATTGTGGGCACTGCTTACTCTGGTGGAAAATCCTTGAACTCATACAATTTTTACTTTATATCCTTAGTCCTTTTCCTAATGGGAGTGTTAACAGTAAAATTGTCCATCTTTATTTTTGGATTCTTTGATTGCTAACACACAGGATGTTGTTGCTTTTCCTTGTTGTTGTTCTCCCATCTATGCTATGATTGGAACATGTACAACTTGAAGCACATTTCTTTGTTATGCTTGGAATTAATCAATGATTTATCTTATATGCATAATTGGGTTATTAACCAGCTTGGTTATTATTGTCATTACCCTTGGCAGTGGGTTATGGTGAATAAGCATCGACCGATTTCTCAATGTCACTTCTTGGATAGGCTTATGGTGGGAGCTATTCATTATCTATCCTTTCCTTTACATATATGTTTATGGGTGGAATCTTGTGCTTGTTGGTTTTCGCCTTGTTGGTTGGTGATGGATCAATACCCACTACGCCCCAGGGCTTTGGATTATTTTTGTACAAGTCTCTTGAAGTTCTTTGATTGCTTGTAGATTTTGCTTTGAACCACCTTCTGGTTTATTTTATGCCTATCATTGGAATTCATTGATCTACCTTTTACGCTCTTGTTTACTTCATCCTTTTCTCAAACTTGTATCTATTGTTTTGATTATACGGTTGAGTGGCATCATGGCAAAAGCTTGGTTTTTTTCTTGTTTGGTTGTCTCTTGTCTTGGATTTACCTTTTGTTTTACCTTGTCACCTCGTTGGCTCTTTCTTTGTTGGTTGTAGAATTTGGTCTCATGCCACGAAACATTCTATTCTTGTCACGATGGTCTTGGTTTTGGTGATTCTCACGATTCTTTGCCGATGCTTGTTTTATGCTTTATTTATTTGTTTATCTATTATTGCCATGTCTACTCGATTGAGGAGTTTTATGGCCAATTTTGTATCTTTCTATCTTGGATGTTCGTCTTAAGCTTCTTTATTTTCGGATTTTAATGTTGAGACTCATTTCAATTCACTTGTTGATTTTTTTTTTATGCGGGTTCCAATGTTGTATTAGTTGTTTGGTTTGGGGTTGGCTTTCGATTGCGTGCAATTTATCTCTTTTTATCCTCACTGCTACCTCGTTTGGTTGATGCGGTCTTATGCGATTTATTAAAGAATGGTATTATGGCATTTAGTCCCTTCTATCTTGGATGTTGTTGCCTTTTTGTCTTGTTCTCGGATTGATTGTTGATCATTATCAATGGGCACGAATCGCTATTGGGCTTTGCTCTAACTTATTTTTTTAGGTGCTTATTTTGGTTGGTTGCGTTCATTCCCTGTGTTGAGCTATGCTATCTTCCTTTACTATTGCTTTCTCAGGACATTAATAAGGGATTGTTTCACAGGTTGTTTTCTTGAAAGATTCATTTACATATCATGTGATTGGGATGGTGTTAATTATAAGCTCATTGACTTATTTCAGTTTTCAAGTTGTCTCCTGTAATTTTCTTATGGAGGGATTATACTAATTTCTTTCCACAATATGGCTATTCATGAGATTACTAAGATGGCTCACTCACTTATGTTTATGTATTTTCATATCAAGATGACTATATTGATGATATTTTCTTGAATGAGACTCCTTATCCTTGACTCTTAGCAATTACCTATATATTTTAGATATGATTTTGCTTAGGTTTTGCGTAATAAAGCTCACAAGAATATCAACAAGGGTGCTTCCTTCTCAGTTTGTTGGCTATGATGGGTGATGATCTCACTCTATTGGTTGTTGGTAGCTCATGTGATGTAACCCCTCAAGTTTGGATGCTCATACTTGCATCACACATGTGAGCCTTCTCTATCACAACTCCTTACTAACATACTCATATTATGTTATTTCCTTCAAACTTTTTGTCTGTATTACCTTAACTGTTCTAATCTCCTCTTATTATAACTTTGCGGTGATTCTCTCTCTTCTTTTGCGGGTCTACTCCCGTTATCATGCATTCCCACATCCTCAGCATTGGCTTTAATCTTACTTTAGCTTATTATGTTAATCATCTTGTATCTTTTGATGGTTTTATGCTTTCTTTTACTCTTGGATGTACTTAGATGGGGATTTACGGCTAATTAGCTCTTTGAGCGATGGATTAGTTTATCAAAACCTTGTAACCTTTGTGGCAATAAAATACCCCTATATGGGGCTTCCCCTAAAAAAAAAAAATAAAAAAAAAAATAAAAAAAAAATCTAAACTAAACTAAAATCTAAACTAAATTTAACTCTAAACTCTAAAAATCTAAACTAAATCTAAAAATATAAACTCTAAACAAAATTAAAATCTAACTAAAATATATAAAACAATAAACTAATAAAACTAAAACTCTAGCTAAAAACTAAACTAATAAAACTAAACTAAACTAAACTTTAAACTAAATCTAAATATCTAAATTAAATTAAAATAAAATTTAAACTAAATCTAAATAAAATAAAATCTTTAAATAAATAAATAAACTAAAATCTAAACTAAACTAAAATTTAAAGCTAAACAAAAAACACTAAAAACTAAATCTAAAATTAAACTAAACTAACCAACTAAATAAAAAAAAATCTAAACTAAATCTACTAAAATAGATAAAATCTAAAAAAATTAAAATCTAAACTAAATTTAAAAACTAAAAATAAAAGAAAATCTAAACTCTAAACTAAATCTAAAATCTAAAATAAATAAAACTAAAATCTAAACTAAAAAATCTAAACTAAAACCTAATAAAGACTAAATCTAAAATCTAAACTAAATAAACTCTAACTAAATCTAATTCTAAACTCTAAACTAAACTAAATCTAAAACTAATTAACTAACTAAATCAAACTAAAACTAAATCTAAAATTTAAGCTAAATAAAATCTTAACCAAAAAATAAATCTAATAAACTAAAATAAAATCTAAACTAAAATCTAAATAAACTAAAAATAAAACTAAATCTAAAATCTAAAATCTAAACTAAACTAAAATAAACCCTAAATATAAAAATAAATAAACTAAACTAAATCCTACCACTAAACAACTAACTAAAAACCCTACAACTCTAAATCCTAAAAAATAAACCAAAATCTTAAATATAAAGAAACAAAATTACAAAACCTAAACTGAACTAAATAAAACCTAAAAATAAAATAATAAAAAAAAACTAAACTAAATAAATTAAAATAATAATAAAATAAAACCTAAATTAAACTTAAACTAAAATAAATAAAAAAATAAAATAATAAATAAAACCTAAATACTAAAATAAAATAAACCTAAAATAAAGACAAAAGAAATAAAATTAAATATAAAAAAAATAAAATACCTAAATAAATAAAATAAAATCTAATATGAAATATAAAAATAAATAAAAAAAATAAACCTAAAATAAAACTACCTAAACTAAAACTACCTTCAAACTACAAATAAATAAAAAACCTAAACCCTAAAAAAAAAAACCTAAACCTAAAACTCTAAAAATCATAATTCTTAAACCTAAAACCTAACCACATGCCATGGGCCCCCTAAATATTAACCCTAATAAAAACCAAACCCTAAACTTTTAAAATCTAAAATCTAAACAAAACTAAAATGTAAAATTAAATCTAAACTCTAAAAAAATCTAAACTAAATCTAAACTAAACTAAATTAAATCTAAAAATCTAAACTCTAAACTAAAAATTTTAACTAAAAAGCTAAAATCTAAACTAAATTAAATCTAATCTAAACTAAATCTAAATTAAAATCTAAAACTTTAAACTAAATCTAAACTAAACTAAACTCTAAACTCTAAAAATAAATAAAATCTAAACTCAAAATCTAAAATGAAATCTAAACTCTAAACTAAAATAAAATAAAATCTAAAAATCTAAAATCTAAACTAAAATCTAAACTCACAAAACTCTAAATCTAAACTAAACATTAAACTCTAAAACTAAATAAAATCTAAACTAAACTAAACTAAACTAAATAAAAAAAAATATAAACTAAATCTAAATGAATAAATCTAAAAAAAATCTAAACTAAATAAAAACTAAAACTAAAAATATACTAAATAAAACAATAAACTAAACTAAATACTAAACTAAAATCTAAAATCTACTAAAATAAAACTAAAACCAAAACTAAATAAACTAAATCTAAATAAAATAATAAATAAAATTAAAATCTAAACTCTACTAAACTAAAAAACTAACTTAAATCAAAATTTAAAAAAAAATCTAAGAATAAAAACTAATATAAACTAAATAAATAAACTAAAACTAATAAAAAAAAAAAACTAAACTAAAACCTAAACACAAACTAAACTAACCCCAAAAATCATAAACCCTAACCACAAAATCTAAACTCTAACCTAAATAAAAATTAAGCCCAACTAAAACCCAAACCCTAAATCTTAAACCTAAACCCAAAATCTACCCTAAAAAAACTTAAACTTAAAAAACCATATAATTAAAACTTGAACTTAAATAATAAATAAAATAATAAAATAAATAAAACCAAATCTAAACCTAAACTTAAACCTAAAATAAAATAAAATAAAAATTAAAATTAAAATAAATAAAATAAATAAAATCCTAGATGAAACTATAAAATAAAATAAGCCTAAAAAAACCTAAATAAAATAAAAACTAAATCTAAAATAAAATAAAAACCTAAACCTAAAAAATAAATCTAAAAATAAAACTTAAACCTTAAACCCTAAACCCTAAACTACACCCTAAACCCTAATAAAAAAAAAATAAACCTAAACCATAAACTTTTAAAAAAAAAACCTAAACCTTAACCCTAAAAAACATAAACCACGGACCTGAGCCTTAAACCTACCCTAAACCCAAAACCCTAACCACACCTAAACCTAGGCCAAACCACAAATTGTAAACTCTAAACTAATTTAAAATCTATACTTCTAAAATCTATAAATCTAAACTAAACTCTAAAATCTAAATTAAATCTAAACTAAACTAAAATCTAAAAATCTATCTTTCAACTAAAAATCTAAACTACTAAAATTATGCTAAAATATCTACTACTAAAATCTAAAATCTAAATTAAAATCTAAAATATAAACTCTAAACTATAAACTAAATTAGACTAACACTAAACTCTAAACTAAATCTAAAAATCCAAAAATCTAAACTAAACTAAAATATAAAGTCTAAAATCTAAACTCTAAACTAAATATAAAAATCTAAACTAAATCTAAACTAAAATCTAAACTCTAAAACTCTAATCCTAAACTAAACTAAAATATACAAACTAAATCTAAAATCTGTATAACTAAATAAAAATAAAATCTAAACTAAATCTAAACTCTAAACTAAATAAAACCTAAAAAATTATAAAACTAAATCTAAAAACTAAATCTAAACTAAATCTAAAATCTAAAATCTAAACTAAATTAACTAAAATCTAAACTAAAAAAATTTAAATTAAAAAATATAAACTAAAAACCTAAACTAAATAAGCCAAATTTAAAATCTAAACTAAATAAACTCTAAAGTAAACTAAAAATCTAAATCTAAACTCTAAACTAAACTAAATCTAAACTAAACTAAATCTAAAAAAAAACTAAATCTAAAAGCTAAACTAAATAAAATCTAAACCTAAATCTAAACACTAAAACTAAATCTAAAGTAAATAAACTAAATCTAAAAATTCTAAGCTAAAATCTAAACTAAACTAAACTAAAAAATTTGAACTAAAAAAATCAAAACTAAATAAAACTTAATTTAAAATCTAAAAATCTAAACTCAAAAACCTAAACCTGTACCATAAAAAATCATAAACCCTAAACCCTAAACCCTAAAACCTAAACCCTAAATCCTAAATCCTAAACCCTAAATCCTAAACAAACCCTAAAGCCTAAACCTTAAACCTAGTTGGTTGGTTAGTATGTTTTCCTTTTTAGGTGGTGTTTAGCTTATTTATTTTATTGGCTGATTGGGTTCGTTGGCTATTTTGGCTGTCTGGGTTGGTTGGCTAGGTGGATGTGTTGGCTATTTTTTTTCCTGCTTTGTTGGTGGCAGGTCTGATTCTTGGTTTGGGTTGGCCTAGTGGTGGCTGTTTGATTGTGACTAATTTCTTTATTTTGTTGATTGGAGTTTGATGGTTAGTTTAGGTGCTTTTGGTTGGGTTTTTGGTCTACTCTTGGGTTGGTAATCCTCTCATGGGCGCAGCTACTTTTCCTTTCTTTTTTTTCTCTATTTGGGTACCAATTTTGATGCTGCTGGCCTGGGTGGTTTTATTGGCTATTTTGTTGGTGGAGGATATGAGCTCTTGTGGCTTTTTTTGCCCTATTTAAGGACTTGTTGTTGTTTTGGGTTGGCTGGTTAAGGGGTTTTTGGTTGCTGATGTCTTGCCTTGGATGCTTGCGCCTAGCTTGGGTTTTTGGGATTTATGTTGGCTATTGGTATTGACTCCCTCTGGTTTATTTGGCTCTCCTTGTTTCTTGATATTTGCCTCTTAGTCGGTGGTTGTGGATTTGCTCTTTTTTTTCTGCTGCCTTGGTGGTGGATTTCATGGTAATTTCTGGATGCCCTCTTAGTCTCCCTATGCTATGGCTTTCCTCTCTCTAGTATTGCATATCTTCTACTATTTTGCTATTTGGGTGGAGGTTTTGCCCATGGATTTGGATTGCTAGTGCTCTGGAGATAGTCATGGGTTGTTGATTCACCATTTGAACTATTTTGCTTGGTTGTGTTGTTCCCCCTATTTCTGTTGCCTACCTCTTTTTTTATATATCTCTACCATGGTGGCTTTGGTGGAGTTATTGCTTGGTTTTTTAGCTCAACCACTGATCTTACTATAACTTCTAGGATGCTGGCTTTATGTGATTGGTCTATTATAGGTTTTGGTTGGTGGATTGGTTGTTGATTGGCTATTTTCTTAGTTTGTTTGGTGAAGGACCTAAATCACTATTGATTGTTTTGCCTTGGATGGTTGATTATGTCAGATATGCTGGCTATGATGGCCTTGATGTTTTCTCATATCTTCTCTCTAGTTGGTAGCATGCATATGGCTATAACCCTTCTTATGAAGTTTGGATGCTCATATGTATTGTTGTCCCTTGAGATGATATTAGCTGATCTTGAGCCTTTTCTTTCTCAGCTCTCTCTATATTTTTTACTTTATCCTTTTCCCATTGAGCTATGACCATTGCCTTTGTAATGTTTTGCAGATTTCTTTTGCACCTTGGAACTTTACAGATGGAATGATCTTTACTTAGTCAACTCAAGTACTATTGATGTGGATCTTTCTTATCTTGCTTTCTAAAAGGGATCATGAGTTGCTGTTGACTAGTCCTTTTACAACTTTCTTGAGTTATATTAGTCTTACTTTGTGCCTTTTCTCATTTGCTTTTAAGATATTGTCTTTTTCCATTGTACTTAGATGGGGGTTTAGCAAAATCAAAACTAAACTAAATCTAAACTAAACTAAATCTAAACTCTAAACTAAATCTAAACTCTAAATTAAATCTAAAATCTAAACTAAATAAACTAAAATCTAAACTAAAAACCTAAACTAAATAAACTAAATCTAAAATCTGAACTAAATAAACTATAAACTAAACTAAAAATCTAAACTCTAAACCCTAAACTAAACTAAATCTAATCTAATCTAAACTAAACTAAATTAAAACCTAAATCTAAAATCTAAACTAAATAAAATCTAAACCTAAATCTAAACCTTAAAACTAAATCTAAAAACTTTAAACTAAAATCTAAACTAAACTAAACTAAAAAAATCTAAACTAAATCTAAAACCTAAAAATCTAAACTCTAAAACCTAAACCTAAACCCTAAAAAATCATAAATTCTAAACCCTAAACCCTAAAACCCTAAACCCAATCCTGGCCTAAAATCTAAACCCTATAACCCTAAACACTAAAATAAAAAAAAAACCTACTAAAATAAAACTAAACTAATAAACCTAAAATAAAATAAATAAAAGAAACAAAATAAAATAAATAGATAAAAAAACTTTAAAAAAATCTAAACCTAAAAATAAAATAAAATCAAAATAAAACTAAACTAAAGATAAAATAAATAAAACATAAACAAACTAAAAAAATAAAAGCCTAAAATAAAACCTAAATAAAATAAAATAAAATATAAAAATATAAGAAAATAGAAAATAAAATAAAACCTAAACCTAAAAATTCAAAATAAATAAAAGTAAACCTAAACCCTAAACCCTGTAAATAAAAAATAAACCACCCTAAATTAAAAAAAATGCCTAAACCCCAAAGATCATAAACCCTAGGCAACTCTACCCTACCCTAAATCTCTAAGCTCTAAACCACCCTAAACCCTAAACTATGAGCCCTATATAAAAATAAAACTAATTTAAAAAAATAAACTAAACTTAAACCACAAAGGTCTTAAACCCTAAACCCTAACCCTGAGCTAAATCCTAAACCCTAACCTTAAACCTAAATCCTAAACCCTAAACACTAAACTCAAACTAAAATCTAAAATCTAAACTAAACTAAAATCTAAACCAAATCTAAATCTAAACTCTAAAAATCTAAACTAAATCTAAACTAAACTAAACTAAATATAAAAATCTAAACTATAAACTAAAAATCTAAACTGAAAAATTAAACCTAAACTAAACTAAAAACTAAACCAAAAAAATATAAACTAAACAAAATCTAAACTAAACTAAAATTAAACTCTAAACTAAATCTAAAAACCTGAAAATCTAAACTAAACTAAAATCTAAAATTTAAACTAAATATAAACTCTAAACTAAATCTAAAATTCTAAACTAAAAATAAAAATCTAAATCTAAACTAAAATCTAAACTCTAAAAATCTAAATCTAAACTAAAATAAACTAAATTAAATTAAATAAAAATAAAATCTAAACTAAATCTAAACTCTAAAATAAATAAAAATCTAAACCTAAAAAATCTAAAACTAAATTTAAAAACTAAATCTAAACTAAACTAAATTAAAACTAAATCTAAACTAAAAAATTTAAATTAAATCTAAACATAAGTAAATCTAAACTCTAAACTAAATCTAAAATCTAAACTAAATAAACTCAAATCTAAACTAAAAAATTGAAACTAAAACATAAACTAAATCAAAATGTAACTAAATAAACTCTAAACTAAACTAAAAATCTAAATCTAAACTCTAAACTAAACTAAATCTAAACTAAGCTAAACTAAACTAAACTACATCTAAATTAAAAACTAAATCTAAAATCTAATCTAAATAAAATCTAAACCAAAATCTAAACCTTAAAACTAAATCAAAACTAAATCTAAAAGCTCTAAACAAAATCTAAAATAACTAAATCAAAATCAAAATCTAAAAACTTGAACCTAAACCCTAAAAAAAATCATAAAACCTAAACCTAAACAACCTTAAACCCTAAACTAAATCATAAATCCTAAACTAACCTAAACCACAAATCCTAAACTGGTCCTAAACCCAACCACTAAACTAAACTTAAACCCTAAACTAAACTCTAAACCTTAAAACTAAACTTGCCTAAACCTAAATGGTACACTAAATAAAACCTAAACCCTAATGTATAAAAAATAAATGTAAACCCTAAATTAAAAAAAAAAAAAAAAAAAAAAACAGCAAACAAGCTCAATTAAAATCTAAAATCTATATGCTAATATCTGGCTAAATCTCTAAATCTAAATCTAAACTAATTCTAAAATCTACTCACTAAAATCTAAACTAAAAAATAAAATCTAAACTAAACTGAAAATATATAAACTAAATTATATCTAAACTAAAATCTAAAAATCTAAACTCTAAACTCTAAAGTAAACAAAACTAAATCTAAACTAAACTAAAACTAAACTCTAAACTAATCTAAAAATCTAGAAATCTAAACTAATCTAAAATCTAAACTCTAAAATCTAAAATCTAAACTAAATCTTAACTCTAGAGTAAATTTAAAAATCTAAACTAAATCTAAACTAAATCTAAAAATTTAAATCTAAACTAAAATCTAAACTCTAAAACTCTAAATCTAAACTAAACTAAACTATAAACTCTAAATTTAAATCTAAAATCTAAACTAAACTAAACTAAACTAAACTAAATAAAAATAAAATCTAAACTAAATCAAAACTCTAAAATAAATAAAAATCTAAACCTAAAAAATCTAAAACTAAATCTAAAAATGAAATCTAAACTAAACTAAATGTAAACTAAACTAAATCTAAACTAAAAAAAATCTAAACTAAATCTAAACAAAAGTAAATCTAAACTCTAAACTAAATCTAAAATCTAAACTAAATAAACTCTAAACTAAACTAAAAATCTAAATCTAAACTCTAAACTAAACTAAACCTGAACTAAAAACTAAATCTAAAAGATAAATTAAATAAAATCTAAACCTAAATCTAAACCCTAAAACTAAATCTAAACTAAATAAAATAAATCTAAAAACTCTAAACTAAAATCTAATCTAAATCTAAAATCTAAAAATCTAAACTCTAAAACCTAAACCTAAACCTAAAAAAAACCATAAACTCTAAACCCTAAACCCTAAAATGCTAAACGCTAAACCCTAAATCCTAAACCCTAAACCTAAAACCCTAAACCCTAAAGCCTAAATTCTAAATCCTAAACTATAAACCCCCTAAACTAACTCTAAACCATAAACCCTAAACCCTAAGTTCTAAACTACCTAAAACCCTAAACCCTAAACAATAAACTAACCCTAAACTCTAAACCCTAAAAATGTAAACCTAAACTAAATAAAACATAAAAATAAAATAAATAAATAAAATCTATACCTAAATAAAATAATAAAATAAAATAAAATAAAAAGTTAAACTAAAACCTAAACCTAAACCTAAACCTAAAACTAAAAATAAAATAAAATAAAAAATAAAAACCTAAACAAAACTAAAAAAATAAAATAAGCCTAAAAATAATAAACCTAAATAAAATAAAAAATAAAGTAGACCTAAAATAAAATAAAATAAAAACTAAATAAAAACCTAAACTTAAAAATAAATAAAAAATAAACATAAACTATAAACCTTAAACCCTAAATCCTAATAAATTAAACCTAAACCCTAAATTAAAAAAAAAATCCTAAACCTAAACCCTAAAAAACCATAAAACCTAAACCCTAAACCCTAAAACCCTAAACCCTAAATCTTAAATCGTAAAGTTCTAAACCCTAAACCCTTAACCCTAAACCCTAAATCCAAAACCCTAAACCCTAAACCCAAAACCCCCTAAACTAACCCTAAACCTAGTTGGTTTGTTATTTTGCTTTCCTTTTTAGGTGGTCTTTGGCTGGTTTGGTTTGTTGGCTGATTGGGCTGGTTAGCTATTTTGGATGGCTAGGTTGGTTGGCTGGTTGGTTGTGTTGGCTATTTTTTTCTACTCGGTTGGTGGCAAGTCTAATTCTTGGTTTGAGTTAGTCTAGTGGTGGCTGTTTGATTATGGCTATTTTTTATTTTGTTAATTGGAGTTTGATGGTTCGTTTAGGTGCTTTTTGTTGGGTTTTTGGTATGATCTTGGGTTGGTAATCCTCTCTTGGGTAAAGCTACTTTTCCTTTAGTTTTTTTCCCATATTTGGGTGCCGATTTTACTACTGCTCTGATTTCTCCTGCTGCCCATCTTGTTTCCTACTGGCCTGGGTGGTTTTATTGGCTATTTTGTTGGTGGAGGATATGAGCTCTTATCATTTTTTTGGTCCTATTTTAGGACTTGTTGTTGTTTTGGGTTGGCTGGTTAAGGGGTTTTTGGTGGCTGTTGTCTTGCTCAGATGCTTATGCCCTAGCTTGGTGTTTTGGGATTTATGTTGGCTATTGGTATTGACTCCCTCTGGATTGTTTAGCTCTCCTTGTTTTCGGATATTTGTCTCTTGGTCGGTGGTGGTAGATTTGCTTTTTTTTTTGCTGCCTTGGTGGTAGTTTTGATGGTAATTTTTGGATGCCCTCTTGATCTCCCTATGCTATGGCTTTCATCTCTCTGGTGCTGCATATATTCTACTATTTTGCAATTTGGGTGGAGGTTTTGCTCTTGGATTTGGATTGCTACTGTTCTAGAGATAGTCATGTGTTGTTGTTTTGCCTTTGGGACTATTTTTCTAGGTTGTGTTTTCCCCCCTATTTATACTGACTGTCCCTTTCTTATGTCTCTTCCTTTTGGTAGTGGCTTTGGTGGAGTTACTGCTTAGTTTTTTTTTAACTCGGTCAATGATCCTGCTATAACTTTTGGGATGCTGGCTTTATGTGATTGCTCTATTGTGGGTTTTGGTTGGTTGGTTGGCTGCTGGCTGGCTATTTTTCTCTATTTTTTTAGTGTAGGGCCTAGATCACTATGGACTATTTTGCCTTGATGTTTCCTCGTATCTTTGCTCCGGTTGGTAGCATGCATATGACTGTAACCCTTCTTATGAAGTTTGGATGCTCATATGTATTGTTGCCTCTTGAGATGATCTTAGCTAAACCTGAGCCTTTTCTTTCTCAGCTCTCTAAATTGTTTACTTTATCCTTTTCCCTTTAGCTATGACCATTTCCTTTGTAATATTTTACAGATTTCTTTTGCAGGTTGGAACTTTACAAATGGAATGTTCTTTACTCAGTCAACTCAAGTATTGTTGATGTGGATCTTGCTTATCTTACTTTCTCAAAGGGATCATGAGCTGCTGTTGACTAGTCCTTTTACTGCTTTCTTGAGTTATTTTAGGCTTACTTTGTGTCATTTCCCATTTGCTTTTAAGATGTTGTATTTGCTCATTATTTTTCTTTTTTCCATTGTACTTAGATGGGGGTTTAGCTCTTTAGGTTTCTTGTAGCTCTGAGAGTAGTAGAAGTTTGAGCTTTAACTCTTTTAAGGACATTGTATCGTTTCCATTTACGGTAATAAAATTCTAACTTTTCCTCTAAAAAAACCCTAAGCCCTAAAACCTAAAAACTTAATCCTAAACCCTTAAAAACCATAGACACTAAATCCTAAACCCTAAACCCTAAACCCTAAAACCATAAACCCTAAACCCTAAACCCCCTAAACTAACCCTAAACCCTAAACCCCTAAAACTAAACTAAACTAAATCTAAACTCTAAACTAAAAATATAAACTAAAAAACTAAAATCTAAATTAAACTAAAAACTAAACTAAAAAAATATAAACTAAACTAAAAATCTAAACAAAATCTAAACTAAAATCTAAAAATCTAAACTCTAAACTCTAAACTAAACTAAACTAAATCTAAACTAAACTAAAACTAAACATTAAACTAAATCAAAAATCTAAAAATCTAAACTAAATTAAAATCTAAAATCTAAACTAAATCTAAACTAAAATCTTAAATCTCATAAAATAAAAAAATCTAAATCTAAACTCTAAATCTAAAGTAAACTAAACACTAAACTCTAAAACAAAATCTAAAATCTAAACTAAACTAAACTAAACTAAATCTAAATTATAAAATAAATAAAAATCTAAACCTAAAAAAAATCTAAAACTAAACTTAAAAACTAAATCTAAACTAAATATAAACTAAACTAAATCTAAACTAAATATATACTAAAAAATAATAACTAAATCTGAACTCCAAACTAAATCTAAATCTAAACTAAATAAACTCTAAACTAAACTAAAAATCTAAATCTAAACTCTAAACTAAATATAATCTAAACTAAACTAAATCTAAACTAAACTAAACTAAACTAAATCTAAACTAAAAACTAAATCTAAAATCTAAACTAAAAAAATCTAAACCTAAATCTAATCCCTAAAACTAAATCTAAACTAAATCTAAAAATTATAAACTAAAATTTAAAATAAACTAAACTAAAAATTCTAAAATAAATCTAAATTAAATCTAAAATCTAAAAACCTAAATGCTAAAACCTAAACCTAAACATTACAAAACCATAAACCCTAAAACCTAAACCCCAAACCCTAAAACCCTAAACCCTAAACCCTAAATCCTAAACCCTAAAATAAATACCCTAAACCCTAAACCCCCTAAACTAACCATAAACCCTAAACCCCTTAAACTAACCATAAACCCTAAACCCTAAACACTAAACCCTAAACAACCTAAACTATAAACTAACCCAAAACCCTAAACCCTAATCCTTAAACCCTAAACCCTAAAAACCAAAACCTAAACTAAATAAAACTTAAAAAAAAATTAAATAAAAAAACCTAAACCTAAATAAAATAATAAAATAAAATAAAATAAGAACCTGAACCTAAACCTAAAAAAAATAAAGTAAAAATTGAAAATAAACTAAAATAAAATAAAACTAAAAATCAAAAACCTAAATGAAATAAAAACTAAATCTAAAATAAAAATAAAATAGACCTAAAATAAAATAAAATAAAAAACTAAATAAAAAGCTAAACCTAAAAAATAAACCAAAAAATAAAACCTAAAAATAAATAAAAAAATAAAACCTAAACACTAAACCCTAATAAAAAAATATAACCTCAACCCTAAGTTTAAATAAATAAAAAAACCTAAACCTAAACCCTAAAAAACCATAAACCCTAAACCCTAAAACCCTAAACCCTAAACCCTGAACCCTAAACCCTAAACAATAAACCCTAAACCCTATAAACTAACCGAAAACCCTAAACCCTATAAACTAACCGAAAACCCTAAACCCTAAACCCTAAACACTAAATTAAAATCTAAACTAAATCTAAATCTAAATCTAAACTCTAAAAATCTAAACTAAATCTAAACTAAACTAAACTAAATATAAAATTCTAAATGCTGAAGTAAAAAACTAAAATCTAAACTAAACTAAGAACTAAAATAAAAAATATAAATAAAACTAAATCTAAATTAAACTAAATCTAAACTAAAATATAAACTCTAAACTCTAAACTAAACTAAATTAGAACTAAACTGTAAACTAAATCTAAAAATTTAAAAATCTAAAAATCTGAAATAAACTAAAATCTAAACTCTAAACTCTAAACTAAATCTAAAAATCTAAACTAAATCAAAACTAAATCTAAAAAAACTATATCTAAACTAAAATCTAAACTCTAAAACTCTAAATCAAATTGAACTAAACTCCTAAACTAAATAAAACTAAATTAAATAAAATAAAATCTAAATTAAACTCTAAAATAAAATTTGGATAAAATACTAAATCAACTAAACATAAACTAAATCTAAACTCTCTCTATATTAAACTAAACTCTAAACTAAAAAACTAAAATCTAAACTAAACTAAAATCAAAAAACCTAAACCTATACCCTAAAAACCAAAAACCCTAAACCTTAAACTCTAAACCCTAAACATTAAACCCTAAAACCCTAAACCCTAATATTAAACACTAAATCCTAAATCATAAACCCTAAACTCTAAACCCTAAACTCTAAAACCTAAACTAACCTAAACCCAAAACCCAAAACCAAAAATACTAAACTAACTATAAATCCTAAACCCTAAACCCTAAGCCCTAAAAATTTAAACCTAATCTAAATAAAACCTAAAAATAAAATAAATAAGAAATCTAAACTTAAATAAAATATAAAAATTAAATAAAATAAAAACCTAAGCTAAAAACCTAAATTTGAAAATAAATCAAAATAAAAAATAAAATAAATAAAACATAAAAGTAAAAAGTAAACCTAAATTAAAACCTAAATAAAATAAAAACTAAATCTAAAATAAAATAAAATAAAAAGAAGTAAAAAAAAATAAATACCTAAACTTAAAATAAATCTAAAAAATAAATAATAAATAAAACCTAAACCCTAAACCTAAACCTTAATAAATAAAATAAAATCTAAACCCTAAATTAAAAAAAAAACCTAAACCTAAACCTTAAATAAACCCTAAAACCAACCCTAAACTAAACCACACTCTCTACCACGAACTATAAACCATAAACCTAAAAAAATAAATCTAAATAATCTAAACTAAAATCTAAACTCTTAAATCTAAATATTAAATCTAAACTAAATTAAATCTCAAAATCTTCTAAATCTAAATTAAATCTAAAATCTAAATATTACAATCTAAACTCTAAACTCTAAATCTAAACTCTAAACTCTAAAATAAATCTAAAATCTAAACTAAACTAAACTAAATAAAAATAAAATCTAAACTAAATTTAAACTCTAAAATAAATAATAATCTAAAATAAAGAAAATGAAAAACTAAATCTAAACTAAACTAAATCTAATATAAATCTAAACTAAAAAAAATCAAAACTAAATCAAAACTAAACTAAATCTAAACTCTAAACTAAATCTAAAAATCTAAACTAAATAAACTAAAATCAAATCTAAAAAATCTAAACTAAAATCTAAACTAAATCTAAATATAAACTCAAAAAAATCTAAACTAAATCTAAACTAAAATCTAAAAAATCTAAACTCTAAACTAAATTTAAACTAAAACTATAAATAAACTAAACTAAACTAAAAAAATATAAACTAAACTAAATTTAAACTAAACTATCTAAACTAAAATCTAAACTCAAATTCTAAACTAAACTAAATAAATCTAAATTAAAACTAAACTAAATCTAAAATCTAAAATCTAAAATCTACTAATAAAATCTAAACTCCAAAATCTAAAATTTAAACTAAATCTAAACTCTAAATTAAATCTAAAAAACTTAACTATATCTAAACTAAATCTAAAATCTAAATATAAATAAAATCTAAACTATAAAACTCAAATCTTAAACTAAACTAAAATCACTAAATCTAAATCTAAACTAAATGAAAATAAAATCCAAACTAAATCTAAACTAAATTATAAATCTAAACCTAAAAATCAAAACTAAATCTTAAAACTAAATCTAAACTTCTAAATTTCTAATCTAAATCTAAACTAAAAAATCTAAACTAAATCAAAACTAAACTAAATCTTAACTCTAAACTAAATCTAAAATCTAAACTAAATAAACTAAAATCAAATCTAAAAATATAAATTAAAAACCTAAACTAAATCAACATATCTAAAATCTAAACTAAATAAACTCTAAACTAAATTAAATCTAAATCTAAACTCTAAATTAAATCTAAACTAAAATAAACTAAACTAAAAATCTAAACTAAAACTAAATCTAAAATTTAAACCTAAATCTAAACCCTAAAATTAAACCTAAACTAAATTAAATAAACTAAATCTAAAAACACTAAACTAAAATCAAAACTAAACTAAACTAAAAAATCTAAACTAAATTTAAAATCTAAAAATCTAAACTGTAAAACGTAAACATGAACCTTAAAAAAATCAAAAACCCTAAACCCCCTAAATTAACCCTAAATCTTAACCACTAAACACTAAACTCTAAACCTTAAACTAACCTAAACCCTAAACTAACCCTAAACTTTAAACCCTAAACCATAAAACATAAAACTAAACTAAATAAAACATAAAAATAAAATAAATAAATAAAACCTAAAACTAAATAAAATAAAAAAATAAAATAAAATAAAAACCTAAACTAAAACCTAAATTGAAACCTAAACCTCAAAATAAAATAAAATAAAATATAAAACTAAATAAAAATAAAATTATTAAAACCTAACCAAAAAAAAAATAAAATAAAATAAAAATAAAACCTAAATAAAATAAAACTAAATCTAAAATAAAATTAAAATAAACCTAAAATAAAATTAAATAAAATTAAATAAACCTAAACCTATAAATAAATAAAAATAAAACCTAAACCATAAACCCTAATCCCTAAACCCTAAAAAACAAAAAATAATAAAATAAAACCTAAACCCAAAATCCATAAACTCTAAACCACATCCTAAATAAACTCTAAACTAAAATCTAAAATCTATACTAAAACTAAATCTAATCTAAACTCTAAATTAAACTAAATATAAAATTAAACTAAAATTAAACTAAATCTAAACTCTAAAAATCTAAACTAAAAATGTAAATCTAACTAAATAAAACTAAAATAAAAATCTGTAAACTAAATCTAAACTATAAATCTCTAAAATCTAAAAATCTAAACTCTAAATTAAACTAAACTAAATCTAAACTAAACTCTAAACTAAATCTAAAAATCTAAACTAAATCTAAATCTAAACTATAAAATCTAAAATCTAAATGAAATCTAAACTCTAAACAAAATCTAAAAATCTAAACTAAATCTAAATCTAAAAATCTAAATTGAAATATAATCTCTAAACTCTAAATCTAAACTAAACTAAACTTTTGTTTAAATCTAAAATCTAAACCAAAATAAACTAAACTAAATAAAAAAATCTAAACTAAATGTAAACTCTAAAATAAAACAAATCTAAACCTAAAAAACTAAATCTAAATCACTAAACTAAATCTTTAAACTAAATCTAGGTCTAAAATAAATAATAAAGTCTAAACTAAAAAATCTACTTAAAACTAAATTAAGTACTAAATCTAAACTAAATAAACTCTAAAATAAAAAACTAAAATAAATCAACTAAAATAAACTATACTAAATGAAATATAAACTAAACTAAATCTAAAATCTAAACCCTAAACCCTAAACTAAATCTAAACTAAATCTACTAAACTAAATAAACTCTAAAACTCAAACTATAAAATTTAAACTAAAATACTAAATCTAAATCTTAAATCTAAAACCAAAACCTAAATCCTAAAAAGCCATAAACCCAAAACCCTAACCCCTAAATCCTAAATGTTAAACACTAAACCCAAAACCCCCTTAAATAACCCTAAACTAAACTAAATCTAAACTAAAGACTAAATCTAAAATATAAACCTAAATGTAAACCCTAAAATTAAATCTAAATTAAATGTAAACTAAACTAAATAAACTAAATCTAAAAAAATTAAAACTAAAATCTAAATTAAATTAAACTAAAAAAGCTAAACTAAATCTAAAATCTAAAACCAAAACCTAAACCCTAAAAAAACTAACCTAAACCCTAAACCTAAATCCTAAACTAAACCCTAAATCTAATGACCCTAAACCCTAAACCACAAACCCTAAACAAAAGTAACTTAAACCTAAAACCTAAAACTCAAAACCATAAACTATCCTTAAACCCTTAACCCTAAAGCCTAATCTCTAAATACTTAAACCTTAACTAAATAAAACCTAAAAATAAAATAAATAAAGAAGCCTAAACCTAAATAAAATAAAATAAAAATAAAATAAAATTAAAACCTATACAAATTTAAGAAATAAAATAAACCTAAAAATAAAAAACCTAAATAAAATCAAAATTAAATCTAAAATAAAAATAAAATATAACTAAAATAAAATAAAATAAAAAGCTAAACTTAAAAAAATAACAAACCCAATTTTTTTTTTAAAAAATCTAAACAAAAATAAAAATAAAATCAAACCTTAAACCCCTAAACATAAACCCTAAACCCTAAACCCAAAATAAAATCTCAAAATTTAAACTAAACTAAAATCTAAACTAAATCTAAATCTAAACTCTAAAAATGTAAACTAAATCTAAATTAAACTAAATAAAATCTAAACTCTAAACTAAAAATCTGAATAAGCTAAAAACTAAACTAAAAAAAATCTAAACTAAACTAAAAATCTAACCTAAATCTAAACTATACTAAATATAAACTAAAATCTAAAATTATAAACTCAAAACACTAAACTAAACTAAGCTAAATATAAACTTTACTAAAACTAAACTCTAAACTAAATCTAAAAATCAAAACTAAACTAAAATCTAAACTCTAAAATCTAAACTAAATATAAACTCCTAAACTAAATATAAAAATATAAACTAAATCTAAACCAAAATCTAAACTCTAAAACTCTAAATCTAAAATAAACACATAAAACTAAATCTAAAATCTAAACTTAAGTGAACTACTAAAGAATAAATCTAAAATAAAATAAATAAAATCAAACCTAAAAATTTAAAACTAAATCTAAAAACTAAATCTAAACTAAATTTAAGCTAAACTAAATCTAAACTAAATCTAAGCTAAATGTAAACTAAACTAAATCTAAACTCTAAACTAAATATAAAATATAAACTAAATAAACTAAAATCTAAACTAAAAACCTAAACTAAATAAATTAAATTTAAAATATAAACTAAATAAACTCAAAATTAAACTTAAAATCTAAATCTAAACTCTAAACTAAACTAAATCTAAACTAAACTAAACTAAACTAAATCTAAACTAAAAACTAAATCTAAAATCTAAACTAAGTTAAATCTAAACCTAAAACTAAACTAAATCTACTAAAAAAATAAAATATAAATAAAAAAACTCTAAACTAAAATCTATACTAAATTAAACTAAAAAATTTAAACTAAATCTAAAATCTTAAAATCTAAACTCTAAAACCTAAACCTAAACCCTAAAAAACTATAAATCCTAAACCCTAAACCCTAAAACCCTAAAACCTTAAAAATTAAACCCTAAACCCTAAATCCTAAACCCTAAACCCTAAACCCAAAACCCTAAATTAACCTTAAACCCTAAACTCTAAACCTTAAATAAAAAATAAAACAAAATAAAAACCTAAACTAAAACTTAAACCTGAACTTAAACCTAAAAATAAAATAAAATAAAAAATAAAACTAAATTAAAATAAAATAAATAAAGACTTAAATGAAACTAAAAAAATAGCATAAACCTAAAAATAAAATAAAAAATAAATCTAAAATAAAAATAAAATAGACCTAAAATAAAATAATAACTAAATAAAACCTAAACCTAAAAAATAAATTTAAAAACAAGACTTAAAAATAAATAAAAAATAAAACCTAGACCCTAAACCCTAAACCCTAATAAATAAAAAATAAAACCTAAACTCTAAATAAATTAAAAAAAACTAAACCTAAACCTTAAAAACCCATAAACCCTAAACCTTATACCCTAAACCATAAAACCCTAAACCCTAAACCCCAAATACTAAGCCCTAAACTCCCTAAACTAGCCATAAACCCTAAACACTAAACTTTAAACTAAAATATAAAATCTAAACTAAACTAAAATCTAAACTAAATCTAAATTTAAACTCTAAAAATATAAACTAAATCTAAAAATCTGAACTCTAAACTAAAAATCTAAACTCTAAACTAAAAACTTAAACTAAAAAACTAAGTCTATGCTCTCTGGTTTGTGCCTTCTACTCTATGATTATTTATTTTCATTTCAGGTGGTTGGCCATGTGGACTTTGTTGGCTATGGTGGTTGTGTTATTTTATTATGTATATTTATTTTTAGCTGGTTCCATTTTCTATGATTCTGCCCTTCCTTTTGGCTGGTCTGTTCCTTTTTCCTCTTCGCTGCTTTTTGGTGTTTCCACCTCTCTCTAGTAGGTGGTTTTTAAGGCTATGATGGATGTGTTTTTTAATTATGCTTTTTTTTATTTTTGGCTGGTAGCATTTTGTGTGATTGTGACCCTTCTTCTGAAGTTTGAATACTCACATAATTTATTACCCCTTATTCTTCTTTCATTCTATTCATTGAATTGTTCTTCTTTAGTTTTGAGCTTGAGCCTTTAGGCCTTTTATTTTGGCTTTGATTGTTATATTTTTTTTCTTTTTATGACTATTTCATTAATCTTTCTTTCTGAGAATTTGCAGGGTGGTTTTATTCCACGTCAAGTATCTAGATCTTTCTGTTTCTCTTGTGCAAGAGTATTTTGCTACTTAGCGTGTTTGAGGAAGACTTGAAATGGTTTTCATAATCTTTAGTTATTGCAAAGGGTGATGGACCTTAATTATCTACTGGTCTTTTACAAGTTCTCTTCGTTGGCTATTATCTCCTTCAATGTTCATTTTTTCTTTAGTTCTTTTTATTTTCTACCTTTTATTGTACTTAGATGGGGATTTAACTCTTTTCACCTCTTCTCACTCTTAGAGCATCAGATCTTTGAGCTTAATCCCCTTGAAGGACTTTGTATCCCTTTCTTTTATTGAATAAAATTTTATTTTTTTGTTTTTTTAAAAAACCGTAAACTCTAAACCAAAAAAGCCTAAAAACTTAAACCTAAACTAAATAAAACCTAAAATTAAAATAAATAAATAAACCTAAGCATAAATAAAATAGATAAAATAAAATAAAATAAAAACCTAAACCTAAAATATAAAAACTAAACTAAAATAAAATAAATAAAAACCAAAATTAAACTATGAAAATAAAATAAACCTAAAAATAAAAAACATAAATAAAACAAAAATTAAACCTAAAATAAAATAAAATAAAAACTAAATAAAAACCTAAACCTAAAAAATAAACCTAAAATAAATAAAAAAATAAAACCTAAAATAAAATAAAATTAAAATAAACAAAATAAAATAAACCTAAACCAAAAACTAAGATAAACTAAACTAAAATAAATAAAACATAAACCTAAACCTAAAATAAACTAAACCTAAACCTAAACCTAAACTAAAAATAAACCTAAACCTAAAGTAAGAAAATAAAACCTAAAAATAAACCTAAATTAAAAATCTAAAACATAAACCAAAAAAATAAAATAAAAACCTGAACCTAAACCTAAAAGTAAAAAATAAAACCTAAACTTAAAAAATAAAATAAAAATAAAACTAAACAAAAAAACCTAAACCTAAATAATAAATTAAAATAAAAAACCTAAACTAAAATAAAAAAGAACCTAAACTAAAATAAATAAACTAAACTAAATAAAAAAATAAACCTAAATAAAATTAAAAAATAAAATAAACTAAAATAAATAAAAAATAAACTAAATAAACTAAATAAACCTAGACCTACGGTTTACTTAATTTAAAAAATAAAATAAAGATAAAAATAAAAATTAATAAAAAATAAAAAAAATAAAAAATCCTAAACCCTAAACCCTAAATCCTAAATCCTAAACCCAAACCCTAGACCCTAAATCCTAAACCCCAAACCCTAAACCATAAACTTTAAACCCTAAATCCCAAATCCTAAACTCTAAACCCTAAACCCAAAACCTACAACCCTAAACCCTAAACCTAAATAAATTAAAACCTAAACAAAAAAACCTAAACCTAAACCTAAATAAATAAACCTAAACCTAAACTAGATAAAATAAAAATAAAAACCTAAAACCAAGAAAAATAAAAATAAAAACCTAAACGTAAACTAAAATAAATAAACTAAATAAAAAATAAATAAATCTAAAAACCTAAACCAAAAAAATAAATTTAAACCTAAACCATAAAATAAAAAATAAATAATTAAAATAAAAAATAAACCTAAACCTAAAATAAAACTAAACTAAATAAATGAAATAAATAATTAAATAAACTTAAACCTAAAATAAAATAAAATAAACTAAAGAAATAAACCTTAAAAAATAAAAATAAAAAGATAAGCTAAATAACATATTAAATAAAAAATAAAATCAAAAACTTAAATCTAAATGAAACCTAAACTAAATAAAAACCTAAATCTAAACCTAAATAAAAAATAATAATAATAATAATAAAACTAAAAATAAAGCCTAAATAAGCTAAACTAATAAATAAACCTAAAAATAAAAAATAAACAAAAACTAAAAATAAAAAAATAAAATTAAAAAATAAAATAAACTAAAATAAATAAATAATTAATTAAACTAAAATAAATAAATAAACCTAAACCTAAACATAAATAAAAACCTAAATAAAAAATAAAAAATAAACTAAAATAAAACCTAAAATAAATAAAATAAACCTAAAAACCTAAACTTGGCATCAAAAAGCTGCTAGTAAACATATTACGGATGGTGATTGGAATACTAGGTATTATCATGCTTTAGTTAATAAAAAAAGCTTTAAATAATGTTCAAAAAAACTAAACATGACAATGGAGACTGGATTATGAAGAATAATGATATTAAGGATTCGATTAATAATTACTTTAGAAATATGCTTAATAGGAGTTCCTCTTATGAAGCTATTTCTAAATCACGTTTGATTCCTTCTATTATTACCAATGATGACAATGATTTACTTTTTGACTAATGAAGATAAAAATTTTAAAGTTCTTAGTAGCACGAACATTGATTCTATTGCTGGTCTGGAGGATTTCACTACTCAATTTTATTCAAAAATGTTAGTTTATTATTAAAAAATATTTGATTGAGGCTGTGGTTGAATTTTTTTTAATGGTAATCCTTTTCCTAGATATTTTGCTAGTACTTCTATTATTATCATACCTAAGAAAGATAATCTGAACTATTGGAGTGATTTTACACCTATTAGTCTTTGTACCTTCTTCAATAAGTTGATTTCCAAAATTCTTGCCAACAAGCTTAGTCCTTTACTTCATAAGATTATCTCTCATAACCAAACTAGTTTTGTTAAAGGTATATCTATTACTAATAACATTTTACTTTCCTAGAAAATAATTCATGATTTAGATGCTAAGACTAGAGGTGGAAACATTCTTTTCAAATTAGATATTACCAAACCTTTTGATAATATCTCTTGGGATTTCCTTTTCTATATTCTAAATTTATTTGGGTTTTTTGATAAATTTATTTTTCTTATTAAAAATTGTATTAATAATGCCTGGTTTCTATTTTTCTTACTAGGAAAGCTTTGGGATTCTTTCCTTCTTTCTATGGCTTAAGACAAGGGGATCCTTTATCTCCTACTTTATTTATTATTATCGTTGAGTACTTATACAGAAGCATCAATGATTTATTCTTAAACAATCCTATTATATATTACAGAACTCTTAGTGGTCTACCTATTTTTCATTAAAGCTTTGCATATTATTTCATTATTTTTTGCAATTATTCTATTCATCATATCAAGAATCTTAATAATTTTTTTAAATAAATTTTGTAGAGAAAGTGGTCTTTCTATCAATGATAACAAAATCTATTTTGTTACTTCTTCAAGTATCTCCAATAATAAAATCAATCAAATCCTACATATCACTAATTTTCAACATCAACACTTACCTCTTAAGCACTTGGGTGCTCCTCTATTTAAAGGTCCAAAACGATCCCTTCTTTTTGATGAGTTAATTCAAAAAATTCTAAATAAATTTTCTATTTTAGAATTCTTTTTACTTTCCTTTGGTGGAAAGCTCACTATCCTTAAAAGCACTTCAATTTAATGACTCTTTATTTGGTTCAAACTATTATCCCCATTAATTCTACACTTATCAGAATTGATCGCTTTCTTAATAAATTTTTTTGGGATCCAATAATTCTATTAAAAGAATGAATTGGACATCCTTGCATAAATGTTATGGTCCTTTGGGTGAAGGTGGTCTTGGATGCAAACCTATTCTTGAAGCTATTACTACCTTTTCTCATAAGCTCTTGTGGAATTTTAGAAAGAATGATAGCCTTTGGGATAATTTTATGATGAAAAAATATTGCCAAGGTAAACACCCTCTTATATGTGCTTATAAAGTTGGTGACTCTCCGGTTTGGAAAAAGCTTTACTCCATTAAATGGGTTACTGAATCCTTAAAATCTTGGGGTTTTCATTCGGTTCTTCTTTCTTTTGGCAAGACAATTGGATTGGCAATGGCTCTATTGCTGCTATCAAAGTTAACTCTTTTTGGCTTAATAATAATTGGAATGAAAATAAACTTGATAATTATATCCCTATTTTGATAACTTTAAAAATATCCCTATTTTTTTCTAACAAACCTGGCCAAATTCTTTTTAAGCGCTCTTACAATGGTGATTTTGTTCTTAAAGAGATTTAGAATTTTAATAGAGATAAATAAAATAACTTTAATTTTTTCATTAAACTACAAAACAATATCATTCCCATTTCTTATTTGGATTGAGCTTGGAGGATTTTGACTAACTTTATTCCTGTGAACTCTTTGCTATAGAATAAAGGGTTTTATTTACCTTCTAAATCTGACTGTTGCTTCCATATAGAAAATGTTAACCATGTTTTTGTCAATGGTGCTATTGCTTCAAAATTATGGATTTGGTTTGATGATCTTTTTAACACTAATTATTTTCATGGCTCTCTTTCTTTATATCAACTTCTTGAAGCCTACTTTCAAAAAACTGTTAAACATCATATCAAAGTTTTAATTGCCATTACCCTTATCTGGTTCATCTGGATGGATAGAAATGATGCTAAATATCGTGGTATCCTTATGAATCATAAAAGGATTCTTGCTAGAACTAAAGAAAAAATTCATGGTTTGTTTAATGCCAATATTATTAGTAACATTCATTTTAGAGGTTACAAATTTTTGGCTGAAAGATTGGGTATCATTCTGCCTAATGTTTCTTTTAATAAGGCTATTAGGATTATCCATTGGATCAAACCGAAAGAGAACTTTATTAAGATCAATGTTGTTGGTTCAGTTTCTCCTAATAAATATGGTTGTGGTGGTATTCTTAGGGATTCTAAAGGTACTATCATTTGTGCTTTTGGCTATCCTCTAAAACCCTGCACTATTAGCTTATGTTGTTAATAAAGCTATTGATATTTGTTTGAACAAAGGCCTCTTTAATATTTGGATCGAAGTTGATGCTCTTCTTTTACTTGAAATGCTCAATTCTAATAAAATGGGAAATGTTGATTTATTTTATCTTCTTAACCACACTAAAACATCCTCCCTCAAGTTTCCTACATAATTTCTCATATTCTTCGTGAAGGTAATGCTTGTGCGATCTTCCTAGCCAATATGGGTGTTGAGTTAAATGAACTCACAATATTTGAAAATCAAAACTTACCTAAGTTGATGAGAGGCTTGGTCAATATGTAACTCTAGACTACCTTACCTGAGATTTTAACTTTTGGCTTAATTTTGTTGGTCCTTTTGCTATGGCGGTTTCTTCGATCCTGCTTTTTGATTGTTGTTGTTGTTGTTGTTGTTGTGCTTTCACCTATTGGGATTGGTCCTTGCTATTCTTCTTGAGAGTCTTGGCTGACCTCATTTTCTGTGAGTGCTACCTTGATGGTTCTAGACTATCCCTAAACTTTAACCCTTTTCCTTTTAATCTCATTCTTGATTTCTTTGATCCTTTTTTGGGCTTTAGTGGTGCTTTTGTTAACTAATTTTGCAACTCTCTAAGAATTGTGGTTGGTTTTCCACACTGGTAGTGATGTTTTGGGGGCTTCTTATTATGTAGTGGTTTTTCCTACTATTGGCTTTTCGCTTATACATTTTAATGTTGGGTACCTTTATTTTTGGCTGGCTATTTCCTTACCTAAATCAGATTTTTTGTTATTGGGGTTGGGCTTGGTGGATGTTGTAGTTTGCTTCTACACTCTGCCTAGTTGTCTTGGTTGGTTTTGCTTGATGGTTGTTGTTAGTCTTTTCACTGAGTTGGATATTTTGCTGATGTGGTGTTTGGTTGGGTGGCTAGGTTGGTTGGCTGGGTTGGTTGACTGTGTTGGCTGGCTGGGTTGGTTTGCTGGGTGGTTGTGTTGTCTAGTTTTTCTTGCTCTGTTGATGGAAGATATGGGGACTTATTGGTGTTTTGTCATTGGCTTGAATTTGGCTTGGTGGAGACCTTTTGTTGGTTGTTATTTTTTCTATTTTCTAGATTGGGGACTGGTGGCCAAATTAAGTGAATTTTTCTTGGTTCTAGTCTTGGCCTCCTCCTATAATGGTTTTCCTCTCTAGGCTGCTACTTCTTCCCTTTTACCCTTTTCCTGTTGGGGCGCTTTCTTCATTCATTCTCCTTGCCCCTTCTATTTGCTATGGGTTGGGTGGTTTTATTGGTTATTTGTTTCTATTTTGATAGTGGTTGACATGAGCTCTTGTGGTTTTTTTGGTCTTGACTTTAGGTTTGCTATCATTTTAGGTTGGCTAGTCGAGGGCTCTTTGGTGGCTGCTATTATTCCTTGGGTGCTGGTGTCCTAGTTTGGTTCCTTGAAGATTATTTTGGTTGTGGGCTTTAGGTTGGATTGGTGGTTGTTGTTAGTGTTGGTTGTACTCTCTGCCTTGGATTTTTATTGCTGGTGCTTTGGAAATAATAGTGGGTTGTTTGTTATGGCTTTGGGCCTTTTTTATGGCTTGTGTTGTTCTCCTTATTATGGTGCTTGCTCTTATTGATGCTATTTTTCATTTTTGCTGGTGGCCTTGGTGGTTTTCCTACTATATTGTTGTTATCCCTGAGGTTTGGTTATTAATCTAACTTAGTGGGCTTGATTATTCTGGTGGCTTTGTGGTTGGATATTCTGTTTGCTGGTTGGAGGAATTTGTAGCCTTATTTGAAGATGGTCTTCAGATGATTGGCTACATCAGGTATGCTGGCTATGATGACATTGATGTTTCTCTCTCTTCTTTCTTTTGGCTGGTAGCACAATATGTAATTATAACCCTTCTTCTGAAGTTTGGATGCTTAAATATAGTGTTTCTTCTTGAGATGATTGTGACTGAGCTTGAGCCTTTTCTTTACTTTGCTCTTTATCTTTGCCCTTACTCTTTATACCTACTTAAATGTACTCATCCTTTTCTTAGTATGTTGTAGAATTCTCTTATAGGTTGGGAGAGTCTTGTAGGTGGTTCTTGCCATTATCAAAGGGACCAAGTGGATTTGGCTATTGCTCACATGGACCTTCTGCTATTGCTGATTTGGTTTTTTTCTTTTGTTTGCTTTTATATATTATTGTAATAGTTTGTGGATACATCTCTTTAGGATTTATTGTAGCTCTTTGACCATCAGGCTAGAGATTTATCCCCTTTAAGGACTTTGTATCCCCCTTTTTTGTGGCAATAAAATTCCCCTAATTTTCCAAAATAAAACCCTAAACCCTAAACCTTAAACCCTAAACTTACAACCCTAAACCCTAAACTCTAAATCCTAAAATACCCTAATCTATAAACCCTAAACCCTAAACTAACCTAAACCCTAAACCCTAAACCTAAACCTAAACCTAACCCAAAAACTAAACCCTGAACTAAAACCCAAACCAAAGCAAATAACCTAAACTAAACCTAACTCTAAACCTGACCATAAACCTAAACCCTAAACCATAAAAAACTAAACCTAAATCATAAAAAACCCTAAGAAACCCTAATCCTAAACTAAACCTACAACCCTAAAACCCTAAACCCTAAATCTAAAACCCTTAACCCTAAACCTGCAAAAAAATAAAATTAAAAAATTAAAAATAATAATAAAAAATAAAATAAAAATAAAATAAAAATAAAAAATAAAAAATAATAATAATAAAAACAAAAAAATAAATAAATAAATAATAAATAATAAAAATAAAAAAATAAAAAAACCCTAAACCTACAGCCCTAAACCCTAAACCCTTGTAAACTTAAAACCTAATAAACCTAAACCCTAAGAATGATAAGAACCTTGATAGCAGGAAAGTACCATCAACTAGGCTCAGTTTAGATCTAGCGGTGGAGGAAAAGAGGGAGGCAACGGTTATCATATTGGTGGTGGGGGATTAAGAGTACTAGTGGATATGGAGGTGGTGGTCGGAATAATGGTGGTTATAGTGGCAGGAGAAGCGATGGAGGTTACAGCCATGATGGTGGCGGAGGGAGAGAACGGGGATATGATGGTGAATCCCACTACTTAAGAGGTCGGGAAGGTTGATGGGAACTAGAAGCGAAGAACGATTGACCCTCTCTATGGATGTCTGATAGAGCTCTAGTTATCTAGGATTTTTTATTTACTCTATGCTTGCTCATTTTTTATCTATGTCGTCACTTGTGTCTTAGAAAACTTGGTGTGCTACTTGGTCGATGAAATCAAAAAGAAGAATTATTGAATATGAATTTGTTCTCTATTAAAAAAAAGCTTAAACCCTAAACCCAAAACTAAAACCAAACTCTAAACCCTAAACCTTAAATACTAAATCCTAAATCCTAAACCCTAAACCCAAAACCCTAAATCTTAAACCCTAAAACCTGACCACAACCCTAAACCCTAAACCCTCCTAAACCCTAATAAACCCAAACCTAACCTACTCCTAAATCTGCCAAAAACCTGTGCCTAAACCTCTAAACCCTGGGCCCCATCTTAAACCCTAAACTATAAACCCTACCCAAACCTAAACCCAATCCAAAACACTAACCAAACTAAAACCACAAACATAAATCTAAACTAAATAAACTTAAAATAAGATAAAATAAAAAAACCTAAACCTCATAAACCTATAAATAAAATAAAATAAAATAAATAAAACTAAACAAAAAATAAGATAAACCTAAAATTAAAATAAAAACTAAATCTAAAATAAAAATAAAATAAACTTAAAATAAAAAATAAAAACCTAAAAAAATAAAAATAAAACATAAACCCTAAACTAAAAAAAAACTAAACCTAAAATAAAATTAAAATAAACCTAAACCTAAACTAAAATAAATAAAAACCTAAACCTAAACTAAATAAAATAAAATGAACTAAAAATAAACCTAAACCTAAACAAAAAAAAAAACCTAAAAACACACCTAAAAATAAAATAAAAATAAAATAAAACTAAACTTAAAAATAAACCTAAACCTTTGAAAATAAACTAAAACAAAAAACCTAAACTAAAATAAATAAACCTAAAATAAATTAAAATAAAAATAAACCTAAATAAAATAAAAAACAAAATAAACTAAAATAAATAATTAAATAAAGTAAATAAACTTAAACCTATAGGTTTACTTAATTTGAAAAAAACTAAAAATAATAAAAATAAAAATAAAAATAATAATAATAAATAATTAAAAAATTAAAAAAACTCTAAACCCTAAAGCCTAAACCCAAATCCTGTAAATGAAACCCAAACCCAAAAAAAAAACTCTCCACACCCCCTCTCATCCTCGTGCTCTAGCAATTTCCCTTTCCCCCTCTCATTTTCGGCTTCCTGCCACTACTTGCGGACTTTTTTGAGTGATTCTCACTAGATTCCTTCCAGAATCTGTGGCCTCGTGCTAACTTTATGATTTTCTTGGAGTGATGCCGCAGCTTGGCGTCTTCCCTGATGATTCTTTGGGGAAAACTGAAGGAACCTATGGATCCAGCTAGGGCATCATCTAACTTGGCTTTGGCTACTTCAAAATCATTCAAAGACGTCCTCATTGGTAAGGATGGTTGCTCAGGTGAGTCCCTGGAACTTATTTTGACTTCTTTTCGAGGCTTTCCTGTGATTATGTGCTCAGATTTGGTTATGGAAAAGCTTGCTAAGCCATATGAATTCACTTTGGTCAGAAAGTTTGCTCTTCGTAGGCTTAATATGGAAAACATTCACTCTTTCTATCATAGTCTGAAGCTTTCTGGTGCTTTTACTATTAGTTTAATTGATCCCCGCCACATTTTGATTCAGTTAACGAATGATTTGGATTACTCTCATGTTTTCTATTATCATTCTTATTTTATTTTCAATTGCCAAATGAGGTTGCTGAAATGGAATCCATTATTTGATATTAAGGAATAATCTCTAATCGTTTCAGTTTTGATTTCTCTCCCCAATATGTGAATTCATTTTGTTAACCATCAATTCCTTTTTGTTGTGGGTGCTTTATTTGGTCAGCCATTGCAAATTGATCAGGTGATGGCTACAAAATCTCATCTTTCAGTGGCTAGACCCTTGTTGAATTGGATATTACCAAGAATCACCCCAAAGAAATCTAGTTGGGGTCTGAAAATTATGGTTAGATGTAAAGAATTGAATTTGAAAATTTCCCTATCTTTTGTTCTCACTACAAAATCCACAGGTACGATAATTCTGAATGTATTAGTCTTCCTCCTCACCTAAAAAATAAAATCCCTGTTAAGGAAACTTCTGTTCCTAACCCTAGGTCGACCAATGTTAAATATCAAAAATTTACTATGAAAAAAAAGGATTTTTTGAATGTTCCTAATAAGGTTGTTTTACCTCTTACTTCCTCTGTGCAATTGAAGGCTTCTAATGTGGACAATAATTATTTTTCTACACTTTTGGATGATGATTTTGTTTCCTCTGATTCGATCCCCGCAACCCTGTTAGCTTTGATAGATGAAAATGAAGCTTTAATTGAGAATATTAATGAAGATATTAATTATATGCATCATTCGAATTCAATGAAGAATATGGTTTTAGTACCTCATGATAATCAGATTGCAAAACTTGATTCTATTTTTCAAGCCCAGGATGATTTAAATGCTCAAAAAGAATTGGATTTGTCTAATAATTTGGGTAATGATGAGGAAGGACTTGGTGTTCACACTTGCCTTCTTAATAAATCTATTTCTCTCTCTCTCTCTCTCTCTCTCTCTTACAATTCTCGATGCTCATTTGTCTTTAATAAACTCTAATGTTTTGGAAGAAGGAGAACTCACTTCTAAATAGGGGCTTTCTCCTAAATTTGTGACAAATGTTACTAAATCCTTCTCGGATGATGATTCTATGGGAAAAGAAAATGGTTTCCAAACTTATCATCTAAAAAGAGAAAAAAAATGTAAAAAATTTCCCTCCCAAACAATCAAGAAACAATAGATCTGTTGTGGTCTCCCTCTCCTCTCTTAATTAACCTCTTCTTAACCCCATTTTATTTCTTTATGTTTAATTTTCTTGTTTGGAATGTTAGCAGGATTGGTACCCTAAAAAGCTAAACCTAAACTAAATAAAACCAAAAAGCAAAATAAATAAATAAAAACATAAACCTAAATAAAATGATAAAATAAAATAAAATCAAAACCTAAACTAAAACCTAAAAATAGAATAAAATAAAAAATAAAAAACTAAATTAAAATAAAATAAATAAAAACCTAAATTAAACTAAAAAATAAAATATACCTAAAAATAAAAAGCCTAAATAAAATCAAAACTAAACCTAAAATAAAAAAATAAACCTAAAATAAAATAAAATAAAATAAAAACTAAATAAAAACCTAAACCCTAAACTAAAAAAAACTAAACCTAAAATAAAAATAAAATAAACAAATTAAAATAATCTTAAACCTAAAGTAAAATAAACTAAACTAAAATAAATAAAAACTAAACCTAAACCTAAACTTAAACCTAAACTAAATAAAATAAAATGAACTAAAAATAAACCTAAGACAAAACTAAATAATAAAACCTAAACCTAAAAAATAAAATAAAAATAAAACTAAACTAAAAAAATAAACTAAAAAAACCTAAACTAAAATAAATAAACCTGAAATTAATAAACTAAGCTAAATAAAAATAAAAATAAACCTAAATAAAAATAAAAATATAAAATAAACTAAAATAAATAAAAAATAAATTGAATAAACCTAAACCTACCAGTTTACTTAATTTAACAAAAAAGTAAAAATAATAAAATAATAATAATAATAATAACCCTAAACCCTAAATCATAAACCCAAAAACTAACCTTAAACCCTAAACCCTAAACTTACAACCCTAAACCCTAAACCATAAACCCTAAATCCTAAACCCTAAAAAACCCTAAATTAAACCAAACCCCCACCCTAAATTAAACTCCCACCTACCACATCTTAAAATCTAAAACTATAAAACTCTACCCTACCCTAAACTAACTACCCTAAACCTTCAAACTTAAATCTAAACTAAATAAAACCTAAAATAAAATAAAAAAAAAGCCTAAACCTAAATAAAATAAATAAAATAAAATAAAAAAACTAAACTACTAAACCTAAACCTAAAAATAAAATGAAATAATAAATAAAACTAAACTAAAATACAATAAATAAAAATCTAAAATAAACTAAAAAATAAATAAACCTAAAAATAAAAAACCTAAATAAAATAAAATCTAAAACTAAAATAAGAATAACATAGACCTAAAATAAAATAAAATATAAACTAAAAAAAAACCTAAACCTAAAAAAATAAACCAAAAATAAAACATAAAAATAAATAAAAAATAAAACCCAAACCCTAAACAAAAAAACCCAAAACATAAACACTAAAAAACCAAAAACCCAAAATCATAAACCCTAAATCCTAAACCCTAAACCCTAAAACCCTAAACCCGAAATCCTAAATCCTAAACCCTAAACCCTAAACCCCCTAAACTAACCCTAGACCCTAAACCATAAACCATAAACCCTAAATCATTAACTCTAACTAACCTAAACCTTAAACCTTAAACCCTAAACCCTAAACCCTAAAACTTAAAAACCTAAATCTAAACTAAATAAAACCTAAAAATAAAATAAATAAAAAAGTTAAAATAAATAAAATAAAATAAAATAAAAACCTAAAGTAAAACCTAAAGTTAAACATAAATTTAAAAATAAAATAAAATAAAAAATAAAAAATAAACTAAAATAAAATAATTAAAAACTTGAATGAAACTAAAAAATAAAATAAACCTAAAAGTAAAAAAATCTAAATACAATAAAAACTAAATATAAAATAAAAATAAAAGAGACATAAAATAAAATAAAATAAAAACTAAATAAAAATGTAAACTAAAAAGTTAAACCTAAAAATAAATAAATAAATAAAACCTAAACTAAAAAAAACCTAAACCTAAAATTAAAATAAAATAAACAAAAAATAAACCTAAACCTAAATTAAAATAAACTAAACTAAAATAAATAAAACCTAAGCTTAAACCAAAAATAAATAAATTAAACCTAAACCTAAACCTAAACTAAACTAAATAAAATAAAATAAAAATAAACCTAAATATAAACTAAAAAATAAAACCTAAAAATAAACCTAAAATCTAAACCTAAACATAAAAAACAAAAAATAAAACCTAAACCTAAAAAATAAAATTAAAATAAAAATAAACTAAAATATATATCTAAACCTAAAAAATAAACTAAAATAAAAAACCTAAATAAAAATAAATAAACTTAAAATAAATAAACTTAAAATAAATTAATTAAAATAAATAAAAATAAAAAATAAAATAAACTAAAATTAATAAAAAATAAACTAAAATAAATAAACATAATTTTTTTTAAAAATACTAAACCTAAAACCTAAAACCTAAACCAAACTAAATAAAACCTAAAAATAAATTAAATAAAAAAAACATTAACCTAAATATAATAAAAAAACCTAAACTAAAACCTAAAAATAAAATGAAATAAAAAATAAAATAAATAAAAACCTAAACTAAACTGAAAAATAAAATAAACCTAAAAATAAAAAACACATAAATAAAATAAAAACTAAACCTAAAATAAAAATAAAATAAACCTAAAATAGATAAAAACCTAAACCTAAAAAATAAACCTAAAAATAAATAAAATAAAACCTAAAACCTAAACTAAAAAAAACCAAAACCTAAAATAAAAATAAAATAAACCTAAACCTAAACTAATATAAATAAACCCTAAACCTAACCCTAAAATAAGCTAAACTTAAACCTAAACCTAAACTAAATAAAATTAAATAAACTAAAGATAAACCTAAACCAAAACTAAAAAATAAAACCTAAACCTAAAAAATAAAATAAAATAAAGCTAAAAAAATAAACTAACTAAAAACTAAATTAAAATAAAACCTAAACTAAAATAAATAAACCTAAAATAAATACTAAACTAAATAAAAATAAAATAAATAAAATAAACTAAAATAATTAAAAATAAACTAAATAAATATAAACCTTTTGGTTTCCTTAATTAAAAAATAATAATTCAAGAATAATAAAAAAAAAACACCCTAAACCTTAAAAACCCTAAAAACTCTAAACCAAAAATCCTAAACCCTGAACCATAAACCCTAAAAATCCTAAACCTTAAATCCTAAACCTTAGACCTAAACCCTAAACCCTAAACCCTAAAAATCCTAATTCCTAATTCCCAACCCTAAACCCTAAACCCTAAACCTTAAACCCAGGCGATTACATTTTTCCCTTCCTCCGATTACCATTTCCTTACGATTTGGCCAATTTTTGATCATTCTCGATCGATTTCTTTGATCATTTGTCTCTGATTGGCCTCTTATGTGAGTTTCCATTACTCATTCTATGGCAGAGGACTGCATCTGAAGCTTCTCCATCTTGGGGAGGCATCAATTACATGGAATTATGGATCCAAAACATCCTGCATGCGTTAAGTCCTTTAAGGATGCATTATATTAATGCTTCGGTGAATTTGATCTCGACCTCATTTAGGTGGCATGCCTAAATGTTGGATCTAGATGTGGACAAGTTGGAAGCTTTATGAATTCACTTTAGTTAGTAAATTTTCTTACGGCCAACTCGATGACATCCGATCTTTTTTTTCGCCTTAAACTTTTGGTGCTTTCATTATCGATTGATTGATCCAAGGCATGCTTTAATTCAACTCTAATGACTTAGATTATTCAAGAGTTTTGCGTCGCACTTACTTTGTGTCAAATGCGACTTCTAAAATGGTCTCCTCTTTTGATATAAAGAGGAATCCCCAAGTTCCTATATGGTTAGCTCTTCCTAATATGAGAATACATTATGTTACATCAAGTTCTCTTTGATTAGGGTTCTCTTTGGTGGCCTCTTCAAATTGATCACCGTGAGATCACCCTTTTACGATTTTGGTTGAAATTGATATCTCTAAAAAGCATCCTAAAGAAGTTTAGATTGGCTTTGAGAAGTTCGATTATAATCATAAAGTTGAATTTGAGAATTTTCCTATTTTTTCACACACTATAAAATTCATGGCCACGATCATTCTAAATGTTTTGTGTTGCATTCACAACTTAAAAAGAAAAATTTTCCTGATCCTAATTCTACTCGATCAAATGATAAAGTCAGTAAATTTACTTATGTGCCTAATCCTACTCAAAATGGGAATCCTATGCCTACCTACCCTTTGTATCCCTTTGCTTTGTCTAATGGAGAGCAATGAGCAAGTTAAAGACACTACTAATGAGGTTCTTGAGGAGGCAAATGATAGCTTGATTATCAGTCCTTCTAATTGTAATAATTTGCCTCCTCAAGATAATACCTTGATTCAGTCTAACCTACCCTTGTTTTTTGCACACACTATTCTCTTTGCGGAGCTAATGGCTGTTAACAAAGCTATTGAGATTTGCCTACAAAAAGGTTGGCTCAATATTTGAATTGAGGTGGATGCCCTATTATGATTGATCACTTCTATCAAAGTGGGAAATTGTAATCTACCTCTAAAGCATACTAGAGCTCTCCTATCTCAACTCTATTTTAAAATCACTCATGTTTGGCTTGAAGGTAATGCGTGTGCTGATTATCTTACTAATCTAGGTGCTAGATTTGATAGAATAAAATTCTTTGATCAACTTACACTTCCTAAACATTTGCGTGGATTGGTTAATTTGGACAATACTGGACTTCCTTATCTCAGAAACTAATTTCATCCTATGTTTTGGCCTAATTACAACTTGTATTACTTTGTTTTTTATCATGGCCATCTTTTGTTTATCTTTTGTTTATTGTTGTTGCTCCTCTTCATTTCGATGCATTTCGATAATCTTTTCTAGTTCTATTGTGATCTCTGTATCTACTGTTGGCTTTCTTATCCAATCTTTTTTTGGGGTCTTCTTTGTATGTTGTTTCACTAACGGAAATGTGCTTCCTATTTCCCTAATCTCGGATGGAGATGTCTTATTTTTTCGTCAAGACGCTTGCCATCAATACTATTTTTTTGGGACTTACTATATTTTGCTTTTCTTTTCACGATTGAGACTGTTTCCTATCTCTTTTTCCTATTGCCTATTCTCAAACTAATTTTTTATTACCTGCATTGGAGGCTCATGTCTTTGTTCTTTGTTGTTGGTTTGCTATGATTTGCAAACTTCATGGTGGGCCCTTCTTTATTTGTATTTTCCCTCTTAAATAGGGCTATGGCTCCTATTTTGCTCACCAACCCCCCTTCCTCAACCTGTAAGGGAAGAATGTTTAATTTAATTGTTTACTATTTATTTGCAAGATTGGTTGCTTCTTGCCTTCCTTTCATCGATTTTCGATGATGTTGGATTAGATCTTGATGCTTTTCCTTATCTTGAAGGATTTTAATGATGGTTTTCTTATGATCCCCATTTTGAGTCTATGTAATACTACTGTTACTAACTGGATTACCCTCTGTTGGGTGCAATATTTGGTTTACTGTCTTGGTTGTTGGCTGAATGGATTATCGGGTTTTATGCCCAGCAAGCTACATCTGGGGTTATTTCTTTGATTGTTATTTTGTGTTGTTTGCGGTGGGGTGTAGCTTATCACCTGTGGCTTATGGTCTATCTAATCTGCTGCTGCATTCCCATCTTGGTTCTGTTATGACTTGTGCAGTTCCTGTTGTGTTTATGCTATTAACTTGGTGTTTGTTAACATCTACAATATTTATTCTGAATGGGTATCCTTTTTATGGGCTATATTCCTAGGCTGTTTTCCTAGCTTGTAAGTTTCATATGATTTGGGATGGTGTTATTTACATGCTAATTGATATGCTTAGCAGGATTTCAGCTAGCTTTTCAGTCGGTTGTCTATTATTTCTATCTTCTGCTTGGCCTTTTCTGCTGTTTACTTGTGGTGGGTTTTCCTGCTGGCTTAATTTTACTCTTGGATCTGGTATTAAAAAGGTGTATGTGGCCAAGATGGTTCATTTTTATATGGGTAGGGATTCTCATGCTATGGTGACTATAGTGGTGATACTTATCCCCATTCTACTCTTTGATGTCTCCCTTTCTATAATGTATATGGCTTTATTTAGGTTTGCAGGTACTAAGGCTCATAAAACTTTCAACAAATGGCTGATATCTTCCCACAGGTTTGTAGGCTTTGATGGTTGTGATGATTTCACTCCTTTTGGTTTGGTAGTAGCTCTTGTGATGTAACCCTTCCGCTAAATTTGGATGCTCATGCTCCACTCCTAATTTGGTGTGAGCAGATCCTTCTCTCACACACCTCTCTATATTTTTCTCAGTTTATACTACTTTTACCTTCCATTTTGTTTGTATTACTCTAACTGTGCTAATTTTTATCTTTCTACATATTTGCAGATGCATTTTTCTCTTTCTCTTGCAGGTTTGCTCCTTAATGGCAAGCATTCTCTCATCCTGATGAGCTTTGGCCCAGATCTATCCATTGACTTCTATATGTTAAACATTTTGTATCTTTTGCTTTCATTTTCTCTTTTATTTTGGTTTTGGATGTACTTAGATAGGGATTTACTCTAGGGATTATAGCTCTTTTAGCGTAGTTTTGGGTTTATCCCCTAAGGATCTTGTAACCCTCTTTTGTGGCAATAAAATTCCCCCTATATTGGGTTTCACAAAAAAAAAACCCTAAACTAATCCTAAACCCTAAACTAACCTAAACCTTAAACCCTAAACAAACCCTAAGCCCTAAACCCTAAACCCTAAAAACCTAAACCTAAAATAAATAAAACCTAAAAATAAAATAAATAAATAAACCTAAACCTAAATAAAATAAATAAATAAAATAAAATGAAAACCTAAACTAAAACCTAACCCTAAACATAAACCTAAACCTAAAAATAAAAAAATAAAAAATAAAAAATTAACTTATATAAAATTAATAAAACCTAAAAAATAAATAAAACCTAAATAAAATAAAATAAAACTAAACCTAAATAAAATTAAAATGAAATATAAACTAAATAAAACCTAAACCTAAAAAATAAACCTAAAATTAAACCTAAAATAAATAAAAAATAAAACTTAAACCCTTTTAAAAATAAAACTAAACCTACAGAAAACCCTAATCCCTAATCCCTAAACCCTAAACCATAAACCCTAAACCTTAAAACCCTAAACCCCTTAAACTAACCTAAACCCACTCTCTCTAAAATCTAAAATCTTCTAAAATAAACTAAAATCTAAACTAAATCTAAATGTGGCTAAAATTTAAACTAAATATAAACAAAACTAAACTCTTAAAATAAATCTAACTGATCTAAACTAAAAAACTAAAATCTAAACTAAACTAAAACTAAATTAAAAAAATCAAAACTAAAATATAAAAATCTATACTCTAAACTCTAAACTAAACTAAACTAAATATACACTAAACTAATATTAAACTCCAAATTAAATCTAAAAATCTAAAAATCTAAAAATCTAAACAAAATATAAACTCTAAACTAAATCTAAAAATCTAAACTAAATCTAAAAATCCAAATCTAAACTAAAATCTAAACTCAAAAAACTCTAAATTTAAACTAAACTAAACTCTAAACTCTAAAACTAAATTTAAAATTTAAACTAAAATAAACTAAATAAAATAAAATCTAAATTAAATCTAAACTCTAAAATAAATAAAAATCTAAACCTAAAAATTCTAAAACTAAATCAAGAAATTAAATCTAAACTAAATCTAAACTAAAAAAATATAAACTAAACTAAATCTAAACTCTAAACTAAATCTGAACTTTAAACTAAATGTAAAATCTAAACTAAATAATCTAAAATCTAAACTAAAAAATCTAAACTAAAAACCTAAACTAAATCTAAAATCTAAACTAAATAAACTCTAAACTAAACTAAAAATCTAAATCTAAACTCTAAATTAAACTAAATCTAAACTAAACTAATCTAAACTAAGCTAAATTTAAACTAAAAACTAATTTTAAACCCTAAACTAAATAAAATTTAAACTTAAATATAAACTCTAAAACTAAATCTAAACTGAACACAATAAACTAAATCTAAACACTCCAAGCTAAAATCTAAACTAAACTAAACTAAAAAAAAATTTAAACTAAATCTAAAATCTAAAAATCTAAACTCTAAAAACCTAAATACCAACATTAAACCCTAACCCTAAACATTGAACCCAAATCCTCCCTAAATCAGACCCTAAACTACCAAACCTAAATCCTAAACCCTAAACCCTAAACTCTAAACCCTAAATTAACATAAACCCTAAACTAACTCTAAAAATCCCTAAAATCCTCCTAAACCCAACCCTAAACCTAAACTAAAAAAAACAAAAAAATAAAATAAAATAAAACCTAAACCTAAATAAAAAATAAAAAAATAAATAATAAAACCTAAATTAAACCCTAAACCTAAACCTAAACCTAAAATTAAAATAAAATAAAAATAAAAACTAAACTAAAATTAAATAAATTAAAACCTAAACAAAACTAAAAAAATAAAATAAACTTAAAAATAAATAAGATAAATAAGATAAAACTAATTCTAAAATAAAAATAAAATAGACCTAAAATAAAATTAAATATTAATTAAATAAAAACCTAAACCTAAAAAAATAAACTTAAAAATAAATAAAAATTAAAACCTAAACCCTAAACCCTAAACAGAACCATAAACCATAATAAATAATAAATAAAACCTAAACCCTAAATTAAGAAAAAAGAACCTAAACCTTAACCCTAAAAAACCATAAACCCTAATCCCTAAACCCTAAATCCTAAACCTTCAGAAAAGATCACATCTCTTTGATGAGCTAATCCAACAAATCTCTAATAAAATTTCTGTTTGGGAATTCCATTTACTCTCATTTGGTGGTAGGCTCACTTTGATTAAGAGAACCCTTAACTCCATGTGGTTATATCTCATTCAAACCATTATGCCGACTAATTCTACCATTAACAGAATTGAGCGCCTCCTTAACAAATTCTTCTGAGGTTCTAACAATTCTTCTAAAAGAATGCATTGGACCTCTTAGTATAAAAGCTGTGGCACTCTTGCTAAAGGTGGTCTTGGATGTAAGCCAATCAAGGAAGCTATCACTGCTTTTTCCTATAAAGTTTGGTAAAATTTTAGAAGCAACAATAGTCTTTGGGCTAATTTCATGACAAATCTTGGTAAACACCCTCTCATTTGCCCTATAAAGCGAGACTTTCACTGGAAAAGACTTTGTTCCATCAAATGGGAAGCCGAATCATTAATATCTTAGGGGATTAACTCTGGAACCTCTTTCTTTTGGCAAGATAGCTAGACTGGAGATGGGTCCATTGATGATTTACTTTCTACCCACTCCACTCTTATTAAAGTGAACTCTTTCAGAATAATATGTGGAACAATAAGGCGATTATATTCCTTTCTCTCTTTAAATAAGTTTACTACTATTCCTATCACTCTAGCAATCATGATCAGATCCTTTTAAGCTTTCTCAAAATGGTGATTTCAACCTTAAAAATGTTTGGATTCATATTAAACAAGCTCATGATTTCTCCAATGTGTTTTTCAAACTTTGGAATAACACTATTCCTATTTCTTATTCAATTCTAACTTGGCATATTTTGAAAAACTTCATCCCTGTTGACTCCTTGATGTGGGGTAAAGATTTTCTTACCTTCAAAATACCTCTTTCATTGAGAATGTGGATCATGTATTTGTTAAGAGCCATTGCTTCCAAACTTTGGATTTGGTATGATGATCTCTTTACTATTGTCAAATTCAATGGTGTTGGCTTAATTAGCCTCATGTTCAATTTGATTAATTTTGATGATAATAAACAAATGCTTGGATGTTCTAATGAATATTTTTATGTATTTCAGATATATCAATTGCTAATTACATATCCAATACATCTCAAAATATGTTTGAGAAAATTGCAAGAGTAGAAGAATGAAAAGGATAATGTGAAGCTCAAGATACAATATTTTGGGTTATATGACTATTCATATGAGTTCATTGGCATGAATCAATTTGCTCAAACTTAAAATATTATTTTAATGAGGTTAATTTATATAAATCTTTATTTAATTAACATTCAATTATATGGTTCATACATGGCATTAAAATTGTCAAAGTAATAAATGATAAAAGCTATTAAGTATAATTATTCTATTTACTTAATATAATTAAGTATTTTAATTTAATTTGCTGGTTTTAAGATAACTAACATATTTATGATTATATATAAATTATATCATAATTTTTAAATGTCACATGTCAAAATTAACAAAAATATATAAAATTTTGTATTTTAGCCAAAGTCATTTTCTAATCAAAGAATTCATATTTCATCTCCAATGGATTCCTTGGATTTTTTCCTTTAATTTAATAGGTTACATGACCCACTTTTGATTAAAATTGAATTTATTATGATTTTCTAAATATTAGCTGATTTTTATAATGAATGCATGCTACATGCTTTGAATATATTAAGAGCCATATTTGATTACTTTTGACTTACCCATGTGAATAGCCAAATTTTGGCTGCTAAATTTAATATTTATTTAATATAAATTATATTTTTATTGAATATTAAATTATTAGATGATAACATGAGGTTTACATGATATATTTTTAAAATATGATCTTCTTGCCTATAAATAGCCCTCATTCTCTTCATGAAAGCATTCCTCATTCAAAATTCAAAATCCCTCCAGCAAATCTAAGAGAAAAACTCTTGGATTTTTCTTCCAAGTGTTCTCCAAATATTGCAAGATCAAATCCTTGGTTTGGAAGCTTCAACATCTTCAACTAAGCAAGCCTTCTCAAATTACTTGAGTTTGTTTTCTTGATTTTAATCTCTTTAGTTGTTCATGCTATTTTCACCATCTATTTATTCTTTCCAATTTATAATTTTTGGTGGATTAGTCTTTGGATATTATTTTTCACATCAAAGTTTCTCAATCATTTTTTTTTTTTATAACCTCTTGTGATAGTTTGTATGATCTATTTCAACTTGCTGAAAATTTAAACTTCCTACAAATTTATTTTGGTTTCATGAAATATTTCTTCATTAGTCTTATTTTGAAAGATCATTTATTCTTAGATCTATTTTAGAAGTATATTTTTAAGCATTTAAAACTAAATTATTGTGCTGAAATTATTTTTATATTTACTATATCTCTCTTTTTAATTAAAAGCTTACTAGCATACTTAGATCTATCATATACTCATTTTATTTAAGTACTTTATGATTATTAGCATTAATTGAAAGAATCTTTTTGGAAAAATAAAATAATTTATTCCTTGCTTAAATTTATTTTGAAATCATTTTTAAACATCTTAGTAAGATCACTTTAAGATATTTATTTCAATATTAAGTGAGCATATTATCTTGCCAAAAATTCTAAGTTGTAAGTGATCATTTATAAGTTGTGATATCATTAGATAGCTTGGTATATTTGTGAGAGATTTATTTTATCAAAATTTATTATTTTGTATTTTTCTTTTTGTGCTGTAAAATTTATTTTGGGGTTGTACTCGCCCATTTCTAGGAGAGTACATATTGTTGTAGGGGTACTCCTATAGGAGAGTACTATTTGTAAGCTATTTTTTGCATTTAGTGGATTCTAGCCGGGGTGGCTAGGCATGGATGTAGGCTTTGGGGTTTGGCCACGTAAAATTGTGTGCCTATTGTCTCTCTCTTTACTTTAGCCCTTTTATTTTTTGTTGCATTAAGAATTGTATCCTGTCATTATAAAACCAAAAATTAATTTTCTACAAAAAATTAAAATTTAAGATTTAAGTTTTAAAACTTTTAATATCACCCAATTCAAACCCCCCTCCCCTCTTGGGTGCTATAGTGACTCACAATTGGTATCAGAGCCTAGGCTCTTTTATTGGCTTAACATCCAAGAGTAGATCTTTTCACTATGGCACAAGGTTTCCCAAAGGGTTCACTACCAGAGACAATCCACTCATAGACCTCCACTTTTAGATAGTGTACCATTTGACTATTGGAAAAATAGAATTAGTACATTTTTAAGAGGTCAAGATGCACGCATGTGGTATATGTTGACACATCAATATCATACACGGTATAAGTAAATGGAATTAAAGTAGAAAAACCTTTTGAGGAATGGTCTAGAAGAAAGAGAACTTGATGAATTAAATGCTAGGGCTTGTAATACTTTACATTGTGCTTTATTACCGATGATTATATAAAAATTTCTATGTTAAGTACAAAAAATAAATATGGGATAAACTCATTATAACTTATGAAGGAACTAGTGAAGTTAAAGATGCTCACATAAATAGACTTGTTCATGAATATGAGTTATTTCATATGTCTCAATCTATTTATATGTATATACTAGATTCATGAAAATAATTAACACATTGCATTCTCTTGAAAAACATATGGGAATCAAGACTTAGTCTATAAGATTCTTAGATGTCTTCCGAAAGAATGGGAAGCTAAAGTAGCAGCTATTAGTGAAGCTAAGGATTTATCTTCTTATCCACTTGATCAGCTTTTGGGTTCTTTGATAGCACATGAACATTATTGCTCAAAGGGATAAGATGGATAACTCAACAAAAAGGGAGAAGGATAAAGGAAAAGCTATTGCATTACAAGTTGATGATAGTGATGAGCATAACACCTCAAGCTCGGATGGTGATAGTGATGAGGTGGTCATGCTATCCAAAAGGCTTGGGAACTTGCTAAGAAGAAGAATCAAAGGTATAAAAATTCTAAAACTATAAATTTCAAACTAAAAATTTTCTGGTGAGGGATCATCTCTACCATTATAAAAAGCGGACACAAAGAGGTGATTGTCCGAACTTGTTGAATCAAAGAAGAAAGAGATTGATATGGAAAGAAGAAAAAATATGAAAGATACAAAATACCATAAGAAGAAGAAGACAGCTTTATGGGCCAATCCAGATTCAAATGAATCAAGTACTTGCTCATCCGATGAAGAGGTCAACATATGTCTTATGGCAAATGGAGAATCTGACTTAGATTCTCAAGAGGTATGTAATGATATATCTTATGATGAATTAGATGATGCTTTTAATGATTTAGTTATTGAATATAAAAATTAAAAAGAAAATACAAAACTTTAGAAAAGAACATAAAAATTTAGATATGCATTTTGTGATTTAAAAATGAATGTGATAATTTAAAAGTAAAATACTTCTTTATTAAATTGTTCTTACTTGTATGTAAACTTGAAAGAGAGAATACCTTATTAAAAGCAAGATTAAAATTATGTTTGAAATCACAAGTTCATTATAATACTTCATCAAGAAAAATATTTAATAGAAATTATTTGCATCATTCACATCCCACACATATACCTTATAATTATTGTGCTAAGTCATATGCAAACACTAATGTTTGGTGCAACTATTGTGATAGAAAAGGGCATATTTCATTTGATTGCTATGCACATAAATTACAAAACACTAAGCAATCATCTTATGTATGGGTACCAAAAGGTACAAGCACTACACAAACCATGCATGATAGATATCTTTCTTCAAATGTAGAATGTGGACCCAAACATGTTTGGGTTCCAAAAGTTAACATGTGAGTTTATTTTGTAGGAATGCCTTCAAAGCAAAATCAAAGAAGGCATGTGGTACTTGGAGTGGATGTTCAAGACATATGAGGAGATAAAGATAAATTCACAACTTTAGAATCAAGTGATGGAGGATTTGTGACATATGGAGATAATGCAAAGGGAAAGATCATTGGCATTGGTTCTATTTGTAAGAATTCTATCACTTTAGATAAAGTTTTTCTAGTAGAAGGATTAAAACATAATTTAATTTCTATTAGTCAATTATGTGATAAAGGTTTGAATGTAGTATTATGCATCATATTGCATTATAAAAATAATGAAAATGTTTTGTTAGTAGGACAAAGATATAAAAATATTTATGTCATTGATTTAGATAGCTTTCATGATGTGAATTTGAATTTACTTTGTTTTAAAAGCACTCATGATGATATATGGTTATGGCATAGGAGACTATGTCATATTAACATGCACACACTTAATAAAATTGCCAAACTTGATTTAGTAGTTGGATTGCCTAAATTAAATTTTCATTCAAACTATGTTTGTGATGCATATATTCATGGTAAGCATTCTAGAAGCTCATTTAAAAGTAAAAATATTGTTTCTACTTCTAGACCTCTAAAATTATTGCACATGGATTTATTGGTCCTATTAGCACCACTAGCTTAGGTGGAAAAATTATGGTTTTGTGATTGTTGATGATTTCTCAAGATATACTTGGGTTTTATTTGTAACTTACAAGGATGATGTTTTGGTGAGTTTAGAAAGTTTTCTAAATATATTCAAAGAGAACAAGGCCTTTTGATTAATAGGGTTCAAACTGATCATGGTGGCGAATTTGAAAATAAATTATTTGAGGATTATTGTGATGAACATGGGATTAGACATAATTTTTCACCTAGAACTACCCAAAAAAATGTAGTAGTAGAGAGAAAAAAATAGAATAATGAATTAAGTAGATCTATGCTTGATGAGTATAAATTGCCAAAATATTTTTGGGCTAGACCAATTTTGAAGAAGACACCCTATGAATTATTTTTTGGAAAGAAGCCTAAGATTGAACATTTTCATGTATTTGGATGTAAATGCTTTATTTTGAATAATGGAAAAGAGCATTTAGGTAAGTTTGATTGCAAATCGGTTGATGGTATTTTCTTAGGATACTCTCTTTCTAGTAGAGCTTATAGAGTTTACAATAAAGAAAAAATGATTGTAGAAGAATCAATACATGTTATTTTTGATAAAAATTTGATTGATCCTATTAGAAATGAAGTGATTAATGAAGAGATTGATAACTTTAAGAAAATATCTTTAGAAGATAATATGGATGATTTATTGCCTAAAGAATGGAAATATAATAAAAATCATCCAAAGGAATTAATTATAGGAGATCCTTCAAAAGGAGTTATGACTAGAAGACATAGTAGAGAAGTTGTAGATCATTCGCATTTTTATTCGAGGTTGAACCTAAAAATTTAGAAGAAGCATTAAATGATAATTTTGGATTATTGCTATGGAAGAGGAGTTGAATCAATTTGTAAGAAATGATGTTTGGGAATTAGTCCCAAGACCCCAAGATCAAAATGTCATTGGAACAAAATGGATCTTTAAGAATAAGCTAGATGATTCAGGTTGTATTGTTAGAAATAAAGCTAGGTTAGTTGCACAAGGGTACACACAAGTTGAAGGTATAGATTTTGAAGAATCTTTTACACCCGTAGCAAGACTAGAAGCTATCAGGTTACTCCTTTATGCTTATTTTAGAAATTTTAAACTTTTTCAAATGGATGTCAAAAGTGCATTTTGAATGGATTTATTGGCCAAAATGTATTTGTAGAGCAACCACACGGATTTGAGAGCCTTGATTTTCCAAATCATGTGTATAAATTAAAGAAAGCCTTATATGGTTTAAAAATAGGCCTCTTGGTATGATAGGTTAAGTAACTTTTGATAGATCATGGATTTAGAAAGGGCAAAGTAGATACCACCTTATTACTTAAGAGCATAGATGATGATTTGATTGTGGTACAAGTGTATGTAGATGATATATTATTTAGAAGTACAAATGAATCTTTATGCCATGAGTTCTCATCTTTGATGTCTAGAGTTTGAAATGAGTATGATGGGAGAACTTAATTTTTTCTTAGATCTTCAAGTGAAGCAACAAGAAAATGGCACATTCATCTGTCAAACTAAGTATATAAATGAATTGCTTGAGAGGTTTGACATGAAAAGATTTAAATCTAGTAAAACTCCTATGAGCCCATCTATAAAATTGGATTTAGATGAATTAGGAAAATCTGATCAAAACTTTATAGGAGTATGATAGGTTCACTTTTATACCTTGCTAGTAGGCGATATTATGTTTTGTTTGTTTGTGTGCTCATTTTCAACCAGAAAGAATCTCATTTAATAGCATCAAGCATATCTTTGTATTTGATAGGCACTACTAGGTTAGGTTTATGGTATCCTAAAAATTCTTTATCATGTGATTTGGTTGCTTATTGCTAATTTTGCAGGATGCAAAGTAGATAGAAAAACCACATCTGGCACATGTCATTTTTTAGGATCATCACTTGTGTCTTGGTCATCTAGAAACAAAATTGTAGCTTTATCCACAGGCTACATATGTGTTACATTGCTCGAGTCTTTTGGTTAAAGCAACAATTAGAAGATTTTGGTATTAAGCAAGATCACATTCTAGTTCGGTGTGACAATACTAGTGCTATTTGTTTGACTAAAATCCTATCCAAAGCACTCACAAACCAAGCATATAGAAATTAGACATCATTTTATTAGGGATCATGTTTTGAAAGGTGATGTTAATATTAATTTTATTAGCATTATAAATTATAGATATTTTTACAAAACCCTTACCAAAAGAACATTTTTGCACTTTAAGACGCATGCTTGGAATGTTAGATCCTAATATTTAAAATTGTATGTAGTTTGTTCTCACTTTGATGTTGTCAAAAGGGGAGAAGAGTAAAATGTTGGTTAATATTAAGTCTATTTAATGCATACATTTAGGGAGCAACATTATTCATCTCATATGCATAAATTTTTTTTAATAGAATTTCTTTCAAAACTATGATGAAAGGTCAATTTGCACCTTCATCAAAATCAATACCAACATTAGTTTGTCATCATCAAAAGGGGAGATTGTTGGCTTAATTAGCCTCATGTTCAATTTGATTAATTTTGATGATAACAAACAAATGCTTGGATGTTTTAATGAATATTTTAATGTATTTTAGATATATCAATTGCTAATTACATATCCAATACATCTCAAAATATGTTTGAGAAAATTGCAAGAGTAGAAGAATGAAAAGGATAATGTGAAGCTCAAGATACAATATTTTGGGTTATATGACTATTCAAATGAGTTCATTGGCATGAATCAATTTGCTCAAACTTAAAATATTATTTTAATGAGGTTAATTTATATAAATCTTTATTTAATTAACATTCAATTATATGGTTCATACATAGCATTAAAATTGTCAAAGTAATAAATGATAAAAGCTATTAAGTATAATTATTTTATTTACTTAATATAATTAAGTATTTTAATTTAATTTGCTGGTTATAAGATAACTAACATATTTATAATTATATATAAATTATATCATAATTTTTAAATGTCACATGTCAAAATTAACAAAAATATATAAAATTTTGTATTTTAGCCAAAGTCATTTTCTAATCAAACAATTCATATCTGATTTCATCTCGAACGGATTCCTTGGATTTTTTTTCTTTAATTTAAGAGGTTACATGACCCACTTTTGATTAAAATTGAATTTATTATGATTTTCTAAACATTAGCTAATTTTTATAATGAATGCATGCTACATGCTTTGAATATATTAAGAGCCATATTTGATTACTTTTTACCCATGAATAGCCAATATTTTGGCTGCTAAATTTAATATTTATTTAATATAAATTATTTTTTTTTGAATATTAAATTATTAGATGATAACATGAGGTTTTGCATGATATATTTTTAAAATATGATCTTCTTGCCTATAAATAGCCCTTATTCTCTTCATGAAAGCATTCCTCATTCAAAATTCAAAATCCCTCCAAATCTAAGAGAAAACTCTTGGATTTTCTTCCAAGTGTTCTCCAAATATTGCAAGATCAAATCCTTGGTTTGGAAGCTTCAACATCTTCAACAAGCAAGCCTTCTCAAATTACTTGAGTTTGTTTTCTTGATTTTAATCTCTTTAGTTGTTCATGATATTTTCACCATCTATTTATTCTTTCCAATTTATACTTTTTGGTGGATTAGTCTTTGGATATTATTTTTCACATCAAAGTTTCTCAATCATTTTTTTTTTTGATAACCTCTTGTGTTAGTTTGTAGGATCTATTTTAACTTGCTGAAATTTAAACTTCCTACAAATTTATTTTGGTTTCTTGAAATATTTCTTCATTAGTCTTATTTTGAAAGATCATTTATTCTTAGATCTATTTTAGAAGTATATTTTTAAGCATTTAAAACTAAATTATTGTGTTGAAATTATTTTTATATTTACTATATCTCTCTTTTTAATTAAAAGCTTACTAGGATACTTAGATCTATCATATACTCATTTTATTTAAGTACTTTGTGATCATTAGCATTAATTGAAAGAATCTTTTTGGAAAAATAAAATAAATTATTCCTTGCTTAAATTTATTTTGAAATCATTTTTAAACATCTTAGTAAGATCACTTTAAGATATTTATTTCAATATTAAGTGAGCATATTATCTTGCCAAAAATTCTAAGTTATAAGTGATCATTTATAAGTTGTGATATCATTGGATAGCTTGGTATATTTGTGAGAGATTTATTTTATCAAAATTTATTATTTTGTATTTTTCTTTTTGTGCTGTAAAATTTATTTTGGGGTTGTACTACCTTCTAGGAGAGTACATATTGTTGTAGGGTTGTACTCATAGAAGAGACTATTTGTAAGCTATTTTTGCATTTATTTAGTTCTAAGGGTGGCTAGTGGGCGTGGGTTGATTTTGGGGTTTGGCCAAACGTAAAATTATTGTGCATATTGTCTCTCTTTACTTCTTGCCCTTTTTTTTGTTGCATTAAGAATTGTATCTGTCATTATAAAACCAAAATTAATTTTCTAAAATTAAAATTTAAGATTTAAGTTTTAAAACTTTTAATATCACCCAATTCCTCTTGGGTGGTATGACTCACAAATATAACTCTTTACCAACTTCTTGAAGTTTATTTTGAAAACACTATTAAAGGCCACATTAAAGTTATAGCTTGCACTCTTATTTGGTTCATATAAAATGATGCAAAACATCGATTCTATGAACGATGAGGATAATTGCTAGAATTAAAAATAAAATGACTGTTTAATGCCAATTTAATTAACTAATCAATTCAAAATTGTGTGCCAAAAATTAGGTTTTAACTTAGGATCCGTAAAGATGACAAGATTCTTTATTGTAAAACCTCATGCTAATACTACTAAACTTAACACGATGGTCTCTCAAAAATGCTTTGTGGTGGCATTTTCAAAACCTAATGGGAAAGTCATATGTGCTTTTGCTTACCCCTTAATACTTGTTATTCTTTTCTTTGAGCTAATGGTAGTTTACAAATTGAGATTTTCCTTCAAAAGGTTGGCTCAATATTTGGATTGGTGGATGCCCTATTGATTGATCTTTTGACTTCCACCAATATGGGCTAATTGTACTATCTTCTCGCACTAGAGCTCTCCTTAACTCTATTTTAAAATCACTCATGTATGGCATGAGGGTAATGCATATGATTACCCAATCTAAGATTAGATGTCATAAAATTCTTTGATCATCTTACACTTCTAAACATTTGTGTGGTTTGGTTAATTTGGACAATCTGGACTCCTTACCTCAAAATTAATCCATCATATTGGTTTGGCCTATTATATTATCTTTAGCTGATCAACTTATTTTTTGTTGTTGTTTCTACATTTTGCTAATGCATCTTCCCCTTCGATTATTTGCACTGGCATCGTTGGTTTAATTACCTAAACTTATTTGGGGTCTTACTTCTAGTTCCATTAATGGTCGATTGGAATTACTTTTTTTTTCCATCCCTATTTTTCGATATTGGGATTAGGTGGTCTACTTTTAGGTGTCTTGATGGATTTCAAAGATGGCTTTCCTTTGAACCATTCTTGACTCTATGTTGTTCCACTACTTTTTACTGGATTTTCCTATGGGTGCAATATATGTTTTGTTTTTAATTATTTCTGATTTTGGGTCTTAATGTTGCAGGGTTGGTTTTGATTACTTTGCTCACCTTCCTTAAGAAACATACCCTTGTTATTATTATTATTTCTTTTGATTGGACTTATTAATGATTTCCTTCGGTCTACTTTCGAGGATGTTTATTTAGGCCTCTCCTTTGTCTTGAAGGATTTCATTGATGGCTTCCTTTTGAACCGCTTTTGTGTTTATGTTTCATCACTATTTTTTATTAGCTTTATGGTGGGTTTGTAATATTTTTTTTGTTGTTGGAATTTTGGACCTTATGTCCGGAGCTTCATCTAAGGTTGTTTTGCATCTTCATAACCCTTTAATTAATTCGATCTCGTGGCATTTTCTATTGGATTAATTACCCAACCTTTGGGGTCTTACTATATGAGTCTCACTATTAATGGTAGGTGTTTCTGTCTGTAGGGATATGCATTACCTTATGCTTCTTATATTTTCTAGATCAATAAAGAGACTTCTTGCCATCAATATTTTGTTAAGGGGTCCTAATGTATCTATTTTCCATTATATGGTTAAGGTTGTGTTCTGTCTCTTTACCTTTTTATGGAAATCTATTTTGGGGCTCATGACTTTATTGTATCAATGTTTAATTGCTATATTTTTGTATTGCTTCATGACATTATCTATTTTTCTCCCTTTATTATTGTGGCCTCTTATGCTCCCTAACCTCACAACCAAAAAGAGAAAAGCAATAACTTCTATAACTTCTTCTTTGTAGGATTGGAATTACTTCTTGATTTCTAGCTATTTTTCGATCTAACCGCTCTTTTGTGTGTCTTGAAGGATTTCAAAGATGGCTTTTCTTTGAACCACTTTCGACTCTATGTTGTTCCACTATTTTTTATTGGTTTATCTTGTGGTGGGTGCAATAAATGTTTTGATGTTTTAATTGTTCACTGTTGGATTTTTGGGTCTTATATCGACATCTTTTTGCTATTTTTGATTGCTTTTGCTAACCTCACCTTACCAACTAAAAGAAAGCCATACCCTTATTATTATTGTGTCTCTTTGATTGGAATTACTTAATGATTTCTTTCAGTCACTTTTAAGATGGTAGTTTATAGCTTTCCTTTAACTTTAAGGATTTCTATGATGGCTCCTTTTAAACCCCTTTTATTGTCTATGTTTCCTCTATTTTATTGTCTTATCTTATGGTGGGTGCAATATTTGTATTATTGTTTAATTGTTGGGTGGATTTTGGATCTTAAAGCTTCCTCGAGGTTGTTGTTTGTTTGTTAGCTTTTGTTTCTACTTAATTTTGTTTGCATCGCTCTAATCACCATCTAAATACTATTTTTCCATTTTGGTTCATTGACTTGTCAGATAATGATTATGATATTACCTACTTAAAATTAACTTATGCAATGTCTATTAAATGGGTGGTTTTATGGCTTCTTTGTTAATTCATCTTGGTTGTTTCTGATTATTTCTAAAACTACATTGTTTATCATGTCCAAATGCTTTTGGGGTTATTTTTTTATTGCTTTTCTATCCTCACCTTCCTAAAATCCTTGCTTATGCTATTACTATGGATGTTACCTTGCTGTATTCGAATAGATTTATAAAGCTTATTTTTTGCTATCTTGGTTGTTGGTAACTGGATTATCAAGTTTTATACCAAAAATCGTTGTCTCTGATTGTCTTAATTTGGAGTGTTTGTGGTGGGGTGTAGCTTATTATCACTACGTCCACCTAAATAAATTGCATTCCCATCTTATCTCTCTTAAACTTTTGCATTTCATGTTGTAATTTGAGTTTGGGATATGATGTTTTGCTTTACACTTGCTGGTTATTAACTTCATATTTGTCCTATATGTTTTGGTTGGAGTTATACATGCTTGTTTATTTGCCTTGCTAGATTTGAGCTTTTCAACTAGTTGTATTGCTTCTTTCCTCCGACCCTTTCGATATTTTCTTGTTGTGGGTTTTCATGCTAATTAAACCCTCTGGTTAAAATAAGGTGGATCTAGAAGTTCATTTTCATATAGGATTTCTCATGCCATGGTGACTATTGATGATATTTCTTATGGGATACCCTTACCATGTTCTTTGTTGTATCCTTTTCTATAGTGTATATGGCATTTAAAACTAAAGCTCAAAAGACTTTCAACAAATGATTGTTATCTTCCATTTGCTATGATGAGATGATTTCACTCCTTTTGGTTTGGTAGTAGCTTTGTGTTGTAACCCTTCAGTTTGGATGCTCATATTTGCATAATTTGATGATGAGCGAGCCTTCTCTATCACTACTTTATAATCTTTCGGTTTATCGCTTTCAAATTTCATTTTGTCTATATTACTTTAACTTCTAATTTCTATCTTTCTACAATTTTGCACTTCTCTTGTTCTCTTGGGTTTGCTCCCTAGTGTCATGCACTCTCTCATCCTGAAGAGCTTTGGCACAAATCTACCCTTTGGCTTATCTATATTAATCAATTTGTATCTTTTGCTTTCCTTACTCTTTTATTTTGCTTTTGGATGTACTTAGATAGGATTTACTCTAGGTGATTGTAGCTCTTTGGCAAGTTGTGGAGTTTATCCCCTTTAAGGATCTTGTAACCCTCTTTTTGTGGTAAAATTCCCTATGGTGTTTTCCAAAACCTTAAACCCTAAACTCTAAACCCTAAACTCTAAACCTGAAACTCTAAACTAAAATCTAAAATTTTAACTAAACTAAATCTAAATCTAAACTTTAAAAATCTAAACTAAATCTAAAAATCTAAACTCTAAACTAAAAATCTAAACTAAAAAACTATAATCTAAACAAAACTAAAAAAAAATCTAAATTTAACTAAATCTAAACTAAAATCTAAAAATCTAAACTCTAAATTAAAATTAAACTCTAAACTAAATCTAAAAATTTTAAAAACTAAACTAATCTAAAATTTGCTCTCTGCCTTGGATTTGGATTGTTGGTCCTTTGGTGATAATTGTTGGTTTTTTGTTCTCGCTTTGGGGTAATTTTTTCTGGTTTATGTTGTTCTCCCTATTATGATGCTTGCCCTTATTGATGCTATTTTTTTATTTTTGGTGGTGGCCTTGGTGGTTTTCTTACTATTGTTGGTATCCTTGAGGTTTGGTTGTTAATCTATCTTACTGGACTTGATTGTTCTGGTGGCTTTGTGGTTGGAAGTTATGTGTTCTGGTTGGAAGACTTTGCACCCTGGTTGAAGAATGGTCTTTAGATGATTGGCTACATGTGGTATGCTGGCTATGATGGCCTTGATGTTTCCTTCTCTTTCTTCTTTTGGCTAGTAGCATGATATGTAATTGTAACCCTTCTTCTGAAGATTGGATGCATAAATATAATGTTGCTTCATGAGATGACTGTGACTGACCCGAGCATTTTCTTTACTTTGTTTTTTATCTTTGCCCTTACTCTTTATGTCTACTTAATTATACTCATCCTTTCTTTAGTATGTTGCAGATTTCTTTTATAGGTTGGGAGAATCTTGCAGGTAGTTCTTGCCATTATCAAAGGAGCCAAGTGGATTTGACTGTTGCTCACATGGACCTTTTGTTATTATTGATTTGGATTTTTTTTCTTTTATTTACTTTTATATATTATTGTAATAGTTAAATAAATCTCTTTAGATTTGTGCTTTGAAATCTAGAGATTTATCCCCTTTAAGGACTTTGTATCCCCCTTTTTTGTGACAATAAAATTTCCCAAATTTTTCAAAATAATAAAACCTAAACCTAAAATCTAAACCCAATCCTAAAACCTAAACCCAACCCATAAACCTAAACTAACCTAAAAACCTAAACCTACTAACCTAAACTAAACCTAAACCCCAAACCTAAATAAAACCTAAACCTAAACCCTCCTAAACTAAAACCTAAAAAACCCAAACCTAAAACTAAAAATAAATAAAACCTAAAAATGAAAAACTAAAACCTAAACCCTAAACCTAAAATAAAATCTAAACCCTAAACTATAAACCAAAAACTAAACCCTAAACCCTAATAACTAAACACAAATAAAATCCTAAACCTAAACCCAGAATGGGAATGAAAGGAACATCACCATCAAAAACCAGAAATAGATATGGCATGGAGGCAAAATAGTGGAATTATATAGTGGTGGGAGATGGAGGTCTATAAGGAACTAACCCTAAACCATAAACCTACAACCTTAAACCCTAAACCCAAAAACTAACAATCCTAACCCCTAAACCTTAAACCTTAAACCCTAAACTAAGCATAAACCTTAAACCATAAACCCTAAGCCGTAAACCCTAAACTAACCCTAAACCTTAAAACTTAAATTGTAAACCATAAAATCTAAACATAAACTAAATAAAACATAAAAAGAAAATCAATAAAAAACCTAAACCTAAATGAAATAAATAAATAAAATAAACTAAAATCCTAAACCTAAAAATAAAATACAATAAAAATAAAAACAAAATTAAAATAAAATAAAATAAACCTAAACTAAACAAAAAAACTTAAAAGTAAAAAACCCTAAATAAAATACAAACTAAACCTAAAATAAAAATAAAAATAAAATAAAATAAAATAAAAACTAAATAAAAATATAAATCAAAAAATAAACATAAAAAAACCCTAAACCCCAAACTTAAAAAAACAAACCTAAACCTAAAATAAAAAGAAAATAAACCTAAACCTAAACTAAAATAAATATAACCTAATCCTAAACCTAAAATAAACTAAACCTTAACCTCAACCTAAACTAAATAAAATAAAATAAACTAAAAATAAACTTAAACCTAAAATAAAAAATAAAACTTAAAGTAAACCTAAAATAAAAACCTAAAATTTAAACATAAAAAATAAACTAAAAATCTAAACCTAAACATAAAAATAAAAAAAAACATAAACCAAAAAAATAAAATAAAAATAAAACTAAACTAAAAAAATAAACCTAAACCTAAACCAAAAAAATAAACTAAAATAAAAAATCTAAATTAAAATAAATAAACTAAACCAAATAAAATTAAAAATAAACCTAAGAAAAACTAAAATAAACTAAAAGTAAACTAATAAAACTAAATAAACCTAAAATTTAAAACAAAATTAAAACAAAAAAAACCTAAACCTAAACCTAAAACCTAAAAACCTAAACCTAAACTAAATAAACCCTAACATTAAAATAAATAAATAAAAACATAAACCTAAATAAATCAAAAACATAAAATAAATTAAAAACCTAAACTAAAACCTAAACCTAAAAATAAAATAAAATAAAAAATAAAACTAAACTATAATAAAATAAATAAATACCTAAACTAAACTAATAAAATAAAATAAAGCAATAAAAAACTAAATAAAATCAAAACTAAACCTGAAATAAAAATAAAATAAATCTAAAATAAAATAAAATAAATACCCAAATAAATCTAAAAAAAACCTAAAAATAAATAAAAAATAAAACCTAAACCTAAACCTAAAATAAAATAAACTAAACAAAAATAAATAAAACCTAAACCTAAAATAAACTAAACCTAAACCTAAACCTAAACCTAAACCTAAACTAACTAAAATAAAATAAACTAAAAATGAACTTAAGCCTAAACTAAAAAATAAAAACTAAAAATAAACCTAAAAAAACCTAAAACCTAAACTTAAAAAAATAAAATAAAAACCTAAACCTAAACCTAAACCTAAAAATAAAAAATAAAACATAAACTAAAAAAACCAAATAATATTAAAACTAAACTAAAAAAATAAACCTAAACCTAAACCTACAAAATATACTAAAATAAAAAACCTAAACTAAAATAAATAAAGCTAAAATAAATAAACTAACCTAAATAAAAATAAAAAATAAATGAAATATAAAAAATTTTAAAACTTAAATCTTAAATTTTAAGTTTTAGTAGAAAATTAATTTTGATTTTATAATGACAAGATAAAATTCTTAATGCAAAAAAAAATAAAGTGATAAAAGTAAAGAGAGACAATAGGCATACAATTTTATGTGGTTCATAAACCTTAAACCGGTCTACATTCTAAACCACCCCTAAGAATCCACTAAAAGCAAAAAATAGCTTGCAAATAGTACTCTCATATAGCAGGTACAACCCTACAATAATATGTACTCTCCTACAAAATTAATTTTACAAAAAAAAAAAATACAAAATAATAAATTTTGATAAAATAAATTTCTCACAAATATACCAAGCTATCCAATTCAAAAAATGATCGACAACTTACAAATGATCACTTAAAATTTTTGGCAAGATAAAATGCTCACTTAATATTGATAAGAAATAATAAAATAAATATCTTAAAGTGATCTTACTAAGATGTTTATGATATTACAATTGTAGACTAATATAAAAATTATTTCAAAATAAATTCACAATATTCTTTTGCACAATAAAATAAATTTCAGCAAGGAATAATTTGTTTTATTTTAACCAAAAGATTCTTTCAATTAAAGCTAATGATCACAAAATACTTAAATAAAATGAGTATATGATAGATCTAAGTAGGCTAGTAAGCTTTTTATTAAAAAGAGAGATTTAGCAAATATAAAAATAATTTCAGCATAATAATTTATTTTAAAATTTTTAAAATATACTTCTAAAATAGATCTAAGAATAATGATATTTCAAAATGAGATTAATGAAGAAATATTTCAAGAAACCAAAAGAAATTTGTAGGAAGTTAAAAATTTCAATAAGTCAAAATAGATCCTATAAACTATCACAAGTAAAATAAAATAAAATAAATAAAAATTAAACTAAATAAACCTAAACATATTGGTTTACTTAATTTAAAAAAAAATAATTAAAATTAAAAATTTAAAAAAGAACCTAAACCATAAACCCTAAACTAACCCTAAACTCTAAAAACCTAAATTTAAATTAAATAAAACCTAAAAATAAAATAAATAAATAAAACATAAACCTAAATAAATTAAAATAAAAACCTAAACTAAAACCTAAACCTAAACCTAAACCAAAAAATAAAATGAAATAAATAATAAAAACTAAATTAAACCAGAATAAAACCTAAAAACTAAAATAAAAATAAAATAAACCAAAATAAAAACCTAAATAAAATAAAAGCTAAACCTAAAATTAAAATAAAATAAACCTAAAATAAAATAAAATAAAACCCTAAACCTAAAAAATAAACCTAAAACTAAAACCTAAAAATAAATAAATAAATAAAACCTAACCCCTAAACTAAAAAAAATCTAAACCTAAAATAAAAATAAAATAAACCTAAACTTGAACTAAAATAAATAAAACCTACACCTAAACCTAAACTTAAACTTAAACTAAATAAACTAAAATAAAATAAAAATAAACCTAAACCTAAACTAAAAATTAAAACCTAAAAATAATAATAAAATAAAAACCTAAACCTAAAAATTAAAAATAAAACCAAAACCTAAAAGATAAAATGAAAACAAAACTAAACTAAAAAAATAAACCCAAATCTAAACCTAAACCTATGAAATAAACTAAAATAAAAAACCTAAACTAAAATAAATAAACCTAAACTAAATAAAAATAAAAATAAACCTAAATAAAAATCAAAAATCAAAAATAAGCTAAATAAATTAAATAAACATAAACCAATCAGTCTACTTAATTTAAAAAAAAAATAAAGCAAATTAATAAAAAAAACCCATTATCCCTAAACTATCCCTAAACCCTAACAACCTAAAAACCTAAACTAAAACTAAATAAAACCAAAAAATAAAAAAAATAAAAACATAAACCTAAATAAAATAAAATAAAATAAAAATGTAAACTAAAACCTAAACCTAAAAATAAAATAAAATAAAAATAAAAATAAAATAAACCTTAAATAAAATAAAATAAAAATTAAATAAAAACCTAATCCTAAAAAATAAACCTAAAAATAAATAAAAAATAAAACTAAACCTAAAATAAAAATAAACTAAACCTAAACCTAAAATAAAATAAAATAAACTAAAAATAAAGAAAACCTAAACCTAGACCTAAAATAAACTAAATCGAAACCCAAACCAAAACTAAATAAAATAAAGTAAATTAAAATAAACCTAAACCTACAAAAAATAAAACATAAAAATAAACCTAAAACCTAAACTAAAAAAATAAATTAAAACCTAATCCTCAACCTAAAAATAAAAATAAAACCTAAACCTATAAAATAAAATAAAAATAAAAATAAACTAAAAAATAAACCTAAACCTAAACCTAAAAAATAAACGAAAATAAAAAACTTAAACTAAAATAAATAAACAAAGCTAAATATAAATAAAAATAAAAAATATAATAACCTAAAAAACCTAAACCTACCGGTTTACATAATTTAAAAACTATATAAAACATTAAAAATATAAAAATATAAAAATATAAAAATATAAAATAGAAAAAAATCCTAAACCCTAAACCCAAAACTAACCATAAACTCTAAACCCTAAAAATCGAAAACCTAAACTAGATAAAACCTAAAAATAAAATAAATAAAAAAACCTAAACCTAAATAAAATAAAATAATAAAATAAACTAAAACCTAAACCTAAAAAAACTAAAATAAAATAAATAATAAAAACTAAACTAAAATAAAATAATTAAAAACCTAAACTAAACTAAAAAATAAAGTAAACCTAAAAATAAAAACCTAAATAAAATAAAACCTAAAATAAAATAAAATAAAAACTGAAAAAAAAACCTATACCTAAAAAATAAACTTAAATTAAATAACCTAAACCTACCCATTTACTTAATTTTAAAAAATTAATAATTAAAAAATTAAAAAATTAAAAAAATAATAATAAAACCCCTAAACCCTAAAACCCTAAACCCTAAACCCTAAACCTATAATGCTAAACCCTAAACCCTAAACTTGCAACTCCAAACTCTAAACCCTAAACCCTAATAAACCTAAACACTAAAACCTAATAAACCTAAACATAAACCTAAACCCTAAGAATGGGAAAATCCTTGATTGTAGGAACATCACCGTCAACTAGGCTTAGTCTAGATCTAGCAGTGGAGGCGAAGGAGGAGGCGGAGGTTATCACAATGGTGGTGGGGGATCTACAAGTGCTGGTGGATATGGAGGTGGTGGTCGAAGCAGTGGTAGTTATGGAGGTGGGAGGAGCGACGGAGGTTACAGTCGTGGTGGTGGCGGAGGGAGAGATCGAGGATATGATGGAAGATCCCGCTACTCAAGAGGCGGGGGTGGTTCTGATGGGAAATAAAGAAACTGAAGAACGGTAGATCCAATATGCTGCTTATGAAACTTTATCTTTACTGTAAAGATGGATCTAGTTATCAAGGGTTTTTGATTTGCTCTATGAGTGCTCATTTTTTATCTTAGTCATCGCTTGTATCTTAGAAAACTTGGTGTGCTACTTGGATGATGAAATCAAAAAGAATAAATGTTGAATCTGAATTTGTTCTCTGTTAAAAAAAAAGATAAAAATCTTAAACCCTAAATTCTAAACTAAAACCCAACCCTAAACCCTAAACACTAAATCATAAACCCTAAACCATAAACCCTAAATATTAGACCTTAAGCCCTAAACCCTAAAACCCTAAACCCTAAACTCTAAACCCTAAACCCTAAAACCTAAACCCCACAAACCCCAAACCCAAACCTAAACTAAACCCTCTTTAAACCCAAGCTTTTAAACCTAAACCTAAACCCTAAGCCCTAAGCCCTAAACTAAAACCAAATCCTAAACCTAAACCCTAAACCTAAAACTTTAAACACTAAACCCTAAATCACAACTCTAAACTAAATTAACCTAAACTTTAAATCCTAAACCCTAAACTAACCCTAAACCCTAAATCTTAAATCCTAAAAGCCTAAACCTAAACTAAATAAAACTTAAAAATAAAATAAATAAAAAAACCAAAACCTAAATAAAATAAAATAAAAATAAAATAAAAGCCTAAACTAAAACCTAAACCTAAACCTAAAACATAAAATAAAATAAAATAAAAATTAAAAATTAAATTAAAATAAAACCTAAATGAAACTAAAAAATTTAAAAAAAAAACCTAAATAAAATAAAGAATAAATCTAAAATAAAAATAAAATAGACCTAAAATAAAATAAAATAAAATAAAACTTAAATAAAAACCTAAACCTAAAAAATAAGCCTAAAAATAAATAAAAAATAAAACCTAAACCCTAATAAATAATAAATAAAACCATAAATTAAAAAATACCTAAACCTTAACCTTAAAAAACCATAAATCCTAAACCCTAAACCCTAAACCCTAAATCTAAACGAAAATCTAAAATCTAACCTACACTAAAATCTAAACTCAATCTAAATCTAAACTCTAAAAATCTAAACTAAATCTAAACTAAACTAAACTAAATCTAAAAATCTAAACTTTAAACTAAAAATCAAAACTAAAAGCTAAACTAAACTAAAAACTAAACTAAAAAAATCTTAATCAAGCTAAATCAAAACTAAACTAAATCTAAACTAAAATCTAGAAATCTAAACTCTAAATTATAAACTAAATTAAACTAAATCTTAACTAAACTAAAATTAAACTTTAAACTAAGTCTAAAAATTTAAACTAAACTAAAATCTAAACTCTAAAATCTAAAATCTAAACTAAATTGAAGCCGTAAACTAAACCTAAAAATCTAAAGTAAATCTAAACTAAATCTCAAAATCTAAATCTAAACTAAAATCTAAACTCTAAAACTCTAAATCTAAACTAAACGGAACTCTAAACTCTAAAATTAAATCTAGAATCTAAACTAAACTAAACAAAACTAAATAAAAATAAATTCTAAACTAAATCTAAACTTTAAAATAAATAAAAATCTAAACCTAAAAATCTAAAACTAAATCTAAACTAAACTAATTCTAAATTAAATCTAAAATAAAAAAATTAAAACTAAAGCTAAACTCTAAACTAAATCTAAATTCTAAACTAAATAAACTAAAATTTAAACTAAAAAAACTAAACTAAAAACCTAAGCTAAATAAAATAAATCTAAAATCTAAACTAATTAAACTCTAAATTAAACTAGAAATCTAAATCTAAACTCTAAACTAAACTAAATTAAACTAGACTAAATATAAACTAAAAAACTAAATCTAAAATCAAAACTAAATAAAATCTGAAGCTAAATCTAATCCCTATGACTAAATTTAAACTAAATCTAAACTAAACTAAATCTAAAAACTCTAAACTAAAATCTAAACTAAACTAAACTAAAAAAGCTAAACTAAATCTAAAATCTAAAAATATAAACTATAAAACCTTAACCTAAACCCTAAAAAACTATAAACCCTAAACCCTAAATCCTAAACCCTAAACTCTAAAACCCTAAACCCTATTAATCTTTGTATTTTCTTTCATAAACTGATTACTAAAATGTTTGCCAATAGACATAGTCCTCTTCTTCAAAAGATTATCTCCCTCAACCAAATTGGTTTCATTAGAGGTATAGTTTTATCTGATAACATTCTTCTTGCTCAAGAGCTGATTCATGATTTGGATGCTCTTAATAGAGGTGGTAACATCCTATTTAAATTAGATATTTCTAAAGTATTTGACAACATCTCTTGGAATTTCCTTTTACATATCCTTCATTTGTTTGGCATTTTTAATAATTTCATCTATCTAATTAAAAAATTTATTAGCAATGCTTGGTTTTCTGTTATTCTTAATGGTGAGGCCTTAGGTTTCTTCCCTTCTTCTCATGGTTTGAGACAAGGTGACCCTTTATCCCGTTCCCTATTTATTATTGCTATGGAATATCTTTCTAAGAGCTTAAATGACCTTTTCAACAATAATCTTAGCATGCATTTTAGAACTCTTGGTGGTATACCTGTCTCCCACCTTAGTTTTGCTGATGATTTCATTATTTTTTGCAATGCTTCCATCCAACACATTAAATGCATTAAGAATTTATTAAATAGCTTTGGTAAAGAAAGTGGTCTTTCTATTAATGAAGGAAAAAGTTCTTTCATTTCTTCTTCTAAAGTCTCCAGTAACAAAATCAATCAAATCTTGAAAATCACTAATTTTAAACAACAACTCCCTTTTAAATATCTAGGTGCTCCTCTTTACAAAGGTCAAAAATGATCACATCTCTTTGATGATCTAACCCAAAAATTGCTAATAAAATTTCTATTTGGGATTTTCACTTAGTTTTCTTTGGTGGTGGGCTTGCTATGCTTAAGTGTACCCTTAATTCCATGCCTTTATATCTTATTCAAACCATCATTCCTACTAATTCTACCTTAAATAGAATAGAACATCTCCTTAATAAATTTTTCTAGGGCTCTAACAATTCTGCTAAAAGGATGCATTGGACTTCTTGGTATAAAATTTGTGGCACCCTTGATGAAGGTGGGTTTGGCTGTAAGTCTATTTGTGAAGCTATTATTGTATTCTCTCATAAACTTTGGTGAAATTTTAGGACAATAATAGTCTCTAGGCAAACTTCATGACTACTAAATACTGCCAGGGTAAGCATCCTCTTATTTATCCTTATAAAGTGGGAGACTCCCCAATCTGGAAAAGACTTTGTTCCATTAATTGGGAAGCTGAATCTCTTATTTCTTGGGGTGTTAACTCAAGATCCTCTTTCTTTTGGCAAGATAACTAGATTGGTAGTAGTTCTATTGATGATTTATCATCTACTCATTCTACTACTACTATTAAAGTGAAATCCTTTTGGATTAATAATAATTGGAATGATAGTAAACTCACTGATTATATTCCTATTTCTCTTTTAGAAAAATTCACTAACATTCCTATCTTTTCTAACAATCCTAATCAGATTCTTTTTAAGCTGTCTCAAAATGGTAATTTTATCCTTAAAGAGGTCTCGAATCATATTAAAAAAGCCCATGGTTTCTTTAATGTGTTTTTAAAAATTTAGAATAACATTATCCCTATCTCTTACTCTATCCTTACTTGGAGAATTCTGAAAAATTTCATTCCTGTCGACTCTTTGATGTGGGGTAAAGGCTTTCAGTTTCCTTTCAAATGCTATTACTATTTTCACATTGAAAATGTGAATCATGTTTTTTTCAATGGAGCTATTGCCTCCAAATTGTGGGTTTGGTATGATGAACTTTTCAATATTAATCATTTCCATGGTTATTTATCCTTATATTAACTTCTTGATGTCTATTTTCATAAAACTATGAAAGGCCACATTAAAGTAATTATAACTATCACTCTTATATGGTTCATATGGATGGACAAAAATGATGTCTCGTGGTATCCCTATGAACCATAAGAGGATTATTGCTAGAACTAAAGAAAAAAATTTGTGCTTTATTTAATGCTAGCTTAATTACTAACAACCATTTTAAGGGTTGTAAATTTGTGGCCAACAAGCTTGGCCTTACCTTGCCTGAAATCCCCAACTGAAAAGAAGATAAGATTATCTATTGGATAAAGCCTCATAACAATACTATCAAAATTAATACTGATGGCTCCGTCTCCCAAAATGCTTTTGGATGCAGTGGAATTTTCAGAAACTTTAAAGGTAGTGTCATTTGTGATTTTGCCTACCCCCTTAAATCTTGTTCTATTATCTTTACTGAATTAATGGTTGTTAACAAAGCTATAGAGATTTTTTTGGAAAAAGGTTGGTTCAATATTTGGATTGAAGTGGATGCTCTTTTGCTCATTGATATGTTGACTTCCACCAAGGTGGGAAACACCGATTTATACTACCTCCTTAATCATACTATAGCTCTCCTCTCTCAAGCCTACTTTAAAATCACTCACATTTGGCATGAAGAAAATGCTTGTGCTGACTATCTTGCTAATCTAGGTGCTAGATTAGATGTGCTCACTCTTTTTGATCATTTAGTCCTCCTAAACAATTGAGTGGATTGGATAGTTTGGATAACACTAGTTTACCTTACCTCAAAAATTAAGTTACATTATTCTATTTTCTGTTCGGTTAACTATTTTCTTTGTTTGTATTTTCCTCTTTATGTTTTCCTTGATCTACTCTATCCCCTTATCGATTTTCTCGCACTTACCTGTATTATTTTCACGGTTATCTGTTCTAGCGGTTATTCTCTTGACCTCATATATTGGTTACCTGCTATTTATCCTTTAACATGTTGGGTACTATGTTATTTACTGATAGCCTTATTACATGGGACTGTCAGCTGTTTCACTAGACCTGCTGGATTATGCTGCTCTTTTTCTCAACCCTCATGGATAGATTAGTTACTTTGCTAATTATGTTCACTAGTTCATTTTCTCTTCTTATTTTTATGATTAATGTTGTTTCCCTGCACGGTTGGGATTTCTTTTGGTCTCCTTTTTCTTCTGTTTTTATTATTGCTATTTGCTTAGTAGTTGGGCTATTTTCCCTTTATATGAAGGATTTTTTGGCTGTTTATTTTTGATTCCTACCATGGCTCAGTTCTGTAATGACACTGCCTACCTTCTCCTATGTTGGTTACATTATTTGGCTTGTTGTATTGTCTATTGTCTGAATGGTTTGTCGGGTTATTATGTTAAGTAGGTTGATCATTTTTGTTGGATTTTTTTTTCCTTTTTGATTCTTGGTTTGGTTAGCCTCATTACACATTGCCTTTCTTTGTATGGGTTTATTTGCTAGCTGAGATTACTCTTGGCTCTATTAGACTTGTATAATTACTGTTGTGATCTAGCTACTAATAGGTGGATGTTAACACCTAGGCTGTTGCTCTTGATTGGCTTTCATCACTATGGGGGTGGTTTCCTTGCCATGATGATTCATCTGGGTAGGCATTTTTGTTGGCTATTCATTCTCATGCTATGTTGGAATACTTAGGTGGTACTTATCTTATAAGGGATTGGTGGCATCCCTTTGCCATGTTGAATAGTGTTTCCTTTTCTTCTATAGTGTATTTTGTTATTATTTATTATGCAGGTATTAAAGATCAAATGATTTTCATCCAGTGGCAGCTGGCTTCCCCCAGGTATGTAGGCTATGATGGTTGGGATGATTTCACTCATAATTTGGCTGGTAGTAGCACTTGTGATGTAACCATTCCTTTGAAGTTTGGATGCTCATGTTTGCGGTTGCCCCATTCTTGTGTGACTGATCTTGAGCCTTCCTTCACACACTTCTCTAAATTTCTCTCACTCTCCTTTATTTTTTCAGTTAACTTTGCTTGTATTTCTCTACCTGTATTGATTGCTTCCTCTAGCTGTTTGTAGGTTCTGTGTTGTTTCCTTGCAGGTTCCTTCTCTAGAGGTGGCATATGCTTCTCTCATCTTCACAAGTTTTTGATGAAGGCTGTCCTTTGGCTTTTCCTTTTTGCTACTTTTGTATCTCTTGCTATTTTTCTTTTCTTTTTTCTTTTTCCTTCTTTTTTATGGTTGTAGTTAGATAGGGGATTCACTCTCTAGGCTGATTGTAGCTCTTTGAGCAGTAGTTCTTGAGTTTATCCCCTCTTAAGGATCTTGTAACCCCCTTTTTGTGGCAATAAAATTCCCCTACATGGGGTCCCCAAAAAAAACCCTAAAACCCTAAACCCTAAACCCTAAACCCCAAACCTAAACCCAAACTAAAATCCAAACCCACCCTAAACACCTCCCCCGCTCTCTCGTTCTCTAGAAATTTTTGAATCTGCTTTAGTGGCGCATCCCTGACTGGGGTTTTTCTGTGATTTTTTGCTTCGATTTTGTCCATTTTAAAAGGCCTGCACAGCATCTGGCCGCTTGCATGATGGTTTGACATTGATCATGGTTGAGGTGGGTTCTATTCCTTGGGTTCAACCTCAAAATATGGATGTTCTAGATAAGGCATCCAAACTTTTGGGGATTGGTGGCCCTAATGCTGCATCTCCTACTAAATCCATCAAAGAAGCGCTCTTTGGTAAGACTTCTCCATCTGCTGACTCAATTTCTCTCATTTTGACATCTTTAAGGGGTTTGCTAGCTATTATGTGCTTTGATGTGGCTGTTGAAAGTTGGCAAAACCCTTTGAATTTTATCTTGTCAGTAATTTTACTTTGTGTTGCTCAAATTTGGACAAGATCTGCTCTTTTTTTTTTCATAATCTAAAGCTTACGGGTGCTTTCTCGATTTGTCTAATTGACCCTCGGCATATCCTGATTCAACTTACTAATGATCTGAATTATTCACATGTTTTTTTACATCGATCTTATTTTTTCTCTAATTGCCAAATGTGTTTGTTGAAGTGGTCACCCCTTTTTGACATTAAGGAGGAATCTCCTATTGTCCCTATGTGGTTATCTCTTCCTAATATGCGGATAATTTTGTTACCCACCATGTGCTTTTTATTGTTGGGGCTTTATTCGATCAGCCTTTGCAAATTGACCAAGCAACCACTCAATGATCTCATCCTTCTGTGGCTCAGATCCTCATGGAATTAAATATAACTAAAAAATACCCTAAGGAAGTCTAGATTGGATCTGAAAAACATGGATATTCACAAAAGGTTGAATTGGAGAACCTTCTATTTTTTTGTTCCCATTGTAAAATTCATGATCATGATAATTCAGAATGTTTTATTCTTCATCACCCCTTAAAAAAGAAATCCTTCTCAAGAGAGTGTTATCCTTATCCATAAATAAATTCCTACTTATGTTCAAAAATTGGCCTCAGATCCTAAGGATGGTATGAAGGCTATTATTGGGGTTGATTCTTTGGATATTGGGGTTAATCCTGTTGAAAATGTTTTGGCTCCTCCTATTTGTATGGATTCTACTGATATTCAAAATGGAAAAGATGAGTTACCTCTTATTTCTTCTTTGAATTTGAATGTTTCTAATGCAGAGAACAATAACTTTCTAGGCATTTGGAAGACGATTATGTTTCCTCTAATTCTTTTCCTGCATCTTTACCCTCTTTGATCGATGAAAATAAAGCTTTTAATGAGGATTTAAATGATATCGAGCATGTTGAAAAAAAATTTTGATCTAGATTTAACTACTTGTGCTTTGAATGGTTCTAAATCGTCACCAACTCTCATTTCTAATCTAGATATTCATGCAAATCCTACTTTTCAACTCAATATGGATTTGGAATATGGTGAACTCCCCTCTAAACATTTGGAGACTTCTCCTAAATCTATGAGTAATGTTACTAAATCCTTTTCGGTGATGATTCTAGGGGCAAAGAAAATGGTTTCCAAACTTATCATGCTAAAAAGAAAAAAATGTTAAAAATTGCCTTCCCAAATTGTCAAAAAACACTAGATCTACTTATGTTTAATTTTCTTGTTTAGAATGTTAGATGGATTGATACCCTCTCTATTCATAATTGTATTAGAAATCTTTGTCAAATTTATAATATTTCTTTACTTTTTGTGTTGGAGCCTCTTAATCATGCTAATAAAATTAACCATGTCGTTAGAATGATCAATTTCAATAATTTTTTCTCTAATGTTAGTAATAAGATTTGGTGTTTTTGGAATAATTTTGTTGAGGTTTATATTCTGGATGATTTTTGATAAGTTGTTAATGCTCAAATCTCTTATGGTGACTATTGTGTTTTGGGCTCTTTTGTTTATGCATCTTGTAATAGATCTGGTAGAAATCTTCTTTGGGATAATTTGAAGAATTTTGCTACCTCTGTCAATAAACCTTCATTTGTTGGTGGTGATTTCAACACTATTTTATACTCTTATGAATAAAGTGGTGGTTGCTATCCTAATATACATTCCATAGAAGATTTTTTCAATATGATCCTTGATTATAATTTGATTGATATTGTTTTTAAGGGTTCAAATTATACTTGGTAAAACTCTAGCCTTTGGCAAAGGTTGGACCAGATTCTTTTTAATACTCATTGGATTACTCAATGGCCTATTACTTCTATCATTCATTTAAGCAGAACCTTGTCTTATCATGATCTTCTTCTGGTTTCTATTAAAGATCATTCTAATAGATTAAAAAACTTCTCTCCTTTTAAATTTCAGAACATTTGGATTCAGCATATTGATTTTCTTAATGTTGTGGCTAACAATTGGAAAGTGCCTTTACATCCTGATAATTCAATTATGGGGATAAATAGACTTTAGTTTAAGATTAAAAGACTTAAACAAAATTTGGGTTGGTTGAACAAGCATTATTTTAAAAACCTTTTTGCTAATATCAAAGATATGAAAAAAATTGGTTTGTGAAGTCTCTGTTATTTCTGATCCTTCTAAGATTAAAGACTTGACTGAGGCAAAAGATAAACTTGTTAATTTCCGAAATATGGAAGAGACTTATTGGCGCCAAAAAGGTACTAGTAAATATATTACAGATGGTGATAGGAATACTAAGTACTTTCATGCTTTAGTTAATAAAAAGAGTGCTTTAAATAATATTCAAAAAATTAAAGATGACAATGGAGAATGGATTACAAAGAATAATGATATTAAGGAATTAGTTATTAATTACTTTTAAAATATGCTTATAAAGAGTTGCTCTTATGAAGCTATTTTTAAGTCGCACTTGATTCCATCTATTATTATTAATGATGACAATGATTTGCTTACTATTGTGCCTAATGAAGATGAAGTTTTTAAAGTTCTGAATATCATGAACATAGATTCTGTTGCTGCTCCGGAGGGTTTCAATACTCAATTTTTTCAAAAATGTTGGTTTATTATTAAAAATATTTTGATTGAGGCTGTGATTGACTTTTTTTTAATGGTAATCCTTTTCCTAAATATTTTTCTAGCACTTCTATAGTTCTCATACTTAAGAAAGAAAATTCAGACTATTGGAGTTATTTTAGACCTATTAGTCTTTGCACCTTCTTCAATAAGCTGATTTCTAAAATTCTTTCCAACAAGCTTAGTCCTTTACTTCATAGGATTATCTCTCTCAACCAAACTGGTTTTGTTAGAGGAAAATCTATTTTTGATAATATTTTACTTGCTCAGAAATAAATTCATGATTTATATGCTAAGATTAGAGGTGGCAACATTCTTTTCAAATTAGATATTACTAAAGACCTTGATAATATTTCTTGGGATTTCCTTTTCCAAATTCTACATTTATTTAGGTTTTCTGATAAATTTATTTTTCTTATTAAAAATTGTATTAATAATGCCTACTTTTCCATTTTACTTAATGGGGGAAGCCTTGGGCTTCTTTCCCTCTTCCCAATGGCTTAAGACAAGGGGATCCTTTATCTCCTACTTTATTTATTATTATTGTTGAGTACTTATCTAGAAGCATTAATGATTTATTTTTAAACAATCCTAGTATGTACTACATAACTCTTGGTGGTCTTCCTGTTTCTAATTTAAGCTTTGCAGATAATTTCATTATTTTTTGTAATGCTTCTATTCATCATATCAAGAATCTCAAGAGTTTTTTAAATAAATTTGGTAGGAAAGTGGCCTTTCTATCAATGATAATAAAAGTTGTTATATTACTTTTTTAAGTATCTCTAATAATAAAATAAATCAAATCCAGCATATTACTAATTTTTAACATCAACACTTACCTCTTAGGTACTTGGGTGCTCCTCTATTTGAAGGCCTGAAATGATCCCATCTTTTTGATGAGTTAATTGAAAAATTTTAAATAAAATTTTTATTTAGTATTTCCATTTACTTTTCTTTGGTGGAAGGCTCACTATTCTTAAAAGCACTCTCAATTCAATGCCTCTTTATTTGATTCAAACTATTATCCCCACTAATGCTACTCTTATCAGAATTGATCATTTGCTTAATAAATTTTTTTGGGGATCCAATAATTCTACCAAAAGAATGCATTGGACATCTTGGCATAAATGTTGTGGTCCTTTGGGTGAAGGTGGTCTTGGTTGCAAACCTATTCATGAAGCTATTACTGCCTTCTCTCATAAGCTCTGGTGGAATTTTAGAAAGAATGATAGCCTTTGGGCTAATTTTATGATGAAAAATATTGCCAAGGTAAACACCCTCTTATCATGCTTATAAGGTTGGTGACTCTCCGGTTTGGAAAAGGCTTTGCTCCATTAAATGGGTTATTGAATCCTTAATATCTTAGGGGCATTCATTGAGGTTCTTCTTTCTTTTGGCAAGGAAATTGGATTGGCAATGGCTCTATTGACTCCTTTTTATCTACACACTCTACTGTTGCTATCAAAGTTAACTCTTCTTATCTTAATAATAGTTGGAATGAAAACAAACTTGAGAATTATATCTCTATTTCTCTTTTTGATAACTTTAGAAATATCCATATCTCATCTAACAAGCCTATCAAATTCTTTTTAAGCTTTCTTATAATGGTGATTTTGTTCTTAAAGAGGTATGGAATTTTATTAGAGATAAACATAACTCCTCTAATATTTTCATTAAACTTTGGAACAATATCATTCCCATTTTTTATTTGGTTTTAGCTTGGAGGATTTTGAAAAACTTTATTCCTGTGGACTCTTTGCTCTGGAATAAAGGGTTTTATTTACCTTCAAAGTGATATTGTTGCTTTCATATTGAAAATGTAAATCATGTTTTTGTCAATGGTGCTGCTGCTTCTAAATTATGGTTTTGGTTTGATGATTTATTTAATACCAATTATTTTCATGGATCTCTTTCTTTATATCAACTTCTTGAAGTCTATTTCAAAAAAATTGTGAAAGGTCCTATCAAAGTTTTAATTGCTATTACCCTTATCTCGCTCATCTGGATGGACATAAATGATGCTAAATATTGTGGTATTCCTATGAACTATAAAAGGATCCTGGCTGGAACTAAAGAAAAAATTCATGCTCTGTTAATGTCAATCTTATTAGTAACATTCATTTTAGAGGTTATAAATTTGTGGCTAAAAAATTGGGTATCATTCTGCCTGATTTGACTCTTATAAAGGTGCTAGAATTATCCATTGGATCAAACCTAAAGATAATTTGATTAAAGTGAATACTAATGGTTTTGTTGCTTCCAATAAATATGGTTGCTTTGGTATTCTTAGGGATTCTAAAGGTACTATCATTTGTGCTTTTTCCTATCCTCTTAAAGCCTGTTCTATTATCTTTGCTGAGCTTATGGCTATCAATAAAGCTATTGAAATTTGTTTAAATAAAGGTTTCCTAACCATCTAAATTGAAGTTGATGTTCTCTTTCTTCTTGGCATGCTTAATTCCAATAGAAATGGGAATGTTGATTTATTTCATCTTCTTAATCATACTAAAAAATCTTCTTTCTCAAGTTTGTTTTTAAATTTCCCACATCCTACATGAAGGTAATGCTTATGCTAATTTCTTGGCTAATTTAGGTGCCAACTTACCTAATTAACTTTATTTTAAAATCAAACTTTGCCTAAACTATTAAAAGGTTTAGTTAATCTTGATATTTTTGGATTGCCTTATCTGAGATTATAAATTTCTTGGCTTGGTTTTTTCTGTTGGTTTTTTCTAATCTTTTGCTTTTGGTTGCCCTTTGTTAAACCCTCTTTGGATTGTGGTTATCTGCTTATTTTGTCTATTTGGTCTGAGCTAAATTATGTTTTTGACGTCTTACATTGGGTTGGCCTAGTGGTTGCTACCTGGTGGTTCCTGTCTTTTTAACCTTGGTTGGTTTGATTTTTTTTGACCTTCTGGCCACTGTCTGCCTGACTGGGTGTTTACCTCAATTATAACTCTAAAAATCCTAAACCCTAAATCCTATACCCTAAACCCTAAACCTTAAACCCTAAACCCTAAAACTAACCCTAAACCCAAAGACCTTAAACCCAAAACCTTGAACCCTAAACCTTAAACCCAAAATCTTGAACCCTAAACTCTAAACCCTAAACCCTAAAACCCTAAATCCTAAACACTAAACCCTATAAACCCAACAAAAATCTCTTCCTCTCCTCTCGGCCATGGCTCTCTCTAGCATTTTCATGTTCCCTTTCATTTTTCTTGTGTTTTGGTTGCTCCTCGGCCATCCCCGATCATATTTTCTGGTTTATAGCTCTCAATTTGGCCGCTTATGTGATTTTTCCTTGATCTTATAATGGTAGAGGTGCCGCTTTCCGTGCAACTGAGCTCATCGAACATGGAGGCGTTGGCTAAGCCTTCCGTTCTACAAGGTAATATGGATCTGACTTCATCCATTATTGCGCCTGCTGTCAAGTCCTTCAAGGATGTATTATCTGGTAAGAACACTTGCTCTAATGCTTCGGTTAACCTAATCTCAACTTCCTTTCGTGGAATGCCGGCTGTAATGTGCTCAGATCTTGATGTGGAAAAATTGGTAAAGCCCTTTGAATTTTCTTTAGTTGGAAAATTTTCTTACGCCCACTCTTAACAATATCGATCCTTCTTCTTTCATAGCCTAAAGCTTTCTGAGTTTTCACATCGGGTTGATCGATCCTAGGCATATCCTTATTCAGCTATCAAATGATTTAGACTACTCAAGAGTCTATGCTTGTCGCTCCTACTTTGTGTACAATTATCAAATGAGGCTCTTGAAATGGTCACCTCTTTTTGATGTCAAAGAGGAATCCCCTATTGTTCCTTTATGGCTAGCCTTTCCAAACATGAGGATACATTATGTTACCCATCAAGTCCTATTTATGGTTGGGGCTCTTTGGTAGGCCTTCAAATTGATCAAGCCACCACCAGAGATCTTGGCCATCGTTACGTATCTTGGTTGAGATTGATATTACCAAAAAGTACCTTAAAAGTTTGGATTGGTTCAAAAAATTTGATAATCGAAAGTGGAATTTGAAAATTTCCCTATTTTTTGCACACATTGTAAGATCCATGGTCATGATCACTCAATGCTTTGTGTTACACCCTAATCTTAAAAGAATAAATTGTCTGATAATCCCACTCTAGGAAATGAAAACCAATAAGTTCTTATGTGCCTAAAGTTACTCAAAATGGAGCTCACCCTCCTACCCCTACTCCTATTATCTCGATTTTCCTATTGGAGAACAACTGAGCGGTAAAAATAATGATATTGAGGTTTGTGAGGAAACTAATGATAACTTAATTAACATTACCCTACTTGTAATAATTTGGCATCACAAGACAATCCCTTGACTCATATGAACAATAATGGTGATTTGAATGGGAATCTCAAGTTGGATCAAAATCTCAAAACTAATTTTGGAATTGTTCTGAAAAATGTTGATACTTTGGTGATGGACCAAAATTTGAATAATCATCATGGAAATGAGAATGAAATTTGTGCTATTAATGGTGTCACAACCTCTCCTTCTATTACCCTACAGAGTGATATCCATGCTAATCCAATTTCTCAACCTAACTCTGATACCGAAGAAGGAGAAATCACCATTAGGAATGCTTTGTGAATCGCTCCTATTAATATCACCAACCACTCCCTTCTCGATGGAGATACATTGGACATAGATAGGCCTTTTCAAACTATTATTAAAAAAAATCCCTTAAAGCTATAATGTTCACTAATAACTCCACTAGAACCACTCGGTCTTCTCTAACTTCCCATAAATAATTTCTTCATGCTCTCTTTTTCTTCTCCTTCAATTTTTTCGTTATCTCTTTTCTTTTCCTTCCACCTTATTATGATCAATTTTCTTATTTGGAATGTTTAGGGTATTGGGACTCTCACTGTTTGAAATCGTGTTAAGAGCCTTTGTCGCACTCACAACATAACCTTACTTGTTGTTATTAAGTCATTCATTCACTCTTCTAAGATCACCCATGTTGCTAGAATGCTTGGCTTTCAAAATTTCTTTTATAATATTAGTAATAAAATTTGGTGTTTTTGGAATAATTTAATTTCTATACTTTATGATCTTAAACAATTGGTTAATATTCAAATCTCATTGGGTGAATTTTCTGCTCTTGGTTCCTTTATCTATGCTTCTTGTAATAGTGGTAGGAACATCCTTTGGGATAACTTAAGAACCTTCGCCTCCTTAACAAACCCCGGTTTGGTGGTGATTTCAACACACTATCTTCCTCGAAAGAAGGGGAGGTTGCTCCCAACATACATTCCATGGAAGATTTCTCTAATATGATCCTCGATTGTAACTTGATATTGGTTTTCCTTCACTATACGGCATAACTCTAGACTCGGCTTGATAGGACCCTCTTTAATTCCCTTTGGATCAATCAATGGCCCTCACTTCTATTGAGCATTTGAGAGAACTTTGTCACCATGCTCCACTTTTGATCTCTATCAAAACTTCTTCCTCTTTCCTCCCCTACTCCTTTTAGATTCCAAAATATGTGGACCCAACATGTGATTTCATTAATATTGTTTCCATTAATTGGATGACCCCTATTCACCCTGACAATTAAAATGATAATTTTGTCTTAAGCTCAAAAGACTTAAACAAAACTAATTGGTGGAACAAGCATCATTTTAAAATCTTTTGCTAATCTCAAAATTAGGAACAATTAGTTTGCTCCCTTGAAGATGTTGTATTAACTGATCCTAGTAAGCTTGATGAGTTGAACAGCTAAAGATAACTTGATAAATTATCGAATATGGAGGAAACCTATTGGGCCAAAAGGTCGCTAAAACATATTGTCGATGGTGATAGAAATACAAGATATTTCCATGCTCTTTTTTAAAAAAAAAGGAAAGCCTTAAACTCTATTCAAAAAATCAAAAATATTAACGAGGATCACGATAATGAAATTAAAGATTCTCACATACAATATTTTAAAATTTATTAAACATCAACCCTCTCTTAGAATCCCTCTCCAACACACACCTGATCCCCTCTATGATTACTAATGATGAAAATAATTTACTCACTTTGCGTCCTACGGAAGCTGAGATTAGTAGTACTCTTAATAGCATGAATACTGACTCTATTGCTGACCCTCATGGCTACACGACCCATTTCTTTCAGCATTGTTGGCCTTATATTAAGTCTGACCTTTTTGATGTTGTTGTTGATTTCTTTGATGGCAGCTCTTTATCTAGATACTTTTCTAGCATTTCAATTGTCCTTATTCCCAAAACTAATAATCGATTCTTGGGAGATTTTGACCTATCGCCTTTGCACCTTCTTTCAAAAAACTCATTGCTAAATTAATTAATAATAGGATAAGTCTGCTCCCTAAAATTATTTCTTCTAACCAAACCGGCTTCATTAAAATAGAGCTATATCGACAATATCCTTCTAGCCCAAGAGTCTTCATGACATTGATGTTCCTACTAGGTGGCAACATCCTCCTCAAACTGGACATCTCTAAAGCTTTTGATAACCTCTCGTGGGATTTCCTCTCTCAAATCTTACATTTGTTTGGGTTTTCTGATAATTTCATCCGCCTCATCAAAAACTATATTACCAATGTTTGGTTCTCTGTTATTATGAATGGTGAGTCCCTATGTTTCTTTACTTCAAGGCATGGCTTGAGACAAAGAGACCCCCTTTCACCCTCTCTTTTTAATATTGCTATTGAATATCTTTCGAGGAGCCTGAATGATCTTTTCAATAAAAATCCTACCATATTTTTTAAAACTCATGGTGGTCTCCTATTTCATCTCGCTTTTGATGATTTTATAATCTTTTGCAATGCCTCTATTCAAACATTAAAACTATTAAGAATCTTTTAAATGAATTTGGCAAAGAAAGTGGTCTCTTTCTTTCAATGAAGGAAAATGTTGTTTCATTCCTTCCGCTAAAATACCTACCAATAGCTCAACCAAATCTCCAAAATTACTAATTTTTAAAGAACATCACTCTTCCTATTAGTTATCCTCCACTTTTAAAGGAAAAAGATCTCATCTTTTTGATGATCTTATCCAAAAATCTCTAATAAAATTTTTGTTTGGGAATTTCATTTACTCTCTTTCAATGATAGGCTCACCTTGATTAAGAGCACTCTTAATTCCATGCCTTTATATCTTATCCAAACCATTGTGTCGACGATTTCTATCATTAACAGAATTGAGCGCCTCCTTAACAAATTTTCTCTCTAATAACTCCTCTAAAAGAATGCATGGACCTCTTGGTTTAAAAGTTATGGCACTCTTGCTGAAGGTGGTCTTGGATGTAAGCAAATCAAAGAAGCTATCACTACCTTTTCTATAAACTCGGTGGAATTTTAGAGTAGCAATAGTCTTTGGGCTAATTTCATGATCTAAATATTGTCGTGGTAAGCACCTCATTTGTCCCTATAAAGTGAGACTCTCCTGTTTGGAAAATACTTTGTTCACAATGGGATAATCCTTAATTTTTGGGGATTAACTGGCTCCTCCTTCTTTTGGCAACATAACTGAGTGGATGTGGTCCATTGATGACTTACTCTACCCATTCCACTATCGCTATTAAAGTGAAATCTTTCTAGAATAATATGTGGAATAATAAGCTTGATTATATTCCTTCTTTTCTCTCAAATAAACTTACAACTATTCCTATCATTTCTACCAATCAAGATCGATCCTTTTAAGCTCAGAATGGTGATTTCAACTTTAAAATGTTTGGCTTCACATTAAAGAAACTCATGATTCTTCCAATGTGTTTCTCAAACTTTGGAATAACACTATCCCTACTTCTTATTATGTTCTTACATATTTTGAAAAACTTCATCCTGTTGACTCCTTGTTGTGGGGTAAAGGTTTTCAATTACCTTCAAAATGTCACGCTTTCACATTGAGAATGTGAATCATGTCTTTAACGCCATTGCTTCTAAACTTTGGATTTGGTATGATGATCTCTTTAACATTATCCTTTTCAATGGCTTAACTTTATATCAACTTTTTGAAGTTTATTTTGACAACACTATTAAAGGTCACATGTCATAACCGCTATCACTCTTATTTGGTTCATATGGTTGGACAAATGATGCAAAATATCAGAGATCCCCATGAACCACATGAGGATAATTGTTAGAATTAAAACAAAATTCATGACTTGTTTAATACCAATCTCATTCAATGCAACCAAGGTTGTTAAATTTAATAAACTGGGTCTTCACGGATCAACCCCATGTAGAAATGACAAGATTATTTATTGGGTAAAACCTCATGATCATACTATTAAAATTAACACCATTTCTATCTCTCATAAAGGTTCAGTTGTGGTGGAATTTTAGAAATCTTAATGGTAAAGTCCTATGTGCTTTTGCTTACCCCTTAATTCTTGCTCTATTCCTTTTCTCGAGCTCATGGCGTACAAAGCTCTTAAGATTTGCCTTCAAAATGGTTGGCTCAATATTTGGATTGAGGTGGATGCCCTTCACGATTGATCTTTTGACTTCCACCAAAATGAGAAACACTGAATTGTACTACCTTCTCAAGAAAACTAGTGCTCTTCTTACCCAATTTAATTTTAACATCACTCATGTATGGTGTGAGGGTAATGCATGTGATGATTACCTTGCCAATCTGGGAGCTAGATTGGATGGTATAATCTTCTTTGATCAACTCACCCTACACAAACATTTGCTTGGCTTGGTTAATTTGGACAATACCGGGCTCCCTTATCTCAAAAAATTAATCTAACCTATGGGATTGATCCGTTCAATATCTGCTTAATCAATGCCCATTTTATATTCGGTTGTTGTTCTCTTGGTTTTGCGATGTTTCACGGATACTACTTGCTATTTTGATTTTTGTGACATGTTGTAATTGCATTTCCTTTAATTGGGGCTTCGCTTTTGTTACTTACATTGATAAAGTGTTGTACCTCTCAAATTTGATGCATCATCCTAATACTCCCACTAGGTCAATTCGAGTTGTGTAACATCCGCCGTTTTACTATCCCCAATCTTGATTGGGTCTTATCACAATGCTACCTCCATTGTTAATGATAAGGGGTTTCATTTGGAGGGAGATATACTACTTAATGCTCTATTTATTAATGTTTGTATTTTTGATTTGACATATTTCTTTCCTTTTCCGGAATTATAATATCGATCCTTGCATCAATGCTTAATGATATCCCTCTATTCAACTTTGATCCTAACTTATCGATATTCTTCTCCTTATTATGGATTGGAATTACCGGATTTCCAATTTTAGTGATGCTATGAGATTAGTCGGCATTAAATTTTGTGTCTTCGGTTATCAAAGATGAAACTCGGAGCCACTTAGTAACCTATGTTGTGTCAAGGTTACTTCTAGTGTTTCTTATGTAGGATGCAATATTTATTCTAATGTTTTAATGTTTGGTTATTGGATTTTGGGCCTTTTTTCATGTAGCCTTGTTTTGGTCATGGTAATTGCTAATCTTCCCATCTGTATGGGCGAATCGCACTTTCTTTGTTGAATTAATATCTATTTGCAGGTTATCCTTGTGGTTTTTGGCTGTTTGTTGCCTTTTTTTTATCTTGACTAACTTTGCTACTTGCTTCTAGGCTGCAGCTGATCACCTAATCTGTTGTCTTCTCCCCTTTAGCTTTGTTAGAATTGTGCACAACACTGTGATTACCCAACTGCATAATTGGATTTTGGCTTATGCTTTTGGGGTTTTGGATTGTCTTGATCAGTTGGACTTTTTTGAGGTTATTGAATGGTTGTTGGCTTTTGCTTTGTTGCTTGTCTCTTTTATTTTTTGGGTCACGATCATCTGCTTTAGCTAGCTTTGGCCTGATCCTTTCCCTATCCATCTGGGACTTTACTTTTGTTTTGTAGATTTGCATTGGGGGGTTTTTTGGCCATTTTGTTGTTAATTATCATCTTGCTTGTTATTGATCTGAATCCTAGACTCCTCTGCTCAGCAAGCTATTTCTGGGTTATCCTCCAGCCAGGGTGCCTTTGAGTTGTTTTTTGATTGCTTTGGGTAACCTCTTTCTTCAAACCGGCTTGGAGAGTGTCTGTTATCTACTATTTATCCTTTTCTACTTGCAGGTTTGGACTTTCTTAATGGTTTTTCAGTTTGATTTCTGTCAGGGTTTTTTTGTTGGTTCTTTCTAGGTTTTATCTAAGGCATTGTCTATTTGTATTAGGTAGTTCTTTGGCCAACTTGTTGTTCTTTATTATCTTGTTTGTTGGCTTCTCTGGATATTTGATTCCTTTGTTCAGCTAGCTGCTTATGGGGTTATCTTTCTTGTTCAGCAGGGTGCTATTGTTTTGCTGATTGCTTTGGCTAATTTATTTTCCCCTTTCTATCAGGAATGTGTTTTCCTGTTTATTCTTATCTCCTTGCAAAATTGGGTTTTCTTCATGGCTTCTCAGTTGCATTTGGGTTGTGGGTTTGCAGCCTATTTTTCCCATTGAAGGGATTTTCTGTTGTCTTGATTTCACTTGCATTTTCTCTGCCTTGCCTTGGCCAGGCCTTTTCCCTCTTTATTTAGAAAGCATCTTCCATTTTGATGGGATTGGTTGTTTCCCAACTTGCTGTTCTATCTTGGTATTGGTCTATGGATCATTAAATCTTATGTTCAGGCTCCTGCTACTGTGGTTGTTTATCCTATTTTGCAGACTGATTTTGATGTTATTTTGCTTAATTTTGGTGGGGGTAATAATTGCATTATTGCTTACACTAATGGCCTTTAGATTTTTGGATCCTTTATCAAGCAGGATGTCTTTATGGTTCTCGATTGTTTTCTGCCCATTCTGGTTATGGGCTTTTGGGTTTTTATTGTTATCATATCCCTTTTCCTTCGCCTTATCTGTGTTGTCCTCCCATTTCGTGATTTGGGCTTTGGGGTATGTTGCTTCCCTTATCCAGGTTGTTTTTGTGGTTGTTGGTCGCTTCCTACATAATTTGATTATTGGCTTTTGGGTTTTGTTGTTAGCATTTGACCGGCATGACTTCATATTCGCTATTTTTTCCTCTTATGCTACATTTGTGTAGATCATTGTGACTATACTTTTGCTTTTGATTTTAATCTTTGCATTGTTTAATCTCATTGGGTGGATTTATGGCCACCTTGCAACTCTCGATTGGGTGAACTGGATTAATGAGTTTGATCATAAGGAAACTATTTCGTGGTGTTATCTCGATCTTCTTGGATTTGTCTATGGTGGGGAGCTTACCTGCTTTCTTCAGCCATAGTTCCATTTCCTATGGTAATTTGGGCTTGGGGTATGTTTCCCTTTATATTTGTTGTTCTCAATTTTCAAACAAGGAGGTTGTTAAGAGTCGCATTACTTACATTCTTTGCTTATCTTTTGATGGGAAATAATCGAGCTACTTGCTGACTGCTTACCAAGAATGTATATTTATTAATGTCCTGTGATTGGAATGGGGTTTCGCTTTTGTCTTTGCTGGTTTGTTAGATTTCAAAATTTGATGTTTATTATCCTTTTTTCCTGATGGATGACCGACATTGATGGCTCTCTTTCATTTGAGTTGGGATTATCATGCCATGGAGCCTAATATGATGACATATATTTGGCATGGGATCCCTTACCCACTTTGTTTTGCTTCTCTTTCCACTTATGTGTATTGGATTTGCCTTTTCTTGTGTGTATGTTGGCTCAAAAGATCTTCATCAAATGGTCGCTATACAGTTTGTTGGCTATGTGATGCTTTCACCCATTTTGGTTTGGTTGTAGCTCTTGTGATGTAACCCTTCTAAGTTTGATGCTCATATTTGCCTAACTTGGTGTGATTGAGCTGAGCCTCCTCTATCCCACTTCTTTATTATTACTATTTTCGATTATTTGCCTCATCATTTTCTCTGTACTACTTTAACCGCTCTAACTTCTTCTCTGTCTTTGTGTGCTTTTCTCTTTTTCTCTTGTGTTGCTCCATAGTGTCATGCATTCTCACTTCCTTGAGAACATGCCCTCAACCTTCATTTTCTTTTGTTAATCACTTTGTATCTTTTGCTTGCTTTACTCTTTTCTTTTGCTTCTAGATGTACTTAGATAGGGGATTTACTCCCTAGGTTAATTGTAGCTCATTGAGCAGTAGTTCTGGAGTTTATCTCCTTTAAGGACTTTGTAATCCCTTTTTTGTGGCAATAAAATTTCCCCTATACGGGGTTTCCCAAAAAAAAATCCTAAAACCTAAAGCCTAAACCCTAAAAGCTTAAACCTTAAACCCTAATCTAACCCTAAATCCTAATCCCTAAACCCTAAAAACATAAACTAAATAAAATCTAAAAATAAAATAAAGAAAAAAAACCTAAACCTAAATAAAAAATAAAATAAAATAAAAACCTAAACTAAAACCTAAACCTAGAAATAAAATAAAATAAAAAATAAAACTAAACTAAAAGGTAAAGTAAATATACTAAATAAACCTAAACCTACTAGTTTACTTAATTTAAAAAAAATAAAAAAAAAACACTAACCCTAAACCCTAAAATAAATTAAAACCTAAACTAATAAAAAAATAAAACTAAAAATGAAAAACCTAAATAAAATAAAAACTAAACCTAAAATAAAAAAATAAACCTAAATAAAATCAAATAAAATTAAATAAAACTTAAACCTAAAAAAACCTTAAAAAACCTAAAATAAATAAATAATAAAACATAAACCCAAAGCTAAAAAAACCTAAACCTAAAATAAAATAAAATAAACTTAAACCTAAATCAAAATAAATAAAACCTAAACCTTAACCTAAAATAAACTAAACTTAAACCTAAACCTAAACTAAATAAAATAAAATATACTAAAATAAACCAAAACCTAAACTAAAAAATAAAAATTAAAAATAAACCTAAAATAAAAACATAAAACCTTATCCTAAACCTAAAAAATAAAATAAAAATAAAACTAAATTAAAAAAATAAACTTAAACCTTAACCTAAACCTAAAAAATAAACTAAAATTAAAAACCTAAACTAAAATAAATTAACCTAAAATAAATAAATTAAACTAAATAAAAATAAAAATCAACCTAAATAAAAATAAAAATAAATTAAACTAAAATAAATAATAAATAAATTAAATTAACTAAATAAACCAAACATACTGGTTCACGTAATTTAAAAAAATTAATAATAATAACTTTAAAAAAAAACAAAACCCTAAACCCTAAAACCCTAATCCTTAAATACTAAACCCTGAACCCGAAACCTAGAACCCTAAACCTTAAAACCTTAAACCCTAAATACTAAAACCCTAAACCCTAAATCCAAAAACCTACAACCCTTAAACCCAAAACCCCAAACCCTAAACCCTAAATAAATAAACTAAACTAAATAAAAATAAAAAAAACTAAACTAAAATAAATAAAAAATAAACTATATAAACCTAAACCTATTAGTTTATTTAATCTAAATAAAAAATTATAAAAAAATCCCTAAACCCTAAACCCTAAACCCTAAAACCAACCCTAAACCCTAAACCTAAAACACTAAACCTTAAACCTTAAGCTCTAAAACCCTAAACCCTAAACCCCAAAACACTAAAACCATATACCCCAAACCTTTAACCCTAAACCCTAAACCTTAAAAGCCTAAACCCTAAACCCTAAACCCTAAACCATAAAACCTACAACCCCTAAATACTAAACCCTAAACCCTAAACCCTGATCCTTAAACCCTAAAAACCTAAAAACCTAAACCTAAACTAAATAAAACCTAAAAATAAAATAAATAAAAAACCTAAACTTAAATAAAATAAAAAATAAAATAAAAGTTAAACCTAAACTTAAAATAAAATAAAATAAAAATAAAATAAAAGTAACTAAAATAATAAGCTAATAAAATAAAACTAAATGTAAATAAAAAATAAAATAAACCTAAAATAAAATAGAATAAACAAAATAAAAAAATCTAAACCTAAAAAATAAATATAAAAATAAATAAAAATTAAAACCTAAACCTAAATTAAAAAAAATCCTAAACCTAAAATAAAAATAAAATAATAAAATAAAATAAACCTAAACCTAAGCTAAAATAAATTAAACTAAATAATCCTAAACCCTAAATTAACCCTAAATCTTAAACCCTAAACCCTAAACCTTAAAAACCGCAGAACCTAAACGTAAACTAAATAAAAGCAAAATATAAAATAAATAAATAAACCTAGACCTAAATAAAATAAAAAACAAAATAAAATAAAAACCTAAACTAAAAACCTAAACCTAAACCTAAAAAATAAAAACTAAAATAAAATAAAATAAATAAAAACCTAAACTAAACTAAAATAAAATAAAATAAACCTAAAAATAAAAACTTAAACCTGAAATAAACCTACAAAACCTAAAATAAATAAAATAAAAGTTAAACCCTAAACTAAAACCTAAAATAAAAATAAAACAAATGTAAACCTAAACTAAAATAAAATAAAACCTAAACTAAATAAAATAAAATAAATTAAAAAAAACTTAAACCTAAACCTAAAAAAAATCCTAAACCTAAACCTAAACCTAAAAAATGAAATTAAAATAAAACTAAACTAAAAATAAACTTAAACCTAAACCTAAACTTAAAAAATAAACTAAAATAAAAAACCTCACTAAAATAAATAAGCCTAAAATATATGAACTAAACTAAATAAAAATAAAAATAAACCTAAATAAAAATTAAAATTAAAATATATTAAAATAAATAAATAAAAACTAAATAAACCTAAACCTACTAGTTTACTTAATTTTAAAAAAAATATTTATAAAAAAACCCTAATAATAGACCCTAAACCCTAAACCCTAAGTCGTAAACCTAGAACCCTAAACCCATAACCCTAAATCCTAAAACCCTAAACCCTAAACCTTAAATCCTAAAACCCAAAACCCAAAACCCTGAACCCTAAACCCTAAACCCTAAAAGCCTAAAGCCTAAACCCTAAACCCTAAAACTTACAACCCTAAACCCTAAAACTTACAACCCTAAACCCTACATCCTAATCCCAAAGGCGTGAAGGTAATGCATGTGCTCATTACCTTGCTAATCTGGGTGCTAGATTAGATGACATAAAATTCTTTGATCAACTTACACTTCCTAAACATTTGTGTGGTTTAGTTAATTTGCAATAATTGGATTCCCTTACCTCAAATTAATCCATCTTATTGGTTTGGCTGCTATATTACTGTTAACCGCATGATCAACTTCGTTAGTGTTGATTTTCTGGGCATCTTCGCCCCTTTCTAGTTAATTTCTAATCTCTGTGGCATCTGCTATTGGATTAATTACCCTAACCTTTTTTGGGGTCTTACTGCTTCTGTTGTTTCCATTGTTAATGGTAAGGTGTTTCCTGTCTGCTGGAGGGAGATGTATTACCTTATGCTTTACTTTCTGCTTTTCTTTCTGATCAACATAAACAGACTTCTTGCCATAAATATTTTGTTAAGTGGTCCTACTGTATCTATTTTCCATTATATGATTTGTATGTCTCTTTTCCTTTTCTAAATCTATTATGGGGCTCATGACTTTGTTGTATCAATGTTTAATTGCTATATTTTTGTATAGCTTCATGGCTGCCCCTAATTTATCGTTTTCTCCCTTTATTATGGATGTGGCCCCTCTTATGCTCCTAACCTAACCTCCACAACAAAGGAGAGAAACCGCAATCTTACTACTATAACTTGATTGGAATTACTTGATTTCCTTCTATTTTCTAAATGTCACCTACTGGTCGCTTTTGTGTATCTTGAAGGATTTCAAAGATGTCTTTCCTTTGAACCACTTTTGACTCTATGTACTATTTTTTGATTTTTTATGGTGAATAAATGTTATTTAATTGAATGTTGGATTTTGTCTTATGTCCAAAAAGTCGCTTTTGAGGCTTTTCCGATTGCTTTTGCTAACCTCACCTTACCAACCTATAAGGAGAGAAACTGCCATACCCTTATTATTATTATTATTATCTCTTTGCAGGATTGGACTTACTTATTTACTAAGGATGTTAGTTTAGCTGCTAGCCTGCTCTCCTTTGTCTTGAAGGATTTCAATGATGGCTCTCTTTTGAACCCCTTTTGTGTCTTTGTTGTACCATTATTTTTTATTGTCTTATCATATGGTGGGTGCAATAATTGTATTGCTATTTTAATTATTGGTTGTTGGATTTTCGGATCTTATGTCCAAGCTACCGAGGTTATTGGATGTTGGCTTTTGTTTTTTGATTGTTTTTGATAAACCTAAAATGATCACCACTTGTTTGTGGTCTATCTAAACCTATTTTTTCCATCTTGATTGTTAGACTTGTCGGATCACTATGATGATGCTATAAAATTAACTTATAACTAATTTTGAATGGGTGTTTTATGGCCTTGATGTTATTTGTTGTCTTAGTTGTTATCTGATTATCTAGTTTTATGAAGCTCTACCAGGTGTCTCTCATGTCCAAATTATTTTTGGGGCTATTTTTCTATTGCTAACCTCACCTTCCCAACTAAAACCAATACCCTTGTTATTATTATCGTCTCTTTGCAAGATTGGACTTACTTAATGATTTCTGCCCGCTTTTCTGAGGATGTTGGTTTAAGCGCTCTTCTTTATTTTGAAGGATTTCAATGATGGCTCTCTTTGAACCCCTTTTGTATCTATATTGTACCTCTTTGTTTACCGGCTTATCTTATGGTGGGTAATTATTGCTTAATTATAGTTGGATTCGAGTCTTATGTCTAGACGCCTTTGTGGTTGTTGTTTGTTGGCGTGTTTTTTTCTGTTTTTTGCTTCTAATCGAAAATCAAATTGATATTTTATTTAATCTATTATTTTTTCATCATGTTTATACTTGTGCATCAGTGATTATGTTATTACCTATTTAGATATTATCTTATGCACTATTTATTCTGAATGGGTGGTTTTATGGTCAGCTTGCTGTTATTTGTTGTCTTGGTTGTTGGCTGAACTAGATTATTGGGTTTTATGCCCAGCAAGTTGCTACTGGGGTTGTCCCTCTGATTGTCCTTATTTGGAATTGTTTGTGGTGGGGACTAGCTTATTACCTGTGGCTTATGATCCATCTAATCTACTACTGCATTCCCATCTTGGCTCTGTTAGACTTCTGCATTTCCTGTTTGGGTTTGGATTATGCTATCTTGCTTTACACTTGCTAGTTATTAACTTTTGCAATGATTATTAACAACGGGGTTGTTCACATCTGCAATGCTTATTCTGATTAGGTACCTTTTTCTGGGCTATATTCCTGGGTTGTATACCAGGACTGTAAGTTTCATATATGTTCCATATGTTTAGGATGGAGTTAATTACATGCTATTTGATTTGCCTTGCTGGATTTTAGCAAGCTTTTAAACTGGTTGTATATTGCTTCTTTTTTGTGCCTGGCCTTTTTTATTGTTTTCCTGTGGTGGGTTTTCATGCTGGCCTAATTAAACTCTTGGCTCTGGTAAAAAATAAGGTGGATCTGGCAAAGATGGTTCATTTTCATATGTGTAAGGATTCTCATGTCGTGGTGACTATATTGATGATATTTATTCTGCATGGGATCCCCTTTCCCATTATACTCTTTGATGTATCCTTTTCTATTATGTTTATGGCTTTGTTTAGGTTTACAGGTACTAAGGATCAAAAGACCTTCAACAAATAAATCTTCTCAGTTTGTTGGCTATGATGGTGTGATGATTTCCTCCTTTTGGTGGTAGTAGCTCTTGTGATGTAACCCTTATAAATTTGGATGCTCATATTTGCATCTCCCCAATTGGTGTGAGTGAGCCTTCTCTCACACACCTCTTTATAATCTTTCTCGTTATGCTATTTTCAATTTTCATTTTATCTATTTTAACACTAATTTCTATCTTTCTACAATTTTGTGTGCATTTCTCTTGTTCTCTCGTGTTCTCCTAGTGTCATGCATTCTCTCATCAAGAGCTTTGGCTCATCTTCATTGGCTTATGTTAATAAATTTGTATCTTTTGCTTTCTACTCTTTTATTTTGCTTTTTGTTTAGATGGGGATTTACTCTATTATAGCTCTTTGAGCAGAGTTGTGGAGTTTATCCTAAGGACCTTGTAACCCTCTTTTTGTGGCAATAAAAATCCCCCTATATGGGATTTCCAAAAAAAAATCCTAAACTAGCCATAAACCCTAAACCCTAATCTTTAAACCCTAAAAACATAAAAACCTAAACCTAAACTTAATAAAACCTAAAAAAAATAAAGAAATAAACCTAAACCTAAATAAAATAATAAAATTAAATTAAATAAAAACTTAAACTAAAACCTAAACCTAAACCTAAACCTAGCAATAAAATATAAAAACTAAACTTAAAGGAAAACTAAATAAACCTAAACCTACCGATTTACTTAATTTAAAACAATGAAAATAAAAACCAATTTAAAAAAAACCCTAACCCTAAACCCTAAACGCTAAATCCTAAATCCTAAATTGTAAACCCTAAATCCTAGACCCTAAACCCTAAACCATAAACCCCTAAAACCCTAAACTATAAACCCTAAACCCTAATACCCTAATACCCTAAACCCTAAATCCTAAAAGCCTAAACCCTAAACCCTAATGTTTGGGGTTGGTATGAGGATTTAGTTAAATTAAGTTATTTTAATGGTAATTTAACTTTAATGCAACTTCTTGACTCCTATTTTCTTAATACTGTTAAAGGGCATATAAAAATTATAGTGGCTGCTACTTTGATTTGATTTATTTGGCTTGACATAAATGATGCTGAACATCATAATGTGCCTATGAATCATAAAGGGATTATTGCTAGGACTAAACAAAAGATTTTTTCTTTACATAAGGCTACTCTTCTTAATGGTACTAATTTTAGAGGTTGCAAGTTTGTTGCCTCTAAATTGGGTTTCAATTTTTTTTATTGTAACTTATCTCTGGATTATAAAATTATTCATTGGATTAAGCCTCTTAATTGTTGTATTAAAATTAATATTGATGGCTCTATTGCACATAATAAGTTGGGTTGTGGTGGTTATTTTTAGAAATAATCTTGGGAATATTATCTTGGCTTTTACCACTCCTCCATTTACTAATTTTATTATTTTGCTGAATTGATGGTTGTTTATCATGCTCTTAAGCTTTATTTGGATAGAAATTTTCATACTATTTGGTTGGAATCTGATGCTGAGATAGTTGTTGCTATGATCAATTATAACCATAAGGGTAATGCTGAGCTTTTTTATTTAATTAGAAATATTAAAGCTATTATTTATAAACTTTCTTTTAAAATTACTCTTATTTTAAGAGAAGGTAATATTTGTGCAGATTTCTTAGCTAGTTTGGGGTGTAATCTCTCTGATTTTACTTTGTTTACCAATGCAAATATTCTTCAGCAATTAAAGGGCTATCTAATTTAGATAAATCTGGTTTACCTTATGTTAGATTTTCTTAGTTTTTTTTTTCTTTCTTTTTGTTGGTGGTGTTCTTTGGGGCTTCTGTTTGGGAGCTTCTGGTGGTGTTGGTTTGTTTGATTATTGTTGGCTCTTGTTCTTTCTTCGGGGCTTTCCGTTCTTGTATTATTCTAATATTTTACAAGTTTGAATGCTAGCTTATGTTGTTTTGGTTGTTAGGTTGTTATCATTTGCTGCTCCTACTTTTATTATGGTATCTCTCGTGGGCTTATTTTTTGGCTTTTGCTTGGTTGGTTGGTTGGTTGTTCTTTGGTGGCTTTGTGGCTGGTCTCCTTGAGCTTTCTATTTTTTTGGTGCCTTCTCTAGATGTGATGTTGGTTGTGCTTCTCTTCTTTCTATTTCCTTTAAGCTGGTTGGGTTGTTTTGGTGTTGGGTGTGGCTGCTGCTTTCCTTTATGGCTGTTGACCTCATTTTTAGGATGAGCTCTCAACCCCTCCATCTTAGACATAGGACTTCTCTTAGACTTTAAGAGATCCTTAGCCTTAAGACACATCTAGTTATTAGGTGGACACTCAACCTAGCCCTAGAGACTTAGAAGAGTTAGTCATAGGAATAGGTCATGCCTTAAGGGTGTTAGAAAAATTTGCCTACCCTATAGCTTGAACGAAATTCTTTATTTCCTTCCTTCAAGTCAAACTTAAATAAATTCTAACTTAATTGATTTTCTACAAACTCAAATCAATTCCAAATAATTGAAATCCATGATCAATTCCAAATGATTAAAGCTTATAAATTCAAATTCTAAATCAAAAACATTTCCTAAGTCCTTTGATTCTCTCTCATAGACTTAGCCTAAATCAATTCAAATTCATGAAATTTTCTCACAACCCATTTATATTCACATATATAAATGAAATATAAATTTAAATCAATCAAACTAAATCCAAAATTCAAATCCAAATAAAAAAAAAATCTTTCCAAAGTCCATAGATTCCTTCTTATGGACTTAGCCTAAATCAAATCTAAATCAATTCAAATTCATGAAATTTTCTCACAACCCATTTATATTCTCATTTATGTTCACATATATAAATGAAATATAAATTCAAATCAATCAAACTAAATCCAAAATTCAAATCCAAATTAGGAAATCTTTCCTAAGTCCTTTCTCATAGACTTAGCTCAAATCAAGTTCAAACCACTTAAAATTCATGAATCTTTCTCATACCCCATTTATTTTCTTATTTATACTCACAAATATAAATGAAATATAAATTCAAACAACCAAAACTAACTCCAAAAATCAAACTCAAATTCAATCAAAATCTAACCTAAGCCTTCAAGTCAAAATCTTGAACTTAGCCAAATCAAACTCAAATCAAGCCAAACTCTTGATTTATCTTTATGATTCAATCAACCCTACAATCATGAATCCAAATATAAATACAAACTTCAATCATCAAACCAAAACTAAATCCAAAAATCAAACCCAAGTCAAGCTCATGTTCACCCTTTTGAACTTGAAATTGTCAAATGAATCAAAACCCATTTGAGTTCAAACCACTTGCAAATGGATTTATATTTCAATCATAAGTCCATATGTGAGTTCAATCAAACTCAAATCAAGCTTTGACCAAGCCATTTGATCTACTTAAGCTCACTTGACCCAAAGTGACCTAAAGCACCCTTATGAGCCAAATTCTAATCTTAATCAAATTGGATTGAATTAAGCCCATCTAGGGCTTACATTGTGAACAACAATCATCATAAGATGATCAATCACTCAAATTGGGTCAAACCAAGTCAAACCTAAGGGTTGACCAAGTCAACACTTAGCCAAAATAAAATCTAAACTAGCCAAAATCCACCATAAGCCAAATTGATTGAAACCATTGATCAACTCATTCATAATGTTTGAACTTGACCAAGTCAACATTTGAGCCTAACCTAGTCCAATTGGCCACTGAACCCAAGTTGACCCAACTTGACTAAAAAAGTCAAAATGTGTCAAAACTTGATCTAAGCCAAATTGATTGAAACCAATGGGTCAAGTTTATTCCAAAATGATTGTTGAACTTGACCAAAAGTCTAAAGTGGCCAACTAGACCTAACCTAGCCCAATTGACCATGAACCCAACTTGACCTAAAAGGTCAAATTGAGCCAAACTCAAATATAAACCAAATTGATTGGAAACCAAGATACTAATCTATTTTATATTACCAACGAAACATAAATCAACCCATGAACAAACCCAAATAGGTCAAATGGGTCAATTTGGTCAACTTGACCCATTTGACCAAAATAAACTCAATTGAAAAAAAACCAAATATAAACCAAATTGAATCAAACCAATGCCACCAAAATATTTCAAATGGTTATATGAACTTGACTCAACCCTTGGTTTGATCCAATTTGACCAATTGGTCAACTTGACCTAAGTTGACCCATTTTGACCTAAATGGGTCAACATGAGCCAAATCATATCAAATCAACTCCAAATCCATTGAAACTTGGCCCAACCCATTTTTCAATCATACCAAACATATTTAAATTCAAACCGAAGCCAAATGACCATTTTACCCCTAGACCATAGGGTAAATTTTGTCCAAATTCACTTGGAATTTGGTTAAATCCTCTTCATGACCACTTGGCACACTCTTAGTGGACCAAGTGGACACTAGTGAGTGTGGTGCACCTAACCCAATGGGTTTGGGTCAGCCCAACCCAACCCAAGGTCAAAATTGACCACCTCCTTCAAATTGAGCACGTGGAAATCCTTTCTCTACTCAATTAATCACATGACAACTTTCCCACTACCTCCCTCTGGCCAAAATGACCCATGTGCAAGCCATAAATGGCCTAACAACCCATTGCATGATGTGTATTGATAAAAAAATGGAAAGATCCTTCTCGGCCGTCCGATTGCTCTAGGGGAGACATACTTCCCCTAATTCCATTTCATTTGATGACACTACAATTCGATTGAGCAGAGGGAAGTCATAGAAGCCATTTCCAAGTCTCCCTAAGCTCTCTTAAGTGATTTGAACTTCTCCATTTTTGGATTTTCTAAAATCAAAAATGAGGGAGCTCAAGCCAAATTCAATTTCACTCCACACTCAATACCAAGCCAATTCACTTTGCAAGCTCCATCAAGGAACTCAATCGAGTTCACCCAAACCTTTTCCCAAGCTCCAAAGGCAAGGGAGGTACCACTTCAATCAAAGCCACATGGAGTTAAAGGTGGACTTGGCCCATAGAAGGATCTACCCAATTTCAACACCTCAAAACTTCAACAAAGCTTTGTCTCCACTAGATGACACTTCTCCAAGGAAATCGAGCGTCGGTGATAGCCTCCGGTGAGGTAAGCCATTAAACCGAGCTTAGATTAGATGTGTGTGATCCTTTGAGAAAGGAATTTTTACTTCATGAAATTCTAGCCATTGGATGTGATCTCCCTTACATGGTGATGGTGTTGGTTGAATTTTGTTTCAATCTGAGCTCAATCGAGCTCGAATCTTCCCTTAGAAGATGGACGGTGGCCATCTCCCATAGGGAAGATCAGAGAAGAATCATGGGCCATCCATCCACACATTTTGGATGGATGACCATGATTAAAACACATAGGATCCACATATTATCCCTTAAGAATCACGGATCTAATTTCATGTCCTATCCTTGATCAGACGGATAGGGAGAAAGCACGTAGTGCCACCGCTAACGTGGCACTATGATGTGACAAGTTAAATAGCCTCTCCCATAGCGCCATGTGGAAAACATGCACTGCGTCAGCCTCCACGTGGCACCGCCGGGATTAGCTTTATAATTAGGGGATTAAATTATCTAATTAATCAAGAAAACTTCAAATATTTATATCTAAGTGTAGAAAAATTATAAAAGTGTGAAATAAATTGTATATGAAAGATAATTAAATGTAGAATATTATAAAATTGTTCTTGATGGATTTTGAATAGTGTTATTTTTTGAATATGGGTTTTATTGGGAATGTAATTAGGCTAATTACTCTCTGATTATTCCATTAATTGATCTTAAACTTCTTATGTGTATTTAGTGGGATGACTTCTACCTCCCCTAATTTTCTTGCAATTTATTAATGTTTCAATTAGGGTAATTACTGGATTCATGCCTAATTACTTTTCTAATATAATTAAGCCTAATTAAGTATTTAATCAGTGGTTTAATCTCCTGATTAAGTTAATTAAGGTTTGTTTAAATGAATAGAAGGTTTAGGGAATAATTTTGGAATATTTTTCTTAAGCTATTCCCTAAACCCCACTTTCTCCTTAATCCAAATTTAATTAAGGAATTAACCCACTAATCACTTACTTAATTAATTTGATAAAATTATAAAACCTTCTAGAACTTAACTAATTCACTTTGGGTAGATACTTGAGTGTTCAATAACCTAAATACATTAAAAAAATCAAAATCCAACTCACATGGGTGAGAAGCATTATGAAAATTACTTAACTTAAACCCCTTAGCTTAATTAATCATTAATCATGAGCCAAATGCATTTGGCCCTTTTCTTCTTAGGTGCATTGCTAATTTAAATTCCTTATATGATTTTATGTCATATCATTAGCTCATAATTATTTGCTTAAATATGCTAAGGTGGTATAGGTAAGGGGTAATTAACATACTTAATTCATACCTTAACCTGATCAAAATATAAAAATCATCTAATCATCTAAAGATTAAACTAAAATTCCATACACATGGGGAAATGGGTTAGACCAGCAAACATTCTTTCACATTTCTAAATCAAACATAAACAAATTCAAAACAAAAATCACATTTAACAAACTTTGATTCATTTTAAACTTTCTTATTTTATAGGATTGTCTTTAGGAATTAATTAGGGTGAATGAGTTTACATAGCTTTCATCACTTTATTTCTTTCCTAGCATGCTAAATGTGTATGTCATATGAAATTCATGCATTCCAATCTTTTAAAAATCAAAATTTAAATGAAATATTTTCTTTATGTCAAATTGCATGTTTTGGCTAAAGTAAAAAATATGAATGGCTATTATCATTATTAAATTCAAAACTATTTTTAAAATTTATAAATCAAATATTAAAACTGAAGGTATGCTACTTATACTTTATTTATAAGCTTGCATGTGAATATAAAAATGTGTCTTATGTTTACTTCCTTCTTTCCTCTTAACATGGATTTGAATAAGATTTGCAAAGTGTATAGTTCTTTTAAAAGGACATAACACTTATTTAAAATCTATTCTTATCCTCTTCCATGTTATAACCTAAGAAGGATCTTTACATTTACACATATAAATTGCATAAACAAACCAAAAATTAAATAAACATAAACTTTACATCTTTCTTTCTTCATTTTTTTATTTTGTACATGCATATCTATTTAAGGAAAGTGGTATATTAGTCTGGACAACCCCGGGGTTGCGAGGCTTTAAGTAGCCCTAAGAAAGTCTTGTACCTTACACTCTTGATGCTAACAATGGCACCATACTCACTTATGCCTTTCATACATACACATGTGCATATGAATAAAGGATAAAAGAATACCCCCTTTTCTACTTAATGAAAATCATGCATCATAAAGCATTCTAATTTTCTTAAGTAACATTTCTTAACATTCATCATAAAGTGTGTTAAACATTTCCATTTATATGTATAGATATGCTTAGGATTCATTCATATGCATGTTCTACATGTTGGGAAAGAAATGAAGTGATGTGTGTTTTGTGATATTAGTTCACTCTAATTAATCTTAAAATGCCTTTCTTTTGAATAGGTTTGTTTCAGAAATATCTAAACTTAGGATTAATTAAAACACATAATAAAACATTCACTAAACAAAATCAAATATGAATCCACCTTAGAAATTACTTAAGGTAAGGAAAGAGAAGTCCTTTTTTCCTCTCTTACAACTTAGTAATTAATGTAGGATTCACTCAAACCAATCAAAATACAAAATAAAATTAACCAAAACAAATAAACAACTTAAATGAAACCATCCCTCTAAGTTGAACATTTTCATACTTAGAATTTAACCTTAAAGCCATAGCATACCACATAAATCTTAAAGCACACACATTAGACTAAGTCACCTTTTCTAGATTTAGGTTAGAGCAGTGTATGGTGTGATGTTTGCTTTTATTTTGTGATGTATTATTTCTAGTCTGGATGTTAGGTGAATTTGCATAGAATAAATGGTAGGATGATTTAGTCTAATCATTGTCTTCTACATGAGATTATGCTTAAGAGGTGTTGTAATAAAAATATAAATGCTTTTGTTGTGTAGGTTATACCCTAAGCATAATCCAATAGGCCGTGGACTTGGTTACCCATGTGTGCTAAGTCCAATATACATGCTTGGGATTTGTATGGTTTATTTAACTAATCTCTATTTTACAGGTGTTAGTTAGATTTACTTTTCCTCTTCATGTAATTTTTACAGTTAGGATTTTTGAATGAATGTTATAGGGGATTAGGATGTGAAGCCTTTGGAGCAACCACCTTCCAACCATCCAAAAGAAGGAACCAAAATAAGAAAGAAGAAAGAAGAAAAAAGAAAGAAGAAAAGAAGAAATGAAGACCCCCATAACATGAATTTCCTTATTTGATTATAAATTAATTCATTTGTATTCTGGGTTGTATGAGGGTAGAGCTCATCAACATAATATATTTTTGGGTTTGTGTGGTGGTGCCCGATCATAAATGACCTCTTATTCTTTTGCATTAGCTTTATAAAATATTTGACATTTTGTTTAGCTTGTGCATTAAGATGGCATGTTTTCCTAGTTTCTTCTTTGCTTGATGTATGGTTTGGATGGAGATTAGGCTCTTAGAAAAAAATATATTTTCTACAAAATTAATCAACTCAAAATTAAAATAAACAACTCATAACCTCATTTAAAGCTAAGTTAAAATCAAGATAAAAGAATTAGTAACCCCTTAGCTAGATGTGTACTTTCTTTTCTAATATCATGCATAAAAGCATATTATTTCACTCTTGAATTGGAGGGCTTCCACCTTTGCCAGAGAACTTGGCTTGACCTGTAAGAGCCATGGTGGAAACACACCTCCTTATCTTGGTAATTTTGGCCCATAATCTTATTTTTCATGCATTAGGCATATGAATCCTACAGCCTGAATCAAATGATTGTCCAATTGAAAAATAAAATATGTAAAAATTTTGCATTAGATTTAAGTCATTTGAAGCATATCCTTACATGATCTAGTCTCTTTAGAGAGTGTGTTTAAGGATTTAGTCTCTTTCTAAATAAATAACAACATTGTTATCTTGCATAAACTTAAGATTTGCCTACATGAATTTAAAACCATAGAGGAGTTAGGCTGCCACCCCCGTGAAGTTGTAAGTCCAAGTCAGTGGTTTATCCTCTCATGGGTAAACCAAATACCCATTTTTGTCTTAGATTTAGGTCATGCTTTTGGCCCTCACAAAGCTCCCTAGATTTAGGTTCTAGGTTTCTTCTCCCTTTGTGGGCTATAAGCATAAATCCTCACCTCTAGGCATTTCATAATCTTGTACCATGGAAATTGTATAAGCCCTAGCATTCTAATAAAATCAACTCAAACACATTAATTCAATTCAAAATGTAAAGCCCAACCATGTAGTTTGATGCTTACTAGCTTCCTAGTATCTAAGCATCCCTACTTTTTTCATTTGGCTTCGATAAGAACTCCCTCCTCTTGATCGATCTCACTTGACTTTCTAAAAATAAACCAATTGATTGATAGTCCTACCTTTTGAAATCTTTGGAGACAATGATCATTTACCTTAATCGAGAGTATTCCAAAGAAATCTCATTTCTTAGGATGTAATTAACTATGGGGGCTTACCTTCATAAAGAACTTAATGAACCTAATTTAAAATAAACCCTACTTTACTTTTTCATGTAAAGTAAGGGAAGAATCTATGGTACATATGCAAGACCCATCACTTAGAGTCCTTAGGTGATTAGTCCATTAGGGTGGTGACTTCTATCTTTTGAGATAGTACATCTCTCCTTAATGTCATACCCGATCACTCTAATAAGAATATCTGCAGATCTACATGGTGTCCAAATGCAAAGAGTATATTTCTATCTTCATTTTTATCCACAGATCTAAGATGGAAGTATATACTTAGAAATTTAATATTTCACCACATATTTTTCTCGCGACTCCATTGGGGATGGTTCCTCTCTCCATCTTTGGTAAATGATCTTTGTCTCCAAGTATCGATAGTGGATTTGTACTTTTGTATGAATCCAAGACTATCTTTCTTTCCGTTGGCACTTAGCTTATTTCATTCTTAAGTTGCTAGCCAACATCTTTAGGTTTTAGGACCTCACCCCGTGTTGGTCTTAAAACCCGTGTTCCCCAATGGGTGAAAATAAAATTTAATAAAAGAATATTAAAGACTTCCTCCTTACCATTTTATGGTAAGGAAAGGTTCATTCAAAATAATAAAGACAAAATAAATCCTTCATAAAATCTTGCTTTTCAAAAGCACTCTTTCAAAATGCACATAATAAAATGTTTTGCAAAATTTTCCTATATCACCTTCATCTAACAATCTTCATGATTGTTATATGTAGATCATCTTCAAAATAAAATTCAATCACATTTTCTAAAAGCACAAATGAACTTTTCACTCAATTCATTTTGATGAAGACTTCATTTTCAAAATAAAATTCCAACAATCATGTTTTCAAAAGCATAAAATTTAAAGATGACTTTCCATTCAATACATCCAAATGTGTTGAATGGATGTTACATCTTCAAGAAAAAAAAAATCATAACTGAAATTTCACTCAACACATTCACATGTGTTAGTTGGAATTTTCACAATTTTAAAAGCACATATGAAACCTCTCCATTCAATATACCCACATTTATTGAATGGAGGTTTCATTTCAATCAAAATAAAAATAAACTTTCAAAAACACATATGAATTTCTCCATTCAATATACCCAAATATATTGAATGGAAATTTTATTTCCAAATAAAATGTCATTATTTTGAAATACATATTCCATATATGATTAGGTTGGAATTTCCTCTTTCAAAAATCAATAATCACACATGAAAATACATCTTTGAAAATGAAACATAATTTATTTCCATCTTACATACCAAATTTGTTAAATGGAAATCTCTATTCAAAATCAACAAAACAAAAATTAAAACACATTTGAAACTTCATTCTAGCATGTCCCATTTGCTAAAGTGAAGTCTCCTTTTCAAAACACAAAAATTTGAAACAATTATTTGAATTCATTTAGCATACTCTTAAGTGAAATGTCCATTTCACAAAATTTCAAAACCACATTGGAACTTCATTTTAGCATACCACATTTGCTAAAGTGAAGTCTCCATTTTTCAACAAAAATCCAAAACAAAAGAACACTTTGATTTCATTTAGCATACCATATTTGCTAAAGTGAAGTCTCCATTTTCAAAACAAAATCAAAACACAAAAATTTTAAACACATTTTTGGAATTTCATTTAGCATACTCAAATTTGCTAAGTAAAATTTTCATTCCATAAAATTAAAGAAATACATTGAAACTTCATTTTAGCATACCATATTTGCTAAGTGAAGTCTCCATTTTCAATCAAAATCAAAATAAAACACATTAGGACTCCCTTAGCATACCTAAATTTGCTAAGGATCCTAATTTTTTAAAATCAATTTAAAATCAAAAGAAACACATTAGGATTTTCTTAGCATACTCAAATTTGCTAAGAGTCCTATTTTCAAAAATTTCCAAAAACAAAACATACTTGGATTTCCTCATTTAGCATACCCAAATTTGCTAAATGAGAATTCCATTTTTTTTTAAATCACAAATGATTCACAAAATAAAGAAAACAAAGAAATAAAAATAAGAACTTTTTTTTAGACATCTCACTTAGTAAACCCAAATTTGTTAGGTGAGTAAATTCCAAAAATCATAAATCCAAAACAAAAGAAAATTGACCCTTTACTTTAACATACCCAAATTTGTTAAATAAAGGGTCCTCAAAATCAAAATTAATCAAATATGAACCTATGGAAGCATCTCTTCAAAATATTTGAACCCATTTTCAACATATCCAAATTTGTTGAAAGTGGATTCTACATCCAAAAAAACTCTTCTTTTTAGTCAAATCGCAAAATCTATTCTTAATCATTTGAGCCTGACTTAACACTTTCAAGTTGTTGAGTATGGGTTCAAATTCTAAATTTAAAATTCAAGGTCAACAGGAATTTGATTCAAGTTTATTTTCATTATTACAGACTTTTGTTCAGTTGGTTTAGTCAGCTCAATGAATGGCAGAGATATGTGTTTTCCTTTCCATGGGATGGACTGCCTGATCGTTAGCCTTCCTCTCGATTACACCCACCTCATCACTTTGGATGAGGTTTGAGGGGTGATTACATGTGAGGGCACCCCTCACCATCATTAGTAGCAGTGGTGGCGAGCTAGTCATGGATATACCATCATATTCTGATATTCCCTCACTAAAGAGGAAGGCAGTAGCAGTTCCTACAATGGTAGTGATAGTACCATCGTGTCAATGTGTGCCATGTGGTTCCCCATTACTGCTAGGGCTAGCACCCACTCATAGCACCTTCCAAGGGGAAGGCTCCGATCCTGTGGGATTATCTCCCTGCTTGAGGTTGGTCTAGCTCTTACTCATCCCACCAAGACCGAGGAAGAACAAGAATCATAACAAAGTGCATACCATCACTAGGGAGATGGAGGCAATTACATGGTATGTTATTGAGGAGTTGCCACTTTGGTTTCCTCACTGGTTACAGTGAACCCATTTCATCCTCTCTGGTCTGAGGATGCGAGGATCTCTGCCACCTCCACTGCAATTTTATTTCACCCACCGAGGAGGTCATATGCGATCCATTCGCCTACAGTTGTGAGCCTATGGATGATCTGAGTCTGGGGCTCAGATTTGAGATATGTTATCCCCAGGTGGGGAAGCATCTATAGAGAGGGAGAGGCCCATACCTCAATTCATATCACTAGAGAGAGGAGAGGTTTGGTCACCTCTACACTCATTGATTTTCTAATCTACGATCGCCGTGATAATATCGACAGTATTTTGCTTACGGGGACTACCCATCATAGGAGGAGAGCTCCTATTCTAAGAGAGTCGGTGGTGTCTCCACCACACCGCTCTACCCCCCATCCATCATCTCCGATCCATGTTTCAGATCTCTAGTTCCACCAAAGGCCATGAAGGCCACATCGGGGAGAAGAGACCCCATGGTGATCCGCCGAGAGATCCCATCCATCTACACCGCCTACTATGGAGAAGCTCTCCTACTTGACCTTCTAGTAGTGGTGAAGAAGGAAGACCTCAAGCATAGTGGTCATCCTTCACCACCACCACCAGACATAGAGATGATTGAGGTTGAAGAGGGAAGTGACAGCCAATTGCACATATGATGATAGCCTCCAAGGAGTGTCACCCCATGATAGACAATGAGCACATTTCCAGAGTATAGCCCTCAGGGTTGATTCTCTGAGGGGAGGTCTGCTCTCACAAGATACAGTGATCCACCACCCCGCACCAAAGTCATTTATGCCAGTCATAGATCATTTGATGATATAGTAGCTCATTATTTCATGGAGAAGAAAGAGATCCTAGGATATGACTGGTCTGATGAGGAGAAGGTCATCTTTGATCCCAATGAAGATGATTTATTGGGAGACTCAACAGGAGTTTGCATGGTAGATACTAGGGGATCCCTCCTTAGAGAGAGAGACTTATGGAAGGTGTGAGGTGAGCAAGAAGACACCCACTCACCAACACCTCCTGAGATAAAGCAAAAAAGATGAAAAGACAGATAGGATGGAGAAGAGGCTTGAAGATCTATTAGTATCTTTCTTAGTATTGCAAAACTAAGCCCCAATAGTTCATCCTACCATAGTTGAGACTAGTCACCCAGAGTTGGTTCATGTCTTAGACCCAACCAAGACTTTACCTCCAGTAGAGAAAGGTAGCACCAGTATGGAAGGAAGTGGATAGTACCTCCATACAGAAGATATCAAGTCCATGGTTGAAAGAAGTGAAGGAAGCAGCTCAAGCCCGGGAGGATCATCGTTCAAAGGGTAGACCCTACCGGAGGAATTTGATGCAATCCAATATCCTAAGGGTTTCATGCCTCCTTCCTTCAAGAGTTTTGATGGCAAGTGGAACCCAGGGCATATTGCATATTTTCGAGCTACAACATGGCGTGATGCTTTACTCTTCCATCTCTTCATAGTTAGCGATATAGCATTTGAGGTATAAACTTCCAATAGTTCAAGAATTTTGAGTTGGAGCAACTCTTTATCAAGAGGTTTGTGGAGCTCAGAAAGGGTCATCTTGTGGGCTCAACAAATCCGTGAGTCCCTCATTGATTACATTCTCGATTTGAGTATGAAATATGAACAGTATTTGAACAAGCATGCCATTGAGATTCTACTTAAGAATATCCACAGCTCGATCGCCTTCATGCTTAAAGGTTTCACCATCAAAACCTTTGAGAATTTAATCAACAAGGTGGCTAGCTTGAAAGGAGAAGCCAAATAGTTACCTTCTCAAGATCTACCAACAAAGCCAAAGCCACAGAAGGTATATGAGAAGAAGCCCGGGGTAGTGATAGTAGTAGATAAGGGGAAACAGGGCCGAGAGCTTGAGAGACCTCATTCCACGCACTCCTCTACCACCATCGAGGTAGCTACCGCCACACAGCCTCCCATCATACCTCCCTCCTCAACCACATCATCAATAGCAGGTACACATACCCGCCACCGTGTAATATGGTCCACCTACTCTTTTGGATAAACTTAATAAGCCTTATTCATTTGAGAGAGAGGTAATTAGAAAGATATTTAAGAATCTCTTAAAGAAGCCTAATTTTCAACTACCCGAACCTAGGAGACTAGAGGAACTGGGCAAAAGCCATGATCCTAACTTTTACCCCTACCACCATATGCTATGTCATATTTTAAAAGATTGCTTCACATTTAAGGACTAGCTTGAACATAACTTTAAGACATGTGCTATAGTCATCCCGAAGGAATGTGAACAACCATCCATTGGTAATCCTTGGGGATACGATCCTTCCAAAACCAAAGAAGGTTGGGATATCTCTTATCCAAAACCTCTAAGAAAATTGTATCAAGATCAAGAAACTTTCCTAGGTGCTGAGTCCTCAAACCTCCAACATCAAGGAAGGTTTGCAAGTTGCCAGCCAACTCAAGGAAAGAGGAGCTCAACGTAATGTAGCAGATGTGCCGATAGCCCAAGAAGTAAACCACCAATCGAGTCCAACCTCCAATCACCACTGCTATACTCAAATACTCTGCTACTTCAGCTCTTTTTAGAACATCATCGATGGATGAGGCATCAAATCCTCTCACCCCTCTTACTTTACTTGATTTCTACTTTGTACCTCCTATCAAATCCAAGAAATTGAAGAATAAAGCTAGCTTGAATTATCTGTGTCACTTCGATGGGTTGTCTAATCTATTCTAATAACTCTTCAAGTCAAATAACAACTATAATAAATCTTCCTCTTCCGATTGAGTTGGATTTTCCTACTGAAATGCTATGGGTTCACCTCTTGAGATAGACTTGGAATCATCCAATTTTGAGGGTCCCATAGGAGAAGCAGGTGAGCGATGTGCGTAGAACCTTCCATTACCCGCCACAAGAGATCACCAAAGTCAACCTCATAGTGGCAAGGTTCTACCTCCTAGGCAGCACCTCAAGATAGAGGGAAACAAGTCATTGGGAGGATTGAGAAGCCCTCCACGGATGCTCCACCCTTGGATATGCTTGTGGAGGATCACCTTGGTGGACTACAATGTCCCTCTCATCTAAGAAAGTTGCCATCTAAGCTAAGCATATATGATGCCCTTCTTATCCAAAGAGATGAGGGAATCATTAATCAAGGCTCTCCTTGATCTAGATATGCTTAGCTCAATGGCCGCTAGAGGAGGCACATTATTCCATAGAAGCTGGGGATCACTTTCATATGAAGACCTTCTTCTGGGGACATGGAGCACAACCGCCCCTCTACACATAGGACATGGGCATTTAATTACTAAGTTCTCATCGATCTAGTGCATGGTGAACATTATGAGTCTAAAGACCCTTACCTATTTGAGGATCGACATCTCCACACTCAGAGGAGATCGAATGATGTTGAGAGGATTCAATGAATAAGGAGGGGGGGCTTTAGGTTCCATAGTGTTACCTTTGGAGATAGGTAACTGGAAGACAGAAGCCAAGTTTTATACCATTGATTTGAATACTTCATTCACCACTTTGCTTCCTTGGATACATCAAAATAAGATAATTCCATCCTCCATCGTGCATCAAGTTTAGAAGGATGGGATTGAGTACATGTTAAAGGAGATGAAAAGCCATTTTCTTAGAGGTTGAGATATATGAGGATGTGACCTACTATCTTCCTCAAAATACCCTTTCTCATGAACTTGGACAAAATCAAATTCAAAAGAAAAAGAAAATGAAAGAAAATAAAAAGAAAAGAAAAAGAAAAGAAAAGAAAAATGAAAATCCAAGTGAACAAGAAAGGAAATTGAAGAAGAAATAGAGCACATATCACATTCCACCCACAGTTCATTCTTCATATCATATGTGGGGATGACTCAACCTCCACCAAGCAGGCAGGAAAGAGGCTAGAGGTGGAAGACCTCCATTGGCCATCACCAAGGTTATGTTCCAGTTCATGAGTACCCTACTATTCACATAGACTTGGAATCCAGCTGAGGATGAGTCAATGTGATTAGTATACCAACCAACCCCTCTCGGTTTTCATTGAGGTGACACTGACAGGATGAAGACGCCTCAAAGCAAAGATTCAAATTAAATCAAATGTAAAACTATGTAGTTGGGAACCTTAGCTCTAACCTCACTTTCATCTCAAAAAGTTGAAGGTTTAGTTAAAGGAAGCCCCTAAGTCTAATGATAGTGAAAAGAGATTCTTTTGGATCATCCTCCTCAAGTCCAAGTTGATGAACTTGAGAATTCATATAAAGAATTAATGGAATTACCTTTGACTTTACTCGCTTGTGTTCATAATCATACATAAAAGGTTTGGTTCCTCATACATGGTCCAAGCACAGTCGAGTATTTTGAGAAGCTATGGAACAATACATGTGGAAGCACAATCAAGAGGGACTAGGATTTGATGGGTCCACCATGATGATGATTATGCTAGTTATTACCAATCATTTGAGTCAATAGGTTCTTTTCACAACACCAACTCTTATGAGGATGTGTTTAGAAACCTGATGATCGATGATCTCCAAATCAAAGATGCACCTAATTTGAAGAGGAGATCCATTCAATAATTGACAAGCTTAAAGAAATCAACCTGGATAGAAGAAAATCCATGCACATACATCGCTCATTGAATGAAGAAGAAACCAATGACTTATAGTTATTTACTAAGTTTAAGGACTACTTTGCATGGAGTTATGAAGATATGCGATTATCTCCTACGTAGTCCACAAACTAGCAAATAGCGCTAACCCTATCAAGCAAGCTCCTACATGCATCATTAGAAATTGAACAAAGGTCATTTCAAGTCAAGAAATTGTTGATGTTGGTTTCATAGAAGAAAAATACCCTACCTTAGTCAATTAAGAAGAAGAATGGCCAAATTCATATTTATGCAATTTTAGGACTTAAATAAGGCATGTCCTAAGGATGAGTTTCCTTCCTATACCAAATTAATGGTGGACATCACTCATCTCATGTTTTCTCCTTCATGGATGGGTCATCTCTACATAACCAAATCAAGATGGCTCAGGATGAAACAAAACCGCTTTTGAACCTCAATCAAAATTTATTGTTATAGGTCATGCCTTTTGGCCTTAAAAATGTTTGCTATACATACGGCCATGACTAGATCTTCAATGAACTCATCCATCATCGTTGAGTGTTGATGATCTAGTAGTCAAGAGAGAAAAGGAAGACCATCTCTTTGACTTGAGAGTAGTTTTCAAAATTAAGATAATATAACCTCAAAATGAATCAAGTGTGCATTGAGTAGCTTCAGAAAAAATTCCTTGGGTTTGTTGTCCAACATGGGAATAAAATAGATCCAAAAGATCAAAGCTATCTTAGAAATGCCACCTCCTAAGAGTTTAACTCAACTCAAATCTTTCCAAGGATGGTTCGTGTATCTAAGGCATTATTTCCAACCTATCAGGGAGATGCAAGCCATTCTTAGCACTTGTCAAAAATGATGTCAAGTTCAAGTGGGAAAGTGGATGCCTTTGAAGATATCAAGCATTTGAGAAGCTAAGTACTCTATCCGGGCATGCCACTCATCCTCTCTACCAATTGGATGACTCTCTCGGTGCTTTGTTCCCAAGCCAATGATGAAGGGAAGGAGAGTCTCTACCTCACATAATCGATTCTATAAGCAAACTATCCACCTAATAAGAAACATTACCTATCTTTAATATTTGCCTCCCAAAAGCTATGACACTATATGCTTTCTCATAAGGTGAACTTGCAGTATCTCATAACATGGCCAATGTTATTTGGATGTTTGACACAATGGTCCACGATTCTCTTACAGTTTGATATCACATTTGTACCTCTCCATGTGGTATAAGGATCACTAGAGATTTCTTAGGACACCCACTTCTCCCGATTCCTTAGATGATCTCCAATGAACAAATCATGAACTTAGGGAGGTTGACAACCACGATGGGGAGATGTATTTTGATGGCTTCTTTCATAAAGGGAAGCACCATGATCTACTCTTCGAAAGGCAGGGTAATAGTTCTCTAACTCATGATGTGATGAGATTCTCATACTATCTTTCCAACCCGCACCAACAAGAAGCCGAGTATGAGGCTTTGATTGCCTTTAGAGTTAGCTATCACAAAGTGTCAAGAGCATCAACATCTTTGGGATTCTCTTGGTCATCAATCGATTGTCGTCCTACAAGGTTCTCAAACCCAAGCTTCATCATTACCATGAGTATACCATGAAGTTGTTGGCCCAAATAAGTCACCATCTACAAGGTTCCCCGAAGAGAACATATGTGATATTTGGCCAAACTTGCCAAAGAATTGGCATGTCGAAGATGAGTCCATTTAATGGGTCCAAAATAGACAAGTCATTATTGATGTTGAACTCATCGAGACTTTCTTTGAAGGGGGTTGCCATTGCCTATAAGGACAAGGAGCGGATTGGAGGCAACCTTCATAGACTATTTGAACACTAAACTACCTCAAGAAAAGTCACAAGCCCATCGTGAAATAGAGCTCTCTATATGCTCTCATTGATGGCACCTACTAACATCCTTGAAAATACGTTATTTAGATAAACATGAGCGGTATATAATAGGTACATTCAAGTGCGCACATCAATCCGTCCAAGATGAAGATGAAGATCAAGAGACTTACATCCTTTCAGATGAGACAACATGGATGTAGCTAGATGCCATCAATGTCGTAGTGGTCCTACATCAACCACCCAACATTCTACACCTACATTGGCCTCATGGCCATTTGAGTGTTGGGGTACCACATTGTGGTTGATCGATCCTCCTTCTTCCAAGGGTCATCGGTTCATCTTAGCCACCAAATACTTTTCCAAGGGGAGGCAATCCCACTCGAGAGGTCAAACATGTGCCGCTTTTCGAACCATATCATATATAGGTTTGGGTGCCTCGATGAATTATATCGATAATGGTATTGCATTCAAAAGCACCAAGATCAACAATGCTAAAGAGATAGATTTGAGATACTCCACCATCTACTACCCTGAGAAATGGCTTAGTAAAAGCATTCAACAAAACTCTCATCCAAATACTAAAGAAGACACTTGACAACAAGAGTGGAATGAATTGTTGAAGCCTTGTGGGCCTACCCACCATACACATCTCACCAACTCAATTACCCCATTTTTCCTTAGTGTATGGGTCCAAGCCATTCTACCTTTAGAAGTTCAACTCCATCACTAAGGATAGCATTGTAAAAGATCACTAGAGAATGCAAAGTTGGTTAGAAGAGCTCAAAGGTTTGGAGAGTCCCGGCATGCTAGAACCTCGAGTTGTACAAGGCCAAAATGATTCAAGCTCACAATAAGTCGGTCTCCTAGGTCTTTCCAGGAGAACTTGTTAGTCCTAAGGAGACCAATTGTTGCCCGAAAAGATGGGAGGCAAGTTTGAACCCACTTGGGAAGGCCCTATGTCATAGAGAAGGCCTACCAAGGAGGATCTTATCACTTATTGATTGTAAAAGGGGAACACCGATGCTTCCAATTAATGGGCTCTATTTGAAGAAATATTACCCTTAAAAATTATGTTTGAAAATAATTCTATCAATGAACAAAAATCTGATTCCATTTCATTAAAATCTTTTCTTCTTTCAAAGCGTTGTTTGCTTATCTTGTGAATCAGCCATGATGTGTCTAGAGTAGGTGTAAGAGTCCTCCAGCGGCATCCTATCCATCTTTCACAACACAAACACAATCAAACACATCTCTCGGTGCTATTAAAATAGGTGTGAGAGAACCCAAGAGGCATCCTATTTTGATTAGCAAAACTAAGTTATGTAAGAGAACCATATCCTTTCTTAGTGAATTCATTGCCATCATGGCACCATTTCATCAAAATCCCATAAGTGGGGTCTAAGAGAACCCGAGGCATATATTCCTTTAACACAAGCAAAAAAAAAACACATATCTTTTGTCTATTACTTTGATGTGGAGCAAGCCCTGGCACTCACTCATTATTTCCGTCACATGCTACCTCAAGTGTCACCCTGGTCACTTATTTTGGAAGATGTGAGTCCATGCTTTCTAACTTGACCATAAAACCAATGAGCCTTAGTATGGTGACTTCACCCAACCAGTAGCTACCCTCATGTTGATTTTGTTTAAGAAGATGTGAGTCCTGCTTTCTTCTTGAACTAATCATCATGATCTAACTAGGTCGAGTATATTTGAGGTTTAGGATCCCCTGAGGCTCCTTTCCTCTTGACTACATTTGAGTTGATATAAGTCCCCAATGGCATTTCACTTCAGTAGTCATGACACTAGTCAAGGCTAACATCCAGAATCTTTTCATATAGGATGTGAGTCCCCAGCTTTCTTCTGATTGTTGCAAACCCAGGGCACCTTAGGTTGGTTGATATTCACTATGCTAACAATGACTCACCCGGTGGATACACCACTCTTGGAATATGTGAGTCCTGCTTTCTCCTTGAGTTGGCCATCAATACCTATTTGGTATATGACTAGCCATGTCATCTTCTGGTTGATTAAGCCCCATCCCTCTCCCATGGCATTCTATTTGGATCACATCTTTTATGACCCCATTTAGACACTACCCGTTACTTTGATTGGGACAGTTCCTAGTAGCCACCCCTATGGTTGAGAATTTGTTCGGCGCCAGATTCTCACTTGGTTCAAGAAATATGAGATGTCATTAATATAGCTCCTTGATTCTCAAACCAATAAGGTCCATGATAAATAAACTAAATAAATAATTAATTTTCTTGTGGTTAGAATTCAAGCCCAAAGGGCCCTCTTCCCAATGCATCCTATCTTTAGATGAGAACTCCTATAAATTATTGACCACTGATGAGATAAATCTCGGGTGAATCACTCCATCACCCTTAGGTCAGGTTCAATCTATTTTGCCATAAGCAAGTTACCTCAACAATCATTCTGCTTTGGAAGATGTAAGACTATGATGCATTCTTCTTAGCATGATTTTAACCACCTCCAAGGTCGGTTATTTGTGCCCAAAGCAACCGATCACCCTAGGTCTTATAGTAAGATGTGAGTCCCCAAGCTTTCTTCTAATTGATCATTACAAACCAAAGGCACTCCTTGGTTGATAGTCTCCCATGGTTAGAAGCTATTCCCTTTGGTTAGAAAGATAGCCTAGGCTAATATCTCTTCTCGCAGTGATCCATTACAAACCAATGTAATCCATTAAAATAGACTACAAAATGAAGTTAATCTTGATAATCTTTGAGTTGATCTAAGTCCCCCAGTGGCATTCACTCAATATTCAACCCTAGGTTGTTGCTACCCAATGGGTCACCCCAAGAACTGTCCCTACTTTGAGGATGATGTAAGTCTTCTATATGCTTTCTTCCTAGCACAAAAAGCAAGGCATCCCTTTGGTTAGTCTACTATGTGTTAGTAGACTACCTTTGAGTAATTTGAGTTAGATAGGCCTCCATGGCTCCTACTGCATATCCATCGCAAAACCAATGGTCCATCTAAAATCAAAATTAAAAAATCTGAAATAAATTCAACCTCCTCAGTGAAACAAACAAAACAAAATAATCAATCAATCCAAATCAAAATCTTGCTTCTCCGAGATGCAAATCTTTCTAGTTCCCAAGGATCGAATTCTAATCCCTCGGTGGATTTCACAACCCCTCCCTTGTGGATGACTTGAACTTGCCTCCCCAGTGAAGAGTTCACTTTTCTATCCCTGGTTGAGTCAAAACAAGCACAATTAAATAAACAACAATTTAAATGAAATCATTTTTTCTCCCCAGTGAGAATCAAATCAAACCTTTCATCCCCTTGCGGATGACTTGAACCTGCTTCCCTAGTGGAAGGTTCACATACTCTATCCCTAGTGGATTCCTCCTTCCCTCTCTTATGTCCTTGACATAAGTAGAGTCACATTGCACTAAGCTCTGGATTCCTTCTACACCTTGGGTTAGAGTAGATCATCTTGTAGTGTGATCATTGTTGATCATTTTGGTCAACACAATACATGTGTTCCTGTCACACCACACCTATTGGGCACCCTTTGTTGACCTCATTTTGGGATGAGCTCAACCCCTCCATCTTAGACATAGATTTCTCTTAGACTTTAAGAGATCCTTAGTCTTAAGACATCTAGTGATTAGGTGGACACTCAACCTATCCCTAGAGACTTAGAAGAGTTAGCCATAGAATAGGTCATGCCTTAGGGGTGTTAAAAATTTGCCTACCCTATAGCTTGAACCAAATTCCTCACTTCCTTCCTTCAAGTCAAACCCAAATAAATCAAATATTTTATCCAAACTCAAATCAATTAAATAATTGAAATTGATCAATTCCAAATGATTGACTTATAAATTCAAATTCCAAATCAATATTTCTAAGTCCTTGATTTCTCATGACTTAGCCTAAATCAAATATAAATCAATCAATGAAATTTTCACAACCTATTTATATTCACAAATATAAATGAAATATAAATTCAAATCAATCAAACTAAATCCAAATTTAAATCTCTTTCTAAGTCTTTGATTCTCTTATGGACTTCAAATCTAAATCAATTCAAATTCATGAAATTTTCTCACAACCCATTTATATTCTCATTTATATTCACATATATAAATGAAATATAAATTCAAATCAATCAAACTAAATCCAAAATCAAATCCAAATCAAGAAATTTTTCCTAAGTCCTTTCTCATGGACTTAGCTCAAATCAAGTTCAAACCACTTCAAATTCATGAAATTTTCTCATAACCCATTTATATTCTCATTTATATTCAAATATAAATGAAATATAAAACAACCAAAACCAACAAAAATCAAACTCAAATTCAATCAAAATTCAACCTAAGCCTTTCAAGTCAAAATCTTGAACTTAGCCAAATCAATTTCAAATCAAGCCAAACTTGATTTTCTTCTTCATGATTCAATCAATCCTTCAATCATGAATCCAAATATAAACACAAACTTCAATCATCAAACCAAAACTAAATTCAAAAAATCAAACCCCAAACTCATGTTCACCCTTTGAACTTGAAATTGTCAAATGAATCAAAACCCATTTGACTTCAAACCACTTGCAAATGGATTTATATTTCAATCATAAGTCCATATGTGAGTTCAATCAAACTCAAATCAAGCTTTGACCAAGCCATTTGACCTACTTAGGCTCACTTGACCCAAAGTGACCTAAAGTACCCTTATGAGCCAAATTCTAATCCTAACCAAATTGGATTGAACTAAGCCCATCTAAGCCTCATCATGATCAACAATCATCATGAGATGATCAATCACTCAAATTGGGTCAAACCAAGTCAAACCTAAGGGTTGACCAAGTCAACACTTAGCCAAAATGAAACCCAAACTAGCCAAAATCCACCATAGGCCAAATTGATTGAAACCATTGATCAAAACTCATTCATGATCAATGTTTGAACTTGACCAAGTCAACATTTGAGCCTAACCTAGCCCAATTGGCTACTTGACCCAAGTTGACCCAACTTGACCTAAAAGTCAAAATGTGTCAAAACTTGATCTAAGCCAAATTGATTGAAACCAATGGGTCAAGTTCATACCAAAATGATTGTTGAACTTGACCAAAGCTCAATTGGCCAACTAGACCTAACCTAGCCCAATTGACCATGAACCCAACTTGACCTAAAGGTCAAATTGAGCCAAACTCAAATATAAACCAAATTGATTGGAAACAAAGATACCAATCCATTTCATATGACCAACCAAACATAAACCAACCCATGACCTAACCCAAATATATCAAATGGGTTAATTTGGTCAACTTGACCTAAATGAACTCAATTGAACCAAAACCAAATATAAACCAAATTGAATCAAACCAAAGCCACCAAAATATTTCAAATGGTCATATGAACTTGACCCAACCCTTGGTTTGACCCAATTTGACCAATTGGACCCAAGTTGACCCATTTTGACCTAAATGGGTCAACATGAGCCAAATCATATCAAATCAACTCCAAATTCAATGAAACTTGGCCCAACCCATTTTTCAATCATACCAAACATATTCAAATTGAAATCCAAGCCAAATGACCATTTTACCCCTAGGCCATAGGGTAAATTTTGGCCACCACTTGAATTTGTCAAATTTCATGACCACTTGGCATCCTCTTAGTGGACCAAGTGGACACTAGTGAGTGGTGCACCTAACCCAATGGGTTTGGGTCAACCCAACCCAAGGTCAAACGACCACCCTCGAAAGCACATGGAATCCTCCTCCACTCAATTAAAGCACATGGCACCTTCCACTCCTCCTCCCAAAAAATGACCATGTGATCTATGGCCCAACAACCCATCAATAGGTGTCAATTGATCAAAATGGAAAGATCCTTCACCATCCAATTGCTCAAGGGGAGATATACTCCCCTAATTCATTTCATTTGATCACTCCACTGAGCTAGGAAGCCGAGAAGCCATTTCCAAGTCTCCCAAGCTCTCAAGTGATTAATTCTCCATTTTCTTTTTCAAAATAAAAATGGGAGCTCAACCACCCAATTTCACTCCACACTCAATATCCAAATTCACTTGCAAAGCTCCATGGGGAACTCAATCAAGTTCACCCAAACCTTTCCCAAGCTCCAAAGGCAAGGGAGGTACCACTGATCAAGCCCAAGGAGTTGAAGGTGGACTTGGCCCATAGAAGATCTACCCACTCAACACCTCAAACTTCAAAAAGCTTCATCTCCACTATAAGCTTCCAAGGGAATCGCTGTGATAGCCTCCTGAGGTATGCCATTAACAGCTTAAATTAGATGTGGTGTCCTTTGTGAAAGGAATTTCATGAAAATCTATTGTTGGATGTGATCTCCTTGCATGGTGATGGTGTGGGTTGAATTGTTTCAATCCAAGCTCAATCGAGCTCGATCTTCCCAGAAGATGGATGGTGGCCATCTCCGCAGGAAGATAGGAAGATCATGGGCCATCCATCCGCATTTTGGATGATGGACCATGATTAACACTAGATCCATTATCCTTAGAACCATTAATCTCAATCATCCGATCCTTGACGACCGGGAGAAAGCGCAGAAGCCACACATGACGCTATGATGTGATAACTTAAATAGCCTCTCCCATCATGCCACATGGAAAGTGCGCCGTAGCCACATGGCTAAGGATTAACTTTATAATTAGGAAATTATCTAATTAATCAAGAAACTTTAAATATTCATATCTAAGTGTAAAAAATCAAAAAAAATATGAAATAAATTGCATATGAAAGATAATTGAATGTAGAATATTATAAAATTAATTTGATGGATTTTGAATAGTTATTTTCTAAATTTGGGTTTTATTAGGAATGTAATTACTAATTACTCTATTATTCCATTAATTAATCTCAAACTTCTCATGTATTTTAGTGGGATGAGCCTCCCCTAATTTTCTTGGGATTTATTAATATTTTAATTAGGTAATTGGATTCATTCCTAATTACTCTCTAATGTAATTAATTAATTAAATTAAGTGGTTTAATCCCTTGATTGAGTTAATTAAGGTTTGTTTTAAATGAATAAGAGGTTTGGGAATAATTTTGGGATATTTTCCTAAGCTATTCCTAAACCCCTCTTTCTTCCTTAATCCAAATTAAAGGATTAACCCACTAATTACCTACTTAATTAATTTGATAAAATTCTAAAACCTTCTAGAACTTAACCAATTCCTTGGGTAGATGCTTAGGTGTTAACCCAAGTACATTAAGGAAATCAAAATCCAACTCACATGTGTGAGAGGGTTATGAAATTACTTAAATTAAACCCTTAGCTTAATTAATCATTAATCATGAGCCAATTGCATTAGGCCCTTTTCTTCTAGGTGCATTGCTGATTTAAATTCCTAGTGTGATTTTATGTCATATCATTGGCTCATAATTATCTGATTAAATATGCTAAGCTGGTATGGGTAAGGGGTAATTAACACACTTAATTCACCTTAACCTAATCAAAATATAAAAATCATCTAATCATCCTAAGATTAAACTAAAATATACACATATGGGGAATGGGTTAGGACCAAAAAAACTTCTTTCACATTTCCTAAATCAAAAAAAATAAACAAATTCAAAAAAATCACATTAAACAAACTTTGATTCACTTTAAACTTTCTTATTTCATAGATTGTCTTTAGAATTAATTAGGGTGAATGAATTTACATGCTTTCATCACTTTATTTCTTTCCTAGCATGCTAAATGTGTATGTCATATGAATTCATGCATTCATCTTTAAAAAATCAAATTAAAATGAAATATTTTCTTTATGTCAAATTGCATGTTTTGGCTAAAGTAAAAATATGAATGGCTATTATCACTATTAAATTAAAATTATTTTAAAACTTATAAATCAAATATCAAAACTGAAAGGTGCTACTTATAATTTATTTATAAGCTTGCATGTGAATATAAAAAATGTGTCATATTTTCTTTCCTTCTTTCCTCTTAACATGGATTTGAATAAGATTTGCAAAAGTGTATAGTTCATTTAAAAGAATAACACTTATTTAAAATCTATTATTATTCCTTCCATGTTATAACTTAAGAAGGATCCACATTTACACATATAAATTGCATAAACAAAAAAATTAAATAAACATAAACTTTGCATCTTTCTTTCCATTTATTTCTTTTGTACATGCATATGTATTTAAGAAAGTGGTATATTAGTCTGACAACTGGGTTGTGAGGTTTTAAGTAGCCCTAAGTAGGTCTTGTACCTTACACCCTGGTGCTAACAATGGCATACTCACTTATGCCTTTCATACACACATGTGCATATGAATATGGATAAAAGAAACCCTTTCTACTTAATGAAAATCATGCATCATAAAGCATTCAAATTTTCTTAAGTAACATTTCTTAGCATTCATCATAAAGTGTGCTAAACATTTCATTGTATGTATAGATATGCTTAGGATTCATTCATATGCATGTTATACATGTTGGGAAAGAAATGAAGTGATGTGTGTTTGTGATATTAATTCACTTTACTTAATCTTAAAATGCCTTTCTTTTGAATAGTTTGTTTAGGAAAATCTAAACTTAGGATTAATTAAAACATAATAAAACATTCACTAAACAAAAAATCAAATATGAATCCACTTTAGAAATTACTTAAGGTAGGGAAGGAAAGAGAAGTTCTCTCTTTTCCCTCTTACAACTTAGTAATTAATTGTAGGATTCACCAAACCAATCAAAATACAAAATAAAATTAAACCCAAATCAACTAAACAACTTAAATGAAACCATCTAAGTTGAACATTTTCATACTTAGAAAATTTAAACCTTAAAGCCATAGGCATACCACACAAACCTTTTAAAGCACACACATTACTAAGTCACCATTTCTAGCTTTAGGTTAGGCGGTGCATGTTGATGTTTGCTTTTATTTTGTGATGTATTGTTTTAGTCTAGATGTTAGGGTGAATGTGCATAGAATGAATGGTAGGATGATTTAGTCTAATCATCATTTCAGGGGATTGTGCTTAAGGGGTATATAATAAAAATATAAATGCTTTTGTTGTGGTGCTTATACCCTAAGCATAATCCAATAGGCCGTGGACTTGGTTACCCATGTGTGGGTGCTAAGTCCAATATACATGCTTGGATTTGTATGATTATTTAACTAATCTCTATTTTGTGTTAGTTAGATTTACTTATCCTCTTCATGTAATTTTGCAATTAGGATTTTGAATGAATGTTATGGGGGATTAGGATGAGCATTGATTATAAGATTACATCTTATGTACCATGTGAAGCCTTTGAAGCAACCACCTCCAACCATCCAAAAGAAGGAACTAAAAGAAGAAAGAAGAAGAACAGAAGAAATGAAGACCCCCATAATATGAATTTTCTTACTTGATTATAAATTAATTTATTTGTAATCCGGGTTGTATAAGGGTAGAGCTCAACCACCCAATTTGTTATTGGGTTTGTGCTGGTGCTTAATCACAAATGGTCTTTTATTCTTTTGCATTAGCTTTATAAAATGGTTGATATTTTGTTTAGCTTGTGCATTAAGATGGCATGTTTTCTTGTTTGATGTATGGCCTGGATGACGATTAGGCTCTTAGAAAAAAATAAATCTTCTACCAAATTAATCAACTCAAAATTAAAAATAAACAACTCATACCCTCATTTAAAGCCTAATTTAAAATCAAGATAAAAGAATTAGTAACCCCTTAGCTGGATGTGTACTTTCTTTTATAATATCATGCATAAAAGTATATTATTTCACTCTTGAATTGGAGGGCTTCCACCTTTTCTAGAGAACTTGGCTTTACCTATGAGAGTCATGGTGGAAACACACCTCCTTGTCTCTCTAATTTTGGCCCATAATCTTATTTCTCATGCATTAGGCATATGAATCCTATAGCCTGAGTCAAATGATTGTCCAAAATGAAAAACAAATTATGTAAATTTTGCATTAGATTTAAGTCATTTGAAGCATGTCCTTATATGATCTCGTCTTTAGGGAGTGGTTTAAGGTTCTCTCTTTCTAAAAAAATAAATACCTTGCATATAAAGATAAGACTTGCCTACATGAATTTAAAATTGTAAAATGAGTTAGTTGGCGGCCACCCCCCAGGTGGTTGTAAGTCCAACAGTCGAGTGGTTTATCCTCTCTTATGGAGGTAAACCAAATACCCATTTCACCTTAGATTTAGATCATGCTTTTGGCCCTCGCCAAAGCTCCCTAAATTTAGGTTCTGAGGTTGCTTCTCCCATTTGCGAGCTATAAGTATAAATCCTCACCTCTTAGGCATTTTCATAGTCTTGTACTATGGAATTGTAAGCCCAAGCATTCTAATAAAAATTCAATTCAAACACATTAATTCAACTTCAAAAATGTAAATCCCAACCATAGGGTAGTTTGGGGTGCTTATTAGGCTCCCTAGTATCTTAAGCATCACCTACTTGTTTCCATTTCCCTCCTCTTGATCGATCTCACTTGACTTTCTAAAAATAAACCAATCGATTGATAGTCCTACCATTTCAAAATCTTTGGAACAATGATCATTTACCTTAATTGAGAGTATTCTAAAGGAATCTCATTCCTTAGGATGTAATTAACTATGGGGTTTGCCTCCATATGGAACTTAATGAACTGTTTAAAATAAACCCTACTTTATTTTCTGTAAAGTAAACAATCTCTGCACATATGCACTCATTATCCTGGGAGACCTTATCAAGGTGATTAGATCGATTGCAGGGTGGTGACTTCTATCTTTCGAGATAGTACACCTCTCCTCAATATCATACTTAATCACCCTAATAAGAACATCTGTGAATCTATGTGGTGCCCAAATGCAAAGAATATATTTCTATCTTCATTTTTATCCACATAGATTAAAGAGGGAAGTATACACTTTGAAATTTAATATTTCACCACAGTGGCTTTGGTGGCTTTGTTATTACTTATTTTGGTTTATGGTTATTGTGGTCTATTTTGGTTGCTTTAGTTGGTTGGAGTTGGTGAGCAAAGAATAAAACCTAAACTCTAAACTAAAAAAAACCTAAACCTAAAGTAAAAATAAAATAAACAAAATAAAATAAACCTAAACCTAAACTAAAATAACCCTAAACCCTAAACCCTGAACCCTAAACTAACCCTAAACCCTAAACCCTAAAAACCTAAAACCTAAACCTAAACTAAATAAAACCCTAAAATAAATAAAACCTAAACCAAATAAAATAAAAAATAAGATAAAATGAAAACCTGCTAAAACTAAACCTAAACCTAAACCTAAACAAAAATTTAAAAATTTAAAAAATAAAAACAAAACTAAAATAAAATAAATAAAAATCTAAACTAATCTAAAAAAATAAAATAAACTTAAAACTAAAAAACTTAAATAAAATAAAAACTAAACCTATAATAAAAATAAAATATACCTAAAATAAAATAAAATAAAAACTAAATAAAAACTTAAACCTAAAAAAATAAGCCTAAAAAAACCTAAAAATAAATAATAAATAAAACCTAAACCCTAAACTAAAAAAACTTAAACCTAAAATAAAAATAAAATAAATCTAAACCTAAACTAAAATAAATAAAACCTAAACATAAACCTAAAATACACTAAACCTAAACCTAAAGCTAAACCTAAACTAAATAAATTAGAATAAACTAAAAATAAATCTAAACCTAAACTAAAAAATAAAACCTAAAAATAAACCTAAAACCTAAACCTAAACTTAAACATAAAAATAAAAAAATAAAACCTAAACCTAAAAAAATTAAATAAAAATATATATGCTAAAAAATAAATCTAAACCTAAACCTAAATCTAAAACATAAACTAAAATAAAAAGCCTAAACTAAAATAAATAAATCTAAACTCTATCTTTCTAAATTGGATTTTCCTTTCCTTGGATTGGGATTGGTGGCTGCTACATATTTCTATCCCCTGGGGTATTTTCGATATTTGTGATTAGATGATTGATATTGGATTTTATACTGATGGTTTTGGGTTTGATCACTTGGATCCTTTGCCATTAAAGTTGTGTGCTTGGAGGTCTTCTTTGCTGGATACTTGGATTGGTTATTTTGGTTGGCTGGGTGGATTAAGGAGTATTTATTTTGGTATAATTTTCCTTTTTCTTTAGAAACTATACTAGGAACTGGCTGCTTATCTTCCTATCATTCTTATCTTCGCCTCATTAGATTCTCCATTGCTATGGTAACCTCCCCATCATGTTTGGATGGTAGCACGCCTAACCTTCTATATCATCAAGTATTGCTTGCTCTTTGCATGTCCTTGATGGAGGATCCTACCTATGTGTTTCCTTTTGCCTTTGTTTTATCTCTGTTAGTGCTTTTTTCATTATGATGTTTGCTATAGATTTTTAGCCATTCTTGGTGGTGGCTTTGGTGGTGCTCAAGTCTAGTGCTATCGATGATTTACTCTTATCTATTATATTGAGCTTAATAACTCGAGTGTTTGTAAGTTATATTTGTTGTTTGAGTTTTATGTAATTTGAAGATGATCGCCCTTGATAAGGTGCTACAAGAGGATGGTATGATGGCCTGATGTATCACACTTTTCTTCTTTTGGTTGGTAGCTATATGTAAAACCTTCACATCTATGCTTATATATAGTGTTGCTCCTTGAGATGATTAAAGAGCCAAAGCCTTTTCTTTATCTTATTCCTTTTATATATTCTTTTTTTTGCTTGATTAATAATTTTTTGATTATCTCATCATCTTTAAAAGCATGTTGTAGATCTCTTTAAAGGTTGGGATACTATTGATGGTGGATCGGTTTCAAAAGGATCATTTGTCTCTATGGACTTTTATTGATTAATCCTTTGATTGCTTCTTAACTATTATTTAGTTAGGGCTTATCTCTTTAGGACTTTATGTAGCTCTTTGAGCATTAAGATTTGCCCCTCTAAGGACTTTGTATTTTTCGAGACTAAAATTTCTCTAATTTCCCTATAAAAAAACTTTAAAATTAACCCTAAATCATAAACCTAGAACCCTAAATCCTAAAACTCTAAACCCTAAACCCTAAATCCTAAACTCCCAAACCCTTAATTCTAAACCCTAAACCCTAAACTAACCCTAAACCCTAATCCCTAAACCCTAAAAATATAAAAAACCTAAACCTAAATTAAATAAAACATAAAAAATAAAATAAATAAAAAACCTAAACCTAAATAAAATAAAATAAAAAATGAAATAAAAACCTAAACTAAAACCTAAACTTAGAAATAAAATAAAATAAAAACTAAAAACTAAACTAAAAGGTAAACTAAAAAACTAAATAAACCTAAACCTACCCATTTACTTAATTTGAGAAAATAAAATAAAAAACAACAAAACCAAACCCAAACCTAAAACCTAAACTCTAAAAAAAATGCTAAACCAAACCTAAAATAAATAAAACCTAAACTAAACTAAAATAAATAAAATAAACCTAAAAATAAAAACTTAAACAAAATAAAACTAAACCTAAATAAAAAATAAAATAAACCTAAAATAAAATAAAATAAAAACTAAATAAAACCCTAAACCTAAATAATAAACCTAAAAAAACCTAAAAATAAATAAAAATAAAAACCTAAACCCTATGCCAAAAAAAACTTAATCCTAAACAAAATAAACCTAAACTTAAACTAAAATAAATAAAACCTAAACTTAAACCAAAAATAAACTAAACCTAAACTAAATAAAATAAAATAAACCTAAACCTAAACTAAAAAATAAACCTAAAAAATAAATCTAAAATAAAAATATAAAACTTAAACCTAAACAAATTAAAAAATAAACCTAAAAAATAAAATAAAATAAACTAAATTAAAATAAACCTAAACCTAAAAAATAAACTAAAATAAAACCTAAACTAAAAGAAATAAACCTAAATAAAATAAACTAAACTAAATATAAATAAAATAAACTAAAATAATTAAAAATAAATTAAAAAACCTAAACTACTAATTAATTTTAAAACTAAAAAAACTTTAAAAATTTAAAAAAAATTAAAAAACCCTAAGAGTAAACCCTAAACAAATCCTAATCAAAACTAACCCTAAAACCCTGCCAAATCCTAAACCCTAAACCAAAATCCTAAAAATAAACCTAAAACCCTAAAGTAAAATCAGAAACCCTAAAACCCTAAAAAAAAATAACCAAAATAAAAACCTAAACCTAAACTAAAGTAAACTAAACTAAAATAAAATAAAATAAAACCTAAACCTAAATAAAATAAATAAATAAACCTAAACCTAAATAAAAAAAAATAAGATAAAAAGAAAACTAAATTAAAACTTAAACCTAAAAAAAATAAAAATAAAAAATAAAACTAATCTAAAAAATAAATAAAACCTAAACCCTAAACCTAAACCCTAAACTTAAACTAACCTTAAACCCTATAAATAAAATAAACAAATAAAATAAACTAAACTAACTAAAATAAACTAAACTAAAATAACCCCAAACCCTAAATAACAAACCCTAAATACAAAACCCCAAATCCTAAACCATAAACTAACAATAAATCCTAAACCCAAAAACCTAAAAACATAAACCTAAATATAAAATAAATAAATAAACCTAAACATAAAAAATAAGATAACATAAAAACCTAAACTTAAAAATAAAAAATAGAAAAAAAATTAAACTAAAATAATATAAATAGAAACCTAAACCAAACTAAAAAAATAAAATAGAACTAAAAGTAAAAAACCTAAATAAAATAAACCTAAAATAAGATAAAATAAAAACTAAATAAAATAAAACTAAAAAAAATATTAAAACCTAAATTAAACCAAAACCCTAAACCTAAAATAAAATAAATAAACCTAAAATAAACTAAAATAAATAAAACCTAAACCTAAACCTAAAATAAACTAAACATAAACTTAAACCTAAACTAAATAAAATTAAATAAACTAAAAATAAACCTAAAACTAAACAAAAAATAAAACAAAAATAAAAAAGCAAAAACCTAAGCCTAAGAAAATAAAATAGAAACCTAAATGTAAACCTAAAAAATAAAATAAAACTAAAACTTAACTGAAAAATAAACCTAAACCTAAAAAACAAACAAAAATAAAAAACCTAAACTAAGACAAACAAACCTAAAATAAATAAACTAAACTAAATAAAAGTAAAAATAAACCTAAATAAAAAGAAAAAAATAAAATAAACTAAAATTAAAAAATAAACTAAATAAACTTTAACTTACCTGTTACTTAATTTAAAAAAATTAAAAAATTTTAAAAAAATCTCTAACCCTAAACCCTAAACCCTTATCCCTAAACCCTAAACCCTAAACCCTAAACCCTAAAACCCTAAACCCTAAATCATAAACCCTAAACCTTAAACCCTAAATCCTAAACCCTAAATTTAGAACTTTAAACCCTAAACTCCAATCCCTAAAAGCAATCTTTCATTTTCAATCATCCTCCTCTCCTCTACTGCTTTCTCTCAATTTGGTTTTTCTTTATGTTTGCCGCCTCCCTTCCTCGATCATATTTTCTTGTTTATTGCCTCGTGCTTATGTGATATTTCCTTGATCTTACAATGGCACTGCCATAACAGTTTCTGAACTTGGAACAAGCTCTGATCTACAAGGTAATTTGGATCCGCTTTATCCGTTACACGTTAAGTCCTTCAAGGATGCATTATCTGGTAAGAACACTTGCTCTAATGCTTCGGTTAACTTAATTTCAACATTCTTCCGTGGAATGCCGGCTGTAATGTGCTCAGATCTTGATGTGGAAAAATTGGCAAAGCCCTTTGAATTTTCATTAGTTGGAAAATTTTCTTTACATTGCCCGACTCTTGACAATATCTGATCCTTCTTTCATAGCCTAAAGCTTTCTGAGTTTTTACTATGTCAATTGATCCTAGAAAATCCTTATTCACCTATCGAATGATTTAGACTACTCAAGAGTCTTTGCTCGCTCCTACTTTGTGTGTACAATTGTCAAATGAGGCTCTTGAAATGGTCACCTCTTTTGATGTCAAAGAGGAATCCCCTATTGTTCCTTTATGGCTACCCTTTCCAAACATGAGGATACATTATGTTACCCATCAAGTCCTATTTGCGGTTGGGGCTCTTTTGGTAGGCCCCTTCAAATTGATCAACCCACCGCTGCAAGATCTCAACCATCAGTTGACGTATCTTGGTTGAGATTGATATTACCAAAAAGTACCCTAAAAAGTTTGGATTGGTTTGAAAAAAATTTGGGTATAATCGAAAGTGGAATTTGAAAATTTCCTATTTTTTTGCACACACTATAAGATCCATGGTCATGATCTCAATGCTTTGTGTTACACCCTAATCTTAAAAAGAATAAATTGTCAGATCCTAATCCCACTCTAGGAAATGAAAAACTAATAAGTTCGCTTATGTGCCTAAAGCTACTCAAAATGGAACTCACCCTCCTACCCCTACTCCTTTACTATCTACTGATTTGCCTATTGGAGAACAATCTGAGCCTGGTAAAAATAATGATATTGAGGTTTGTGAGGAAACTAATGATAACTTAATTAACATTACTCCAACTTGTAATAATCTTGTAATAATTTGGCATCACAAGACAATCCCTTGACTCATATGAATCATAATGGTGATTTGAATGGGAATCTCAAGTTGGATCAAAATCTCAAAACTAATTGAATTCTAAAAATGTTGATACTTTGGTGATGGACCAATGAATAATCATCATGGAAATGAGAATGAAATTTGTGCTATTAATGGTGTCATCAACTCTCCTTCTATTACTCTATAGAGTGATATCCATGCTAATCCAATTTCTCAACCTGACTCTGATACCGAAGAAGGAGAAATCACCATTAGGAATGCTTTGATAGAACCGCTCCTTCTCATATGACCAACCACTCCCTTTCTCGATGGAGATACATTGGACATAGATAAGCCTTTTCAAACTATTAAAAAAATCCTTAGAATATGTTCACTAATACCCACTAGAACCACCCGATCTTCTCTAACTTCCCACAAATAATTACTTCATGCTCTCTTTTTCTTCTCCTTCAATTTTTCCATTATCTCTTTTCTTTTCCTTCCTTCTTATTATGATCAATTTTCTTATTTGGAATGTTCGGGGTATTGGGACTCTCACGTCGCAATCATGTTAGAGCCTTTGTCCACTCATAACATAACCTTATTTGTTATTGAGCCATTCATTCACTCTTCTAAGATCACCCATGTTGCTAGAATGCTTGGCTTTCAAAATTTCTTTTATAATATTAGTAATAAAATTTGGTATTTTGGAATAATTTAATCAACATTTCTATCCTTGATGATCTCAACAATTGGTTAATGTTCAAATCTCATTGGGTGAAATTTGCTTTGGTTCCTTTATCTATGCTTCTTGTAATAGAGTAGGAACATCCTTTGGGATCACTTAAGAACCTTCACCTCTTAACAAACCCCGGTTGGTGATTTCAACACTATTATCGCCTCAAAGTGCTTCTCTAACATCCATTACATGGAAGATTTCTCTAATATGATCCTATTACAACCTGATTGATATTAGTTTTTCTAGCTCACTATATACGGCATAACTCTAGACTTTGGCAGCGGCTTGATAGGACCCTCTTTAATTCCCTTTGGATCAATCAATGGCCCCTCACTTCTGTTGAGCATTTGAGTAGAACTTTGTCTGACTATGCCACTTTTGATCTCTATCAAAACTTCTTCTTTCCCTACTCCTTTTAGATTCCAAAATATGTGGACCCAACATCATGATTTCATTAATGTTGTTTCCATTAATTGGATGGCCCCTATTCACCCGGACAATTTCGTTAAAGGCATGATTTGGCTTTGGCTTAAGCTCAAAAGACTTAAACAAAACCTAAATTGGTGGAACAAGCATCATTTTAAAAATCTTTTTGCCAATCTCAAAATTATGGAATAATTAGTTTGCTCCCTTGAAGATGTTATTAACTGATCCTAGTAAGCTTGATGAGGAACACCGCTAAAGATAACTTGATAAATTATGGAGGAAACCTAGGCCAAAAGGATAGCAAACATATTGCCGATGGTGACGTAAATACAAGGGTATTTCCATGTTCTTTTCAAAAAAAGGAAAGCCTTAAACTCTATTCAAAAAAATCAAAAATATTAATATAGTGGATCATCGATAATAATGAAATTAAAGATTACATCATACAACATTTTCAAAATTTATTAAACATCAACCCTCCCTTAGAAGCCCTCTCCAACACACACCTGATCCCCTCTATGATTACTAATGATGAAAATCATTTACTCACTTTGCATCCTATGTCAGATTAGTAAATTTCAATTGAACACGACTCTATGGCCCCGATGGCTACACCCCATTTTTTTTCAAAGATTGTTGGCCTTTTATTAAGTCCGACCTTGTTGATGTTGTTGATTTCTTTGATGGCCTCTTACCTAGATACTTTCTAGCACTTCATTGTCCTCATTCCCAAAAAACTAATAATAATTCTTGGGGAGATTTTAGACCTATCAGCCTTTGCACCTTCTTTCAAAAACTCATTACTAAATTAATTAATAATAGGATAAGTCCCCTGCTCCCTAAAATTATTTCTCCTAACCAAACTGGCTTTGTTAAAAATAGAGCTATATCTGACAATATCCTTCTAGCCCAAGAGTTGGTTCATGACATTGATGTTCCTACTAGAGGTGGCAACATCCTCCTCAAACTATATATCTCTAAAGCTTTTGATAACCTCTTGTGAGATTTCCTCTTTCAAATCTTACATTTGTTTAGGTTTTCTGATAATTTCATCCACCTCATCAAAAATTGTATTACCAATATTTGGTTCTCTGTTATTATGAATGGTGAGTCCCTAGGTTTTTTTACTTTAACGCATGGCTTGAGACAAGGAGATCCCCTTTCACCCTCTCTTTTTATTATTGCTGTTGAATATCTTTCGAGGAGCCTGAATGATCTTTTCAATAAAAATCCTACCATATTTTTTAAAACTCATGGTGGTCTCCTGCTTTCATCTCTTAATTTGATGATTTTATAATCTTTGCAATGCCTCTTTCAAAGATATTAAAACTATTAAGAATCTTTTAAATGAATTTGGCAAAGAAAGTGGTCTCTTTCTCAATGAAGGAAAATGTTGTTTCATTCCTTCCGCTAAAATCCCTAATAGGCTCAATCAAATCTCCGAGAATTACTAATTTTCAGCAACATCAACTTCCTATTAATTATCTTGGGCGCTTTTAAAGGTCAAAAAGATCTCATCTTTTGATGATCTTATCTAGAAAATCTCTAATAAAATTTCGTTTGGGAATTTCATTTACTCTCTTTGGTGGTAGGCTCACCTTGATTAAGAGCACTCTTAATTCCATGCCTTTATATCTCATCCAAACCATTGTGCCATTCATTTCTATCATTAATGAATTGAGCTCCTTAACAAATTTTTGAGATCTAATAACTCCTCTAAAAGAATGCACTGGACCTCTTGGTTTAAAAGTTGTGGCACTCTCACTGAAGGTGGTCTTGCATGTAAGCCAATCAAAGAAGCTATCACTGCCTTTTCCTATAAACTCTGGTGGAATTTTAAGAGTAAGAATAGTCTTTGGGCTAATTTCATGACTGTTAAATAATGTCGTAAGCACCCCTCATTTGTCCCTATAAAGAGGGGAGACTATCCTGCTTTGGAAAAGACTTTGTTCCATCAAATGGGATGAATCCTTAATTTTTGGGATTAACTCCCTCCTTCTTTTGGCAAGATAATTGAGTGGATGTGGGTCCATTAATGACTTACTCTCACCCATTCCACCGCTATTAAAGTGAAATCTTTATGTAATATGTGGAACAATAAGCTTATGATTATATTCCTTATTTTCTTAAATAAACTTACTACTATTCCTATCATTCCTACCAATCAAGATCGATCCTTTTAAGCTCTCATAATGGTGATTTCAACTTTAAAATGTTTGGCTCACATTAAAGAAACTCATGATTCTTCCAATGTTTCTCAAACTTTGGAATAATATCCCTACTTATTCTCGTTTCTTAGGCATTATTTTGAAAAACTTCATCCATGTTGACTCCTTGTTGTGGGGTAAAGGTTTTCAATTACCTTCAAAATGTCAATGCTTCTTTCACATTGAGAATGTGATTCATGTTTTTGTTAACGGGCCATTGCTTCTAAACTTTGGATTTGGTATGATGATCTCTTTAACATTGTCATTTTCAATGGCTCTAACTTTATATCAACTTCTTGAAGTTTATTTTGACAACACTATTAAAGGTCACATTAAAGTCATAACTATTATCACTCTTATTTGGTTCATATGGTTGGACAAAAATGATGCAAAATATTATGAGATCCCCATGAACCACATGAGGATAATTCCTAGAATTAAAAACAAAATTTGTGACTTGTTTAATGCCAATCTCATTCACTACAAACAATTCAAAGGTTGTAAATTTGTGGCCAATAAACTGGGTCTTAACTTACCGGATCAACCCTACTATAGAAATGACAAGATTGTTTATTGGGTAAAACCTCATGATCATACTATTAAAATTAACACTAATGGCTCTGTCTCTCATAAAGGTTCCGATTATGGTGGCATTTTTAGAAATCTTAATGGTAAAGTCCTATGTGCTTTTGCTTACCCCCTTAATTCTTGCTTTATTCCTTTTGCTGAGCTTATGGCAGTGTACAAAGCTCTTGATATTTGCCTTCAAAATGGTTGGCTCAATATTTGGATTGAGGTGGATGCCCTTCTGCTGATTGATCTTTTGACTTCCACCAAAATGAGCAACAATTGTACTACCTTCAAGCAAACTAGAGCTCTTCTTACCCAATTTAATTTTAACATCACTCATGTATGGCGTGAGGGTAATGCATGTGCTGATTACCTTGCCGGGAGCTAGATTGGATGGTATCTTCTTTGATCAACTCACCCTACCCAAAACATTTGTGTGGTTGGTTAATGGACACGGGCTCCTTATCTCAAAATTAATCTAACCAATGGGATTGATCTGGTTCATATTCTGTTTAACTGAATGCCCATTTTATTTCAGTGTTGTTGTTCTCTTGGTTTTTGTTGATGTTTCACCCGGATATCCCTTGGTGTTTTTCTGCTGATTTCTGTGGCATGTGTTGTTGGTTTAATTGCATTTATTCTAATTGGGGCCTTTCTGTTTTGCTACTTTCAATGATAAGGTGTTGTTCCTTTGGAATTTCTGATGCATCATCCTTTACTCCTTGTTGGCCATTTGTCGAGTGACATCTCGCTATTATTTACTTACCCCAACCTTGATTGGGGTTTTATCAATGCCGAATAAAGTGTTCTTTTGCTTTGAGTGATATATTATTTAATGCTTTATTTATTGCTGCTGTATTCTTTGATCAACAGGGACAGATTTCTATCCCTTTACTGGAATTATATTATGGGATCCTTGCCTCAATGTTTAACATTTATATCTCTGTATATCTTTATAGCTATTTTAACTGATATTCATCTCCATATTATGGTTGTTGCCTCTACTATGTTTCATATCCTTATCTCCACATCTGTGAGAGCTCTTGCACTAGCCTTGCTTTTATAACTCCTTCTCTCAGGATTGAATTATCTCCGACTTCCAATATTATTGATGTTGTGGGATTGGGGCATAATATTTTGTTATTGGTTGGATATCGAAGATGACTTTGCTTTGAACCACTTAGTAATCTATGTTGTACCTATGTTACTTCGGTGTAACTTATGTTGGATGCAATATCTCTCGATGTTTTAATTATGCTTTTGGGTTGGTTTGTTGTATACCTCCTCTTTCCTACCGTAAGGAAAGACACAACATTTCTATTATTTTATTAAGATCTCTTTGAAGGTTAACCTTATGATCTTGGCGCTTTGTTGCCTATTGTTCTCCTAACTTCTTGTCGCTTGCGCAAATGATCAACTCATTTGTCCCTTTCGGCTCTTAAATTTTGGCACATCTCTGTGATTGTCCAACTGTATAATTGGAATTTAGCTTATTCTTCTAGGGTTTTGAATTATCTTGTTCAGCTGGACTTTTTTGAGTTTATTGAATGGATGCTGACTTTTGCTTTGTTGCTTGTTTCTTTTGTTAGCAATGTCATGATCACCACTTTTAGCTTTTGGCCCGATCATCATCTTTCTCGGACTTATCTTCTGTATTGTCTATTTGCAATGGGAGGTTTTATGGCCAACTTGTTGTTATTTTTTATCTTGGTTGTTGGATTACCTGGAACATTGAATCCCTTGTTCAAAACTATTGGGGTTGTCTTGCTTGTTCAATGTCTACTTTTTGCTTTTTGGAGTTGCTTTGTTGTTTGCTTTGGCTACCCTCATTTTGTCTATTTGTAATGTGTGGTTTTTTGTCCATCTTGCTGTTATTTATTCTCTTGTATGTTGGCTCTACTGGCTCATTGATTCCTTTCACCTTGTGGGTTGTCTTTCCTATTCTGCAGGGTCCTTTTGTTCTTGGTTATCTTCTGAACCCATTTTGTCTCTATCTCTCTACTTTGTTTTTTATTAGAGTTTTATATGATGGGTGCTTTAACTATTCTATTTTCTCCACTGTTGGCTTCTGGATTTTCAGGTCCTTTATCTAGCAAGTTATCATTGTGATTGTTGGCTGTTGCTGGTCTTTTTTTATTTTATGATTGCTTTTGTTGTTTCTATCAGGCCTGCAGCTGGTTTCACTTGATGTTATTTTTTCCACTCTACTAATCTTAGCCAAGCCTTTTCCCTATCTATCTGAAAATTAACTTTTGTATTTTCTTTTTTGATTGGGTTGGTTTTTGGCCAACTTGCTGCTATTTTATATCTTGGGATTGACTGGATCATCAATCTTTATGTCGCTTCGGTTGTCCATCCTGCCAGGGTCATTTTGATGTTATTTATTTCACTATCCCTTTACAGATTGGACTTTCTTAATGCGCTTGCTTTTAAGCGAGGATCTGGGTTTATGCCACTGATTATCTTTACGAGGGACTTTTCATCATCTTTTGAACACCTTGATTTTCATTCTACTTATCTTCCTAATAGAATTTTATATAGTGGGGTAATAATATTATTGCTTATCTTGTTGGCCTTTGATTTGTCCTTTATCCAAAGGTTGTTTTTTATGGTTGTTGGTTGTTTCTGCACATGTTATTGGCTTTTGGGTTTTTTGCATAAGTGCATAACTTCATCTTGCTTTTTTTTCCCTCTTGGTTATGCTAGATTTGTGCAGATCCTTGTGATTATTCTTTTGCCTGTCTTGATTTTAATCTTTGCACTATTTAATCTCAATGGATGGATTTATGGCCAACTAGCTAGATATTATTATCATGATTATTGGTTGAACTGGATTATTGAGTTTAATGACAAGCAAGATGCTTCTGTTGTGTTATCTCTGATTGCCACTTATTTGAGTTGTTTGTGGTGGGGATCAGCCCCTTACCTGATTCTTCATACCTACTACTGTTTATTTGGGCTTGGGATATTTTGCTTCCCTTTATATTTGCTTCTTTTTAATTTTTGAATCAAGGAGGTTGTTAAGAGATGCATTACTTACATTCTCCTACTGTTGGCTGAATTGGATTATTGAGTATGATGATAAGCAAGCTGATCATGTGGTGTTATCTCTGATTATCTCTTATTGGAGATGTTTGTGGTGGGAGCGCCCTTACCTATCTCTCTTCTTATCTCTGCTATGTATTCCCATTTCATGTGGTAATTTGGGATTGGGGTTTCTGTTTCCCTTTATAATTGGCTTAATTCTCAAACAAGGAGGTGTTAAGAGTCGCATTACTTACATTCTTTGGTTATCCTTTTAAATAACCTAATTGCTTACCGGTTTGTTTTACCAAGACTATATATATATTTATTATTGTCCTTTAGGCTTGGATTGGGGTTAAATGCTCTTGTCTTTGCCTGGCTGGTTTTATAGAATTTATGTTTCCTGGACTCTTCTTCTCGGTCTCATTAATCCTTTAACTGTTAAAATCTGGATGACGACATTGATGGCTCTCTTCATTTGAGTTGGGATTATCATGCCATGGAGCCTAATATGATGACATATAATTTGCATGTGATCCCCTTACCACTTTGCTCTTTGCTGCTCTTTCTTCTACTTTGTATATGACTTTGCCTATGTTTGCAGGTATTATGGCTCAATGGATCTTCATCAAATGGCTACTATACAGGTTTGTTGGCTATGATGGCTGTGATGATTTCACTCTTTTTTGGTTTGGTAGTAGCTCTTGTGATGTAACCCTTCCGCTGAAGTTTGGATGCTCATATTTGCATCTACCACAACTTGGTGATTGAGCCACCTATCACACTTCTTTATTATTACCATTCTCAAAATTTATCTCGGTTACCACTTTCTATATTAGCTTAACGTTTTCTAACTTCTTTCTGTCTACAGAGCTTTTCCTTTTTTTCTTGCTGTTACTCCATTGTGTCATGCATTCTTACATCCTCTAACATTGACCCTTATCCTTCATTTGCTTATATATGTTAATCAATTTATATCTTTTTGCTTTAACTCTTTCTTTTGCTTATGGATGTACTTAGATAGGGGATTTACTCCAGTCGATTGTAGCCCTTGAAAGAGTTCTGAGTTTATCCCCTTTAAGGACCTTGTAACCCATTTTTTGTGGCAATAAAATTTCCCTTATACGGGGTTTTCCAAAAAAAAAAAAAAACCCCAAACCCTAAAAGCCTAAACCCTACCCTAATCTAACCCTAAGCACTAAACTATAAACCCTAAACCCTAAAAACATAAAAACCTAAACCTACACTAAATAAAACTTAAAAATAAAATAAAATAAATAAACCTAAACCTAAATAAAATAAAAAAAATAAAACCTAAACCTAAACCTAAAAATAAAATAAAATAAAAAATAAAATAAACAAAAGGTAAACTAAATAAACTAAATAAAACTAAACCTACTAATTTAAAAGAAAATTGAAAATTAAAAAAAATTAAACAAAAAACCTAACCCTAACCCTAAACCCTAAAACTTAGCCCTAAACCCTAAAATAAATAAAAACATAAACTAAACTAAAAAAATAAAATAAACCTAAAAATAAAAAACTTAAATAAAATAAAAACTAAACCTTAAATAAATATAAAATAAACCTAAAATAAAAGAAAATAAAAACTAAATAAAAACCCTAACCTAAAAAATAAATCTAAAAATAAATAAAACATAAAACATAAACCCTAAGCTAAAAAAACCCTAAACCTAAACTAAAAAATAAAATAAACCTAAACCTAAACTTAAATAAACTAAGTAAAATAAATAAAACCTAAACATAATCCTAAAATAAACTAAACCTAGACCTAAATAAAATACAATAAAATAAATTAAAAATAAAACCTAAAACCTAAACTAAAACTAAAATAAACCTAAACCTAAACATAAAAAAATAAAATAACAATAAACCTAAACTAAAATAAACCTAAACCTAAACCTAACCTAAAAACTAAAATAAAATAAACTAAAATAAATAAACCTAAAATAAATAAACTAAACTAAATAAAAAAATAAAAAACCTAAACCTAAAAAAAAAATAAAATAAACTAAAAAATAAAAAATAAACTAAATAAACCTAAACTTACTAAAAAAATAAAATAAAAAATAAAAACCTTAACCAGAAACCCTAAACCTAAAAAAAAAGTAACTAAACCTAAACCCTAAACCCTAAACCATAATCTAAACTAACCTAAACCCTAAACCTAAACCTAAACCTAAAATAAATAAATACCTAAACCTACATAAAATAAAATAAAGATAAAATAAACTAAACTAAACTAAAAACCTAAACTAAACCTAAAATAAAAAAAATCAAAAATAAAAACTAAACTAAAACAAAATAAATAAATACCTAAATTAAACTAAAAAAAAGAAAATAAACCAAAAAATAAAAAACCTAAAGAAAATAAAAACTAAACTTGAAATAAAAATAAAATAAACCTCGAATAAAATAAAATTAAAACTAAATAAAAATCTAAAAATAAATAAAAAATAAAACCTAAACCTAAAATAAAAAAAACCTAAACCTAAAATAAATTAAAACCTAAACCAAACTAAAATAATCTAAACTAAAATAAATAAACCTAAACCTAAACCTAAAATAAACGAAACCTAAATAAAATAAAGCTAAAAATAAAACCTAAACCTAAAAAATAAAATAAAAATAAAACTAAACTAAAAAAAATAAACTTAAACCTAAACCTAAACCTAAAAAATAAACTAAAATAGAAAACCTAAACTAAAATATATAAATTAAACTAATGTAAATAAAAATTAAAATAAAATAAATAAAAAATAAACTAAATAAACCTAAACCTATCGGTTTATTTAATTTAAAAAAAAATAAAAATAAAATAAAATAAAATAACCCTACCTAAACCTAAAAATAAACCCTAAACCTTAAAACCTTAAAACCCTAAAAATAAAATATACCCAAAACTAAACTAAAATGAACTAAACCAAAATAACCCTAAACCCTAAACTAACCTTAAACCCTAAACCGTAAAAACCCAAAAACCTAAACCTAAACTAAATAAAACCTAAAAAATAAAATAAATAAATAAGCCTAAACCTAAATAAAATAAAAGTAAGATAAAATATAAAACCTAAACTAAAACCTAAACCTAAACATAAAATAAAATAAAATAAAATAAAAAATAATAAATAAAATAAATAAAACCTAAACCCTAAGCTAAATCCTAAAACTAACCCTAAACCCTAGATAAAATAAAAACCTAAACTAAAACCTAAACCTAAACCTAAATCTAAAAATAAAATAAAATAAAAAAAAACTAAACTAAAATAAATAAATAAAAACCTAAACTAAACTAAAAATAAATAAAATATAACTAAAAAAAAAAAAAAAACATATACTAAAACCTAAACCTAAACCTTAAACCCTAGATAAAATAGAAACCTATACTAAGACATAAACCTAAACCTAAACCTAAACCTAAAAATAAAATAAAATAAAAAAAGAAAAACTAAACTAAAATAAAATAAATAAAACCTGAAATAAAATAAAAAAATAAAATAAACCTAAAAATAAAAAATATAAATAAAATAAAAACTAAACATAAAATAAAAATAAAAAAACCTAAAATAAAATAAAATAAAGACTAAATAAAAACCTAAACCTAAAAAAACCTTAAAATAAATAAAAAATAAAATCTAAACCCTAAATAAAAAAACCTAAACCTAAAATAAAAATGAAATAAACCTAAACCTAAACTAAACTAAAATAAATAAAACCTAAACCTTAACCTAAATTAAACTAAACCTATACTAAATGAAATAAACTTAACTAAAAATAAACCTAATCCTAAATTAAAAAATGAAATCTAAAAATAAACTTAAAATAAAAACCTAAAACCTAAACCTAAAAGAATAAAATAAAAACCTAAATCTAAACCTAAAAAAAAAAAAAAAACCTAAACTTAAAAATAAAATAAAAATAAAACTAAACTAAGAAAAAAACCTAAACCTAAACCTAAACCTAAAAAATGATCTAAAATAAAAAAAACCTAAACTAAACAAAATAAAAAGAATAAATTTTTTGAACATCACATGCTTGACAATAATAGATAGAATTATCTTTCAGGAAGGATGAAAAGAATAGATTTTTCAAATTTGTTGTAGTAAGAGTGCAATTTGGAGGGCTTTAGTCCATTAGTCCTAATCTAATGCATTTTGAGTGCTAAGGTGGCTCTTACGAGGGTGAAGCTCGATGTGGTTCCTCCATGGCATGGATAAGACAAAGCTAAGGGTTTGGAGATTAGCATTCAGAACTATTGAGAGAAAGGGCTCAAATTCTGAGCATTCCTTACTTTACTAGCGAGCTAACATTATCAAGGCGTCTATATAGGAATGTGGTAGGAACTTTCAGGCAGGGGTAGGGGTGTGTGCTAAGTGCTTATATGTTGTTGGATATTCAATTTAGTATAGGTAATTAGTTCTCTTAATGGGTTCTATCCATAATGTTTCTTATATATCCGGTTATAGATTACAAGCAAGACAGTTTTCAAGCTGGCTCAAGCTCTAGGGCCACATATCATTAGGTTAAGTCAGTCCTTGGTGATCAAACCATTACTTTAAGGTGACTATGTCCCTCTTTCCTATAATATAGTTCATTCCATCCCTTGACACCATTATCAAGTTTGGGTCTTTACCAAGTTAAGCTGCTTCTCCTCTCAGGCTCGAGAAAGCTATTCAGGCAAGTGAATTTATAAGCCTTTAGCTGAAGAAAGCTATCAACAAAATGAGAACCTCACTTTTTTCTAGCCCAAAACAAAAGCAAAGAACTTCAATTCAATCTAAGGCAGAATCTTTCTAAAGAGAAAGCTTTCCCTCAAAATCTAGATCTCAAATAGATCCTCCTACTATATACCTCCTTTTAATCAATTGCTTTATACTCCAATGTTGCATAGTTCAATGGAGAAAAGAACCTAAAAGGATAAGCATATCCATAAACCCCAAGGAAATCACTTGTAAAGACACTCCCAAAGGCTGTAAACTTTATCCAAAAGGACTTGATCTCACTGGTTGACTTACTAGCTTATAATTAACCTACTCTTGTAACCAAAAATCCCTAGTCTAAGAATAGTCTGTTTCAAAGGAGGATACCCTTGTAGTCATAGTAGCCCCCATTATCAACTACTTAAGGGAAATAGCAGAAATGATTACCTGCTAAAAATCTTTTGTTATTCAACTCGCTTGGTGAAAACAAAACAAAATCAACCACATAGAAGAAAACTTCCTATTTGTCATGATTTGGCAAAGACTTAGTATCCATAATAAATGGATAGAAAAATGAGTATACTCTTGGTTAATCCTGGGTAGCTCCTTAGGTTCTCCCACTCACTAGAACTAGTGCGCAACTCATACTTCAACTTCAATTTGAAGATAGAGAAAGTGAATTTAAAGACTAGCTATAAGAGATTCTCTTTTCCTAGCCTTTCACCTCACTAGTAATCTAACTAGCTTAAGTGCTTTAAGGATGTGGTGAAGCGGTATTGAATTCATTGTTGAATTGGAAGGAAGATGTTGGAGGTAAGGCCCTTAGTTAGGAGATTGGAAGTAGTAAGTCAGTGATACTTGCCCCATGCTCGATATGTAATTGTTTAGTTTAGTAAAGGCATGGGCTTAAGCCAACTCGGGATGGGAAGTTTTTATATTAGACTAACTCTGGCTTGATTTTTTTTTTGACTCTTTCTAAGTATGATATTCAAGGGACGAAGGAACTCGATCGTATCCTTGATCCTAACCATGGGACTACGGTAAAGAATTGGGAGGGATGGAAAGAGAATGGATTTCTCATCATATGAGAATCTTTCACTCACTTCCCTGCTTACCTTTTTGCATACAAAAATTGAAAAAGGAAAAGGAGATGCTTTAAAGTAAAGGCTTTCAAAGGGATTAAATGAGTTCAGGATAAGAACTTAGTTCACTTCATAGGAGCTTAGTCATTTTCTTATTCTTATGAAATGGCTAAAAGGAATAAGAACTCAAACCATCAGATAGGCTTAGTCTACTATTGGGTCGCTTCTTTACTTAGGAGATTACCTAAGCTAGCTCTTTAAACTAACTTGATATTACTTCATAGAAAGCTAAAACCTCTTACCTGACTCAGTTAGATCGCTATGGATTAGAATTAGGCTGGCGGGGAAAAAGAAGTCTATAAGGACTGCTAGAATTAATGCAACTTAGCCTTAGACTAGGACGGATCAATCTAACTAGGAGGACTTTGACTTACACTTCACGATATCTATTACATATGGATGGGCTATAAAAAGTAATGCTACTAGTATTAAGGATAGAAAGACTTCTAAGGAGGATATCAACTACTCCTTAAAAATAGAAGAGAATTCCCACAAGAACTTGATGGGTTTACCTGAGTCCTTGAAATCATGGGCTTGGGCCTAAAATGTAGAGAATTAGCTTAGCATGCTAACTCACTCTCTGGCAGAAGGAATGGATGGAAGATAGCTCGCAATCGCAATGGCTATAATAGAATTCTCAATGACAGGAAACTACATACAAAGATAGCGCTAGTTGGAAAGCCTTAGGATTGAAACTGGCCAAAAGTAAACTATCCCATCTACTAGATTGATTTTGCCAAATGGATTGTGTTAGAAAACAAACTTTTTACATAGCTTGCATATTAATATATTGGGTTATGCTCGCTTGTCTTTCTATTTTTATGTGTTTCAATGGAAAAGAAGCAAAAAGAGGGTAATTAGTTGTTTGCTCATTTTATGATCCCACCTAAACATATTTTCACTTCACTTTAGCCAAAGTTTGAATGGATTCCATGATCAAAAATTTATGAAAAAGATCACTTTCATAACTCTATTGAAGATTGGTATATTTTTTACTAAAAAATTTTCCCTTTAGGATTGAAACTATCAGCGCAACATACCATAAGTTTCAGTTTGATTCATCAATGCATCGATATGGGTGAAATTTGATGGATAGGGTGGAAGGCCTACAAAGAAAAAGATATAAAAAAAGTTCATGAAGTTTTATATGCTATCTCTTTTTGAAAGTCCATATACGGAACTGATCAATGTCTAAAATCTATTCTTTTTAGTCCAATCTAGTGTGTACTAATGAATTGAGTCAGCCCTTCTCCTATTCGCAAAACAATAAAAATAAGAAGGAAAAGGGAAGTCTTATACAAGTACTTTCACACCACATTCAAAGAGTTTCATGGAGTATTATAAGGCATCCCCTGATCTTTTTTGATATCACAACTATTACTTCACTGGGAAAGAAAACATTGGACCTCATCTTCATCAAGACTAGTGTATATTGCTTGCACGGGAATGGAAGAATATCTAAGATACATGGAGCCAAACAAATCTAGTTTGAAATGACATCCTTAGCTATACGAGAAGAAAATGAATAATAGGATTGGCTTCAAAGGATAAAATGCATTTTCTTTTCTAGCAACCCTTGGGAAAGGAAAAGAACACTATTTGACAATTCCTGCGATACCAAAAGCAAAAGAGCACTCCAAGCTACTAGGCTATCATTGCTATTCAAGCATCTCAAACCAACTCTATCGTAACCATTACTATTTCATCTCCTAAAAGGAACTGGTGATCCCTACCTTGAGACTCAAACTCTAGAAGTCGATCTGCCAACATACATTGTGGGAGAAGACCATCAGCCAATTCAACAACAACCTTGAAAGAAGGTAAGGTTTGTCAGCATCAAGCCCTAAGGATGGGTATTCTGTACCAACTCAAACCCCTATAATAGACGGTCATAAGTTGCATCTTGATTCTTAAGAATTGGAGGTGAAGGCTCCATTAGCGGTCCAATCCCCTATACATTAACTAGCTTGGAAAGAAAAAGAACAAAAGAGAGAGGCCTCTAGAAAAGGAATTTCTCAAACTTTCTCCAGCATTCACCCTTCAAAGAAAAGGAAGGAGAGGAACCAAGTACTCTACTAAAAAGAGAGGAAAAAAGTAACTAAACAAATTCAGTGGATTTATCGACCATTGACGACAACCTTCTCAGCAGGAAATCTCCTAGTAATGTTTCACTCTAAGAAAGATATCCTAATGGCGAAGCAATACCATATGCTCCAAAGCAGCCATTTGGAGATTGACAATAGAAGTTGTCTCTTCCTATAGAACTCAGATAACACCATCAAAAAAATCAATATAGAAAGACATGTGCCATCTATGCATACTATTGAAAGAAAGATAACTGGCACCCACCTTTCACTATTAGACTCAGGACTTCTTCTCTAGGCTATTCTTTGTGGTGCAACTTTCTAGTGATTCAATCAGCAAGGAATGAATCATGAGTTTTGAATAAGTACAGTGTTTTAGCTGGTAGGAATGAGGGTGCACTATTTTGTACAAAAGATGTTTGGATTTCATCCTTCCAACCTATTGGAATAGAAAAGGTGAACCTATAGATTTCATAATATACATCTTCAAATTGAAATAAAGAAGTGAAGCCTACACGAGCTGCCTAGGGTAAATGGAATGATGCAGAGTTTGAACTTGACCCTCTTTACATTAAGGAGAAACTAAGTTCTTCCTCAATTATATGAATGAATGAGAAAAACACGATAACTAAGAGTGGGCCTCGCTTATCATCTACCAGAAAAAACTAGGAAGGCAAGAGAAAGCAACCACTCCTTGACTTAACAAAGACACTGACCAACCTAATCGAATTGAAATTCGAACAGAAAAACTCAAGACGCATTTTGGCACTAAGGTATGGTTTTTAAAAAAATTGGCAAGACATAGCATAGCAGACGACCTTCCTCAATCATTGGCAAAGTACCCATTCTCCACCTTTCCTCAAACTTATGCCATAGCCCTCATTTGGTTCAAACCAACAAATAAGCCACTTCCCCTTGAATGCTCTAATACCAAACTCTCTCTATCTCAATCTGATTATCGAGCATCATATAGAATAGAGTCATAAATCGATCATCAAGAAAGATTAAATTACTCTGAGTCAATTTCTCCCTCTGCTACTAGACATCGACCTAAGAGAGACTACTACAGCACAGAAGAGGTTGATTCTTGACTAATTAGATATAAAATGAGGGACTCACGGTAACATAGAAACTCTAATTCTTTCGAAAGGGAAGTCTAAGTATACCATTACAAAGAATATAGTAACTCTACTGAAAGGATAGGGTAGAGGAATTGAGTGAAATAAAAATCATATTCTTTGAGGAAGAAGAACATAAAAGAAACCTGCGGCGGAGTAGACATGACAGTCATTTTGCTTATAAGTCAAACTTCACTTAGCAGGGAACTTTTTCAAGAGCCTCATCGACTATCAGCATGATGAAGGGAAAAAGCAACTAATTCCATAAACACATCTTGAGATGATTCTTCCTCATCATAAGACTAAACCATGAAAGGAGAGACCTCTAAGGATAGTCTCCCTATAGGAACGATCTTATATAAAAATATATATGTGATTGTGACAAAACCAACTCTACAGTAAAGTCTATTCCAAAAAAAAATGAGACTAGATCACCATTCTAAAGGATCCACTTCTGTTTTGTGTTTGTTATAAGTTCGATTTTGAGCTTGATGTAGCTGTCACTGGGGTCCCAAGCCACCATTATTGTCATTTTCATCCCCATCCCTTTGGCGATAGTAGAAGCACAACTAGTTCAAGCACAAAAGAAACTTTTACCACTTGTTCTCTAGAATGCATAAAGTATCTATTGCTTTGTTGTGTCATATATGGAAATTAAACTAGTGGAGTTGCTTGATAAGCCACCGCTGTCTATGCCTCCGGGTCTTGATGGTCGAGGTGCTTATGAGTAAGTCATTGCTTCAACAAAGGATTGACTGAATGAACTACTAAGTCAATAAGATCCATCATCTTTGCTTCTGGCATCCTTCCCCACCAAAGTATAGGTAGAGATAGCAAAGAAAGTAGACCTCGCTAAGGATAAGGAGGGTAGTCCGATACCACTAGAGCATCGGCCTTAATGTAGGGTATTAACTCATAGAGTTCGATATAATAGTCTCAGAGAAACAAAAGACTCTCCATAGGGTATGGCTCCCACCAGGTACCATATAAAATTAAAAAAGCTCCCCCCCCCCCCTTCCTTTTTGGAATCCATAACCACTAGTTGTAGGAAGAAGGCAGCTTCTCCCAGGCCCCAAATATGATCTTTTCTTTCTTGGATGCAGTAAAAAGATATATGAGGTTATAGATAAATAGACAAAGAAGTTTAGCTGCCATAGTGGATCCTATCCCATATTTACTAGCAAAAAGTGTGGGAGTCATCCATCTACTAAAGAGAAACTAGGACTGCAAAAATATTCTATAATTGAACCTCCCCAAAAAAGGCCTTATCTGAGTTGAACCAACACTTTGGGAAATGAAGACAATCCCAATGAACTTTCTTTTCTTATAATGTGACTTTAGTTTCCAGTTCACCTTTCGCTATGTCCTATTTCGCCCTTCTATCTACCATTCTCATGAATCCTCCTTTAGTGAAATGAAAAACTTTTTTGCCCCACCCCATTATTACAAGAAAAGCTGAATGATTTGGTGGAAGGGCTCTATATTCCATTTTCTATTTGTGTACATAGTAGACATAATTTCACCGCAGCTCTACCTCGAAAAGAAAGTTTTGTACGATTGTCATAAAGGGGGCGTTTCTAGATGGGGTTAGCCCATACTATGGAAAGAGATGGTTCAACTGTTTCTCTCTTTGTTCAATAATGGTGTCTTCAAGCTTTTATCATATTTGGTAATTATAGGAGGAAAATCCTCGGAGTTGTCCAAAAATACGTGCATAGGCACTAAGTGTAACTAGGAGGATTAAGGTACTAAAAAGTGAAATGGCATTGATTAAGAAGAAGAAGAGTGGGAACAACAACATTCAGTCATCTGAGCACCTTGGAAATAAAAAAAGTAGAAAAGATTAGAGCAAGGCAAAAACCTTTCATGGTATCAGATGTAGTTACCGTATGAAGAAGTTTCAAAATAGTAGTATTACTTTCACACACTGTTTGGAAGAACTACAAGATTGCACTCAGAACAACATTACCAATGATATCCCTATCTCTTTGAAGAATTCAACTCTAGACCCATCAGGTCCAGGGGCCTTTTTAGCTTGAATACAAAGCCTCTTTTCTTTCTTGCTTAGTAAGAGGAGCTAAAAGTGACTTCATTTTAATAGGCTTCAATCTATTCAGTTTCCTCCATAGCTTTAGGATGGTTCCCCTTGAACTAAAGAGTCTAGTAAAACCTGCTTTGAAGTATATCCTACTTCATCCAAAAAGAGAAGAATTGAAAAGTCTTAGGTCCTCTTCTCCTAGCTCACCTCTACATAGGTTGAAACAACCTAGTATATCATAACATTCACTCTTTCGGGGGTCCTTTCTACTTCCTTCCACTCTGGGCCTTGCTATATTCCAAAAACCTATGTCCTCACCCTCTTCCTTTTCCGGGAAATGAGATTATTGGCTTATGCTTAATCTTCTACACTCCTTTTGAGCTGCCAGTGGATGTGTTATTCTCATCTTTTTTGAATTTGAAGTTGATTCCAACTTTTTCTTTAGAAAAAAACATGGGTATAGTGTTTACTCCTTGCTGGGGTAGAATGGTATGGTCCAAATTTTAATTTACCCACTTAATGCAAATGGTTCCACTCCCTTACATCCCTAAACTCGATCTATCTGACCGATCGATCTCCCCCAAGTATGGTGGATATTTCAGGAGAACCCAGGAACAACTCCTCGCTTTTCCTATATTGGGATACCTTTCTTCTATATATATATGATATTTGGCTTGTTAGGACAGCTAGAAAGAAATCTCTATCTCCAAGTCCTTTATAATAAATCCTTAGGTGCAAAAAATGTGGGCAATAAAGGTTGCTAGCCTTCAAGAAAGGGCATAGCCAATTCACATATACTTTTTCTTTCTAGATGCAAATCTAGGATCTAGGATATCTAAAGTGCCTAGGTGCCTGCCTTTCTTATATGAGGGACTAAGATTATGCAAACAGTCTTTCCATTTCTTACGAAGACTAATCATGAAAGATGGTTTGCAAAGAGGTCTACAGATAGAGAAGAAAGAAAGGCAAAGGGAAAAGTGGTAGGAACTTTGCCTATCTGAAAGGTCGGATATGTATTCCTACCCTACTTTGCGATCTCTTACTGCCTGCTCTCCTGCTTGTAGATATTGTTGGTCACATATCATCCCCACCCCTCATTGGATCTCTTCACTTGGTTAATGCTTGTCTCTCCACATCATGCTTTATTTCATTTCTCATTGCATTGCACATGACTTCCCTATGTTGTATACATTGAAAATGAAGTCCTAGCTAGAAAAAAAAAGGTATACTAGTCAATTGTCTCAAACACTACTATGTATGAATTTGCATTTAGCAGAACATGAGATTCTGTCTCCACTTTTCATTGATAGATCATCTTTCTTTCTATGCCCACATATGAATCTAAGAAAGAGGTTTGGGCCCGCTGCTTACTAACTAAGCTTACTTAACTTACTAATAGACATAATAGGTTAGCTTCATCCAATGATCTCATTAGAGTCATTCTTTCTAATATAGTCTCAAATTTCTTAGAAAGAGTTGGTCTCTCTTTAGATGATGTCTTCCTCCCTTTCATCGAAGATGGTTGTTGGGGCTTGCCAACCCGCTACGCCTATATGTGTCTTAGCCAATGTGCACTAGAATTAGTTCAACTAGTGCCTTTCTCAGACCTCCTACCCTCCCTCGAACTTCCTCTGGATTGAGCAAGTCTAGAGTGTTTTGGAAAAGCTAGTAATGCATCAAACCTTTCACCGTGTGAACCATAAAGATACGATTCATTCTATTTCATCTCTTGGACTTAGATATTCCAATGGGAATTTAGGCTCATCCCTCCCTTCATGATCATAGTCTTATTAGCAATTGGGTTTCCTAGCTCTCCCATCACTCCTCTGTTAGCATTGGTTCCTTTTTAGCATCAGCCCTGAGAGACCCCCTTCTCCAAGACAACCGATAACTTCAGATAAGTGGATCGGGGAAGGGAGAATACTAGATATAATACTATCTAGGGGGTTCTAGTAATAAAATGTCTCTTTCCACAATTAGACTTTCCACTTGATCATAAGGGGCCAAGTGAGTGAACACACAAAATCACTACGTTGAGATTTCTAAAGAAACTTTTCTTCTTTCTTCCAGAGAAACTATCGCCTTTCTTTTCCTCCCAGCCAACGCTTCTTCTACTTTACGCCATATTCCTTCTTTCCCTCCTTTAGAATAGAGAAAAGAATAGTCACTTATGTGCTTAATCCGATCAAAAATCCTTAAATAACATAGATAAGAATCAAAATCATTCAATACACTAATCTTGACATTTTCCATTTTTATTGATAAAGCAGCGAGGAAGGCCCATCAATGTTTTCTCCTAGCAAATTTGCCTAAATCTAATAGATGTCAAATCAACATCTCCCATTTATCTTGAATCGTAAATGAAATTGACTTAAGAACTGGACTAGTTCTAGCTTTGGATGTTTCACTTTGATCTCGCTTTCGAGCTCATTTAGCTCGCTAGGGTCTCCTCCTTTTCTTGTTATCGCTTCACCCCTTTTCTTGGCTTTGGCTATAAGACTCTTAAAAGGGAACCATCAGGCTTAGGTCATGACTTGAGGGTTCAATTCAGGTCACGTGGTGAATTGATATTGCTCTTCACATTCCCGAAAGCCTAGAATAAAGAAACCTAAGTTAAGAGAAAGAAGTGTAACTCCACGCCCTTTCTTTATTGTTTCTTTCATGAAATCGGTAGTCCTTCCCGATCCCGACTTCTATTCTCCATAAGATCTTCCAAGGCTTGGGTTTCACCTTGCATTTGCCCAGTGAAAATTTGATCAATCCCTCTCATCGTGGATGATTAGAGGCAAGCCAAGTGTCTAGGTCAATCTAATTCCCAAGTCTTGAGGAGTGAGTGAACCTAATATTTTCGTCATAGGAAGTCTCTTGGGAATTCTTAAGAATCTAAGAAGAAAAGTCAGGTGGTACACTTCTCTACGATACGGCTATTTCATACTTGCGTTAGAATTCCTTCTTATCATTACGACAATCTAAAAGATTCTTTCAAAAATAGCTTAGTTAGTGCTTTCACTCTAGTTCAAATCCTCCTCCCTCTTCTTTTAGTCAAGCATACCACTAGTTCTTGAACCGTACTTATACACTTCATTATCACCTTGAACATGTCTAAGTTCAACTATCACCTTGAACTTGTCAAAGTGAAATGCTTCACACTTTATTTGAGGGACCTTGAACTATGACTTTCTTTCCCTTGTTAGCAACAAAGAAAGCTTCCTGGACTTCTAGCTTATTGTGAGAAGCTCCATTCATAGGCTAAGCCTTGCGGAGCTTATCATTCAGGATGGTCTCTTTGGCTTTTCCTTATAAACAACATCCTATAGCTTTGAGACCTTGCTCAAAAGCATCTAAAAGGTGGTAATTTCAAACCCTTTGAGATATGGTGCAATCTAGCGCTGAATGTTCTTCAGTAGTATATCGACTTCATGCTCTTCTTGAACCTGGGGTTCACATTTCAAACTCAGATTCCTCCACCTGAGAATGTACTCAAACAAGGACTCTAAGTCTCTCTTCTTTTCAATCACTAGGTCCCATCAGTTTTCTACTTCACCAAGAAACTTTTGATGAAGAGTTCCTCAAGTTCTAAGAAATTCTTTATTGAATCATTAGGTAACTCAGTGTACCAAATAAAAGCTATGCCCTAAGACTACTGATAATATATTGAAGTAGTAATGCATCGTTGCCACCTGCATTGTAGCAGCTAGCACCGAATTGGGCTAAATGTTGCTTCAGGTTTCCCATGCCATCAAATACCTTGTATTGAGGTGACACGTAACCCTTGGGGTATTGAACCATTTTGTACTCCCTGGGGCCTCTTTGGATGTTGTCCTAGTGAGAAGAAGCCATGGCCTTCCAGATCTTTTGATCTAGGAGTGGGTGTAACTACCTCTCTATCAAAGGGTCAATTTGGCATAAATCAAAACCAAATCCAAATTAATTCAAATTAAAGTCTACAATCATTTTCAATTGACCAATTGAACATAAACCAATGCCAAACCCAAGTCAATTTAACCAATTTGGCTAAATTGGACAACTTATCCATTTGAACCTAAATGAGTCAAATTCAAATCCAAACCAACCCAAACCAATTATACCAAAACACTCCAAATACTCATTTAACTTGACTCAACCCTTGGTTTGACCCAATTTGACCATTAGCCAACTTGATCCAGCCCAATTTGACCTACATGGGTCAAATTGAGCCAAACCTTCTCAAACTAAGCCCAAACCCAATCAAACTTGGCATGACCCCTCCTTAGCTCACCTTGGGTTAGCCCAAATCAAACCCAATAAGAATTGACCTAAAATAAAATGGTTTTGGGCCACCATATGGGACAAATGCCCCATTTGAATGGTGAAACCCACTCCCTATCCACTTGGCCGCCTCTTAGACCTCCACATTGGCTAGTAGGACACTAGCTCACCTGACCCAAAGCTGGTTGGGTCGGCCATGAGCCAAGGGGAGGTGATTTCACCTCTCCTCCCTCATTAGAGCAATTGAAAACCTAAGCATAGCCACCTCCTCCCATAGCAGCCACTCCTTCTCACTTGGCCAACCAATTTGAGCCACCTCAGATGATTCACTACCACCCACAGCCACCTATGGCAGTCGGACATCACTAGAAGCCAAATGGATCAAGGTCATCCAATCCAAGGGAGGAGGGGGTATACCCCTCATTTCAAACCGAGCCAAGACCCCTCGGTGAGCCCAGGGGAGACAAACTCCAGAGCCATTTCCAAGTTTCTAGAGCCTTCCTATCACCTGTGATGATGAAATCGAGCCTGCTCAAAATAGGATAAGGCTCTACTCCATCCAACTCCACCAAATCCCAACCAATCCCAAATTAACTTCACCCCACATGTTCATCAAGCTTCGATGAGGTGAAACGAATCTTTTTCGAGCTCTCCGACCACCAGAAGTACCTCTTAGGCTAACTCCAATGAGGATTGCAGCAGTGCTTGGTCCATGGAGTAAACAGTGGGGAGGCATCGCACCATCTTCTCAACAAAGCTTCACCTCATCAAGGCAAAGCTACCTCAGTCGATTCATTGTCGGTCCTGAGCTCCAAGTACTATTCCTTTAAACTGAGATTTCTTAATTTTTTTAGGCCTTTTTGAAGTGAATATTATTTTTGCATGAATCCAACCATTAGATCTCTTAGGATCCTCCTCGTGAAGGTGTGGGATCAATCTCGAGCCAATCTAAACTCCAACAAGCTTGAATTATGGGGAGGAAGGTGGAAGGTGTCCGTCTTCCATCACGTGGGAGAGGATAAATCACCCGTCGTCCATTCCACTTGATTGGAATGGACAACTGTGATCTTGCAGTTTTATTTAATATGATTTAATCCTTAGTACAAGATTAATCTCACCATCCAATCTTAGATCGGACGATAGGGATGAAAGCCTCAACACCAAACTAAACAAGTTTAAATAACCAATCTTATGGTGCCACATGGAAAGCCATTAGCATCCATGTGGCGACGATTAGTCTTAATTAATTTATTTTAATGGTTGAAACTTTGAAAAATTATAAAAAATAAAAATAAATACTCATTTTAAAGGTAATGAGTATAATTAATTAAAAGTATCTCCATTTGATTTTGAATAGTAATCATGGCTTAATCATGATTTAATTATAAACTTAATTAACTTAATTAAGCCCCTAATTAAATCCAACTTTGTGTGCTAGTTTAATGGGATGACTTCTGCATCTCATGATTTTATTGGAATTTATTGCCTAGTAATCAGGGGAAATTAATAGTTCAAATTTTAAATACCCTCTTTAATTAATTAAGTGATTAATTAGCATTTAAAATAGTAAAATTTAATTAATTAAGGCTTATTAACCCCTAATTGATAGTGAATGGAAGGTGGAGGAGGATTAGGACCTCTTTCATAATCGCCTTTCTAAATCCATTTCATCTTAAGAGAGTTAATTAAAATAGGGATTAATTAAGTGATTAAGTGGAAAATTAAATCAAATTGAAATACAAATTATATCAAATAATTAACAATGAAATTAAGGGTTCCTCTTAATGTGTTCAATAGCATAAAGACCCTTAAGAAAATTATGATTAACCCATAAGTGTGGGAAAAATCATAAAAGTATTTAATTAGATTCTTTGACTTAATTAATATTTATGAACCAATTGGTTTAGGTCCATCCTTTAGGAGCATTGAAATTTTATTTTCTCACATGTTCATTTCATTTGTGGCTCATTATTGAATGATTAATCAAATTAAAGAAGCATAAAAGTTTATTTAATTAATATTTCAACTTAATTAATTTTATAAATTTTATTTAATTATCTTGCCTTGAACTATTTAAGATTGCCAACATGGGAATGGGGTTAAAATAGCAAATAATTTCTCTCATCTTTCAATCAACTCAAATCCAAAAAACAAATAAATAATAAGCTTTAGTTTTCTTTAAATAATTCTATTTGAGGTGATTGTCCTTAGAAATTAATTTAGTTGAATGAACCATGTGTTTATATTTAGTTATTCCTTTCCAATCTAAATGTTATATGTCATATGAATCCATGCATTCATGTTTTCAAATTTAAGTGAATCAAATGAAGGTTATTTATGTAAGCTTGCATGTGTTGATTTAACTTAATTATATGTGTGGCTATTATCACTAATAAATTCAATCTACTTTCCAAAATTTATAAATTGATAATAATATGTATGGTGATGATAGTTATGAATACCCATAGGGGTTGCATGTGTTTATAGCTTAAATATATGAATGTGAAACTCTCTTTCCTTTATTCATATATAGATTTACATAAGTTTGAATAATAATGGGTATATAGTCTAGACATCCTAGGAATAGGAGGCTTTAAGTTTCCCCAAGAAGGTCATTTGATTACCTCACTTCCCCAGTTTAACAATGGCACATACCCATTTAATTTCATTCATATGTATTTTGGTATTATAATTTGGATAGAGTTTTAATTCGCATATATAAGTAATTCAATCAAATAAAATATGAGCTTTGCATGATTTTCATTCCTATAATTATATGTATATTTGTATGTACTTAATAATAATAAGTATATAGTCTGGACATCCCGAGAATTTGAGGCTTTAAGTAGCCCCAAGGAGGTCATTTGATTACCTCACTTCTCTGGTTTAACAATGGCACGTGCTTGCTTAAAACTTTTATACATATGTATGTGTATTTGATTAAAGGATGAAAATCCCCTTTTCTACTAAAAATACATGCATCCATGATCATCAAAGTCATTAAAATTTAAAATACATTACATGTAAATTAGTGTTCTCTTTCTTATATATATATATATATATATATATATATATATATATATATATATATATATATATATATATATATATATATATATATATATATATATATATATATATATATATATATATATTTTCATGGGTTTGAATAATAATGGATATATAGTGGACATCCCGAAGAGACTTTAAATAGAAGGATGTTATTTGATTACCTCACTTCCTGGTCTAACAAGACACATACTCATTTAATTTCTTTCTTATGTATATTTGTATTAAAATTTGGATAGAGCTTTAATTTTCATGTATAAATAATTCAATCAAGTAAAATATAACTTTCAAATATATTCATCCATCATCATTTAAGTATGCCAAAATATATTGCAGGTATAGATATTCTAAGTGTTAAAGTCATATGCATATTACATGTGATGGAAAGGAATGATTTGATATATGTAATGTGATAGTAATTCAATCATATTAATCTTAAAATGTATTTCATATTGAATAGAATTATTTGAGGTTAACCTGAACTTAGGATTAATAAAATTTTTAATAAGCCATTCACTAAATAAAACTAAGTTATCAAAATATACTTTAGAAAATGACTTAAGGTAGGGATGAAAGAGACTAAGCCTCTTTCTTCTCTTTATAACACTTAGATGCTAAGTGCAAGTCAAATGAAACCAACAACAACAACAACAACAACAAGCCTTAATCCCACTAGGTGGGGTCGGCTACATGAATCCTTCGTCTCCATTGTGTCCTATTAAGTGTCAAATTCTCATTTAAATCAAGTATACTAAGATCATTTTCTTATACATCTTAACCAAGTCTTTTAGTTTACCTCTACCTTTCTTAACATATGAAAAATCTAATGCATCTACTCTCAATGGTCGATGCTTTATGTGGCCAAACCATCTAAGGTGACTCTCCTAATCTTAATCTACCATTGGAGCTACTCCAACTTTTTCTTGAATATACTCATTTTGCATTCTATCTCTAAAGCCACTCATCCACCTAAGCATCTCTCATCAACACTTAACTTAGTCTTATGCTTCTCTTTTATTGGCCAACATTCTGCACCATAAGTCATTGTAGGTCTTACCACCATCTTATAAAATTTTCCTTAAGTTTAAGTGGAACTTTTCTATCACATAATAGGCTAGATGCATTCCTCCACTTCAACCATCCAACTTGAATTCTACTAATAACATCTCCATCTATTTCACCATCATTTTGAATAATAAAGCCTAAATATCTGAAACGCTCACTCTTATTGATGACTTGTTCACCTAATGTCACTACACTACCACAAGAACTTCTACAACTAAAATTACACTCCATATATTCAGTTTTAGATCTACTTAAATGAAAACCTTTAGACTTCTAGAGTTGACCTCCATAATTCAAGTAAGTTTCTGGACTCTCTAGTCTTATCAACAAGAAGAATGTCAAAGAAAAAAGCACCAAGGATACATCTTCTTGTAAATGCCTTGTAAGAACATCCATAACTAAAGCAAAAAAAGATAAGGGCTTAAAGCGATCCTTGATGTAATCCAAATAGGAAAATATTTTGTCAATCCTCCTTATGTTTGGACACAAGTACGACTCTAGTATACATATCCTTAATGACTTGAATATAACAAATATTAACTCTTTCTATTCTAGAACTCTCCAAAGAACATCTCTTGAAACTTTATCATAAGCTTTCTCTAAATCAATAAATATCATATGTAGATCCTTCTTACTTTCTCTATGCTTCTCCATCAAACCCCTTAACAAATGTATAGCATCCATAGTAGATCTACGGCATGAAACCAAACTGACAGAAACTGTATCACATCGTAACCTATGCTCATTACTCTCTCTCCCATAATTTTAATGTATGACATTAACTTAATTCCTCTATAATTTGCACACTCTTGTGCATCACCTTTATTCTTAAATATAGGAACCAACAAACTCTTTCTCCACTCATCTGACATCTTTTTAGTCTTTAAAATGACATTAAAAATATTTATAAGCCAAGAAATTCCTTGATCTCCTAAACATTTCCACACTTCTATTGGAATATTATCAGGTCCTACTGCTTTTCCACATTTCATTTTTTTAAAGCATCACTAACTTCATTTACTAATATGATGATAAAATGAAATTCTCTATTTTGTTTAGGGTATTAATTGCTAAAATCAATCATACTTTCAGATCCTTCATTGAAAAGTTTATCAAAATAATATCTCATCCATATTTTCAATATCCTTTTCTAAAAAAAGCATTTTATTATTTTCATCCTTAATACACCTCATTTGAACTATGTCTTTACTTCTCCTATCTCTTTGGTTGGCTAACTTATGCATACATCTTTCACCTTCTTTGGTATCTAATTGTATATAAATCACTTAAAGCTAAATTTTTTTGCATCATATCTGCTCTCTTAGAATCTCTCAAGCCACTTTATATCTGAAGTTTTACATCAAACCAAGTTTTATAACAATACTTCTTATTTTTTTTTTTCTACACTCGACTCGACACCACCAACTATTCTTATTAAAAGAAGCTTTTCCTTTTGATTCTCCAAGCACATCTTTAGCAACTTGCTTGCTTATATTTTTTCCCACATAATGTTAGCTTCCTCATGAACATCCCAAATTCTAATCTCTTGTAGCTTGCTCTTAAAAAATATTTTTATTTGTGTTCTTTAAGTGTCCCCATCTAATTCTAGATAATAATTTTCTCTTACAACCTTTCATCTTAAAATCTAAAACTAACAATCGATGTTGATACTTGGAATGACCTCAAATCTATTTTTCTTATCAATAGATCCATTTTTATAAGTAATAATATGTTCATCTCTTTTCTTAAATAAAGTGTAAACTACAAAATCATAAGCTAAAGCAAAAATCTAATATAGTCCTACCTTCTTCATTAGTCACTAAATCCATAACCACCATGAATACTTTTAAAATCTTCTACCACTCTACCAACATGTCCATTTAAATCTCCTCCAATAAATACTTTTTCTTCAAGAGGTATCTTTTGTATTAATCCCTCTAATTCATTCCAAAATTTTTCTGCTTACCTCTAAACCTACTTTGAAGAGCATAAACACTTATAACATTGATAATCTTAGTATCAACAATAATCTTTAAAGCTATAATTCTATCTCCACATTTATTAATATTTATAATGTTATCCAAACTTTTATCTATAATCACACCACCATTTCTAGTTCGACTTTTACGAATACCAAAGTTTAAAACCTAAACTATCAATCTTCTTAGCCTTCTCCCCAACCATTTAGTTTCTTGAACACATAAAATATTTATCTTTCTATGAACCATAATATTTATTAATTCCATTAATTTACGTAAGAGTACCTATATTCCAAGATTCTAACCTAATTCTAGTTTCATGGACTAACTTCTTTGCCCGCATCCATAATGTGGAACCCTTGCTTATTTAACACCGCACTGCGTCACGCAATTCTAGCACATTTTCACGTATTCAATCCATACAACACGCTTCCAAGGACTCTAGATTAACATAATGATTTAAAGGATTCATGTCATGATTATTGACAAGTTTTATCTGTCGACTACCTAACGCAACCCTCCACTTTTCACATCCGGACTTAGGACCAGCAATGGTAGTGTTCAAATGAAACCAAGTAAAACATAAATTAAAATTCACAAACCAACTAAACAACTTGAAATGAAACCAACCCTTATGATAAATTAAATTCTTCCACATTTAGAAATTATAACTCTAATGCTTAGTTAAGAAATACCACACAAAGCCTTAACACACACATCAGAATTAAGCCACAACTTCTAGTCCTAAGTTAGGATGGTGTTTGTGTGATGTATGTTTTATTTTGTGATGTAATATTTTAGATTGGATGTGAGGGTGTATGTTTCATAGACTAGATGTTAGGCCGCTCTAAGCCTAATCATATTTTTTTGCAAGGGATTATGCTTAAGGATTGCTTAAAAATGAATATAAATATTATCTTTCTAGTTTGCGTAAACCCCTAAGCATAATCCAAGTTAGGACAAGAGGGCTTGGTTACCCATGTGCAGGGTGCTAAGTCCAAATTATAAAGATAATTGTTTAGGGTTTGGATGTATGTTTAGCTAACCTCTATTTTGCAAGTATAGTTAGATTTACTTTCTATATATAAAAGTAATTTTATAATAGGAAATAAAATTAGTGTTATAGGATTTAGAATGAGTAGTGGCCAGAAGGCTTAGTCCTAGGGTGCCCTATGATGCCTTGGAGCAAATAAAATCAAAGAAGAAGGAAGAAAGAAGAAATGAAGAAAAGAGAACACCCATAGCATGTATTCAATTTCAATTGTAATTATTCTTTTATATTCTAGGTTGTATAAGAGTAGATCTCGGCTACCCATCTTTTCCCTTTCTGGATGTATGGTGGTACCCGACCACATCGGCCTCTTATTCTTTTGTGGTAGTCTATAAAATTAACTGATGATTTATTTAGATTGCATAATAGGATTGTCTTTTCTTTGTAGTTTCTTAATATTTGATGTTTTAATGTGTGACATAGATGCGGTAGCTCTTAGGATAAAATTAATTTTTCTACCCAATTAATAACTCATAACTAAGTTTTAAAACAATTCATAACCTCACCCTAAAGCTTAGGTGTTAAATAAGATAATTAAAAGATTTAGTAATCTCATATGTATGGTTGTATGTTTCACATCATGCATATTCCTTCCTTGAATATGGGGATCTCCATCCTTGCATAATATGAGAATGCTTGACCTGTGAGGGCATCCCTTGTGGTGGAGAACTCCCTCTTATCGTTGATTTAGCCAATAATATCATTTTGTCATGCATTTAGGCATAAAAATTTCCTAAGCCTTTGTCAAAATGAACATGTCAAAATGAAATAAAAATTGAAAATATTTTGTATTTATAGATTAAGTCATATGCTCATACCACTCATGCTCTAGTGTCTTAGGGAGTGGGTTTAGGGATTTAATTCCTTTCCAAAATTAAATAACTACCCTAGCTATCTTGCAATTTTATAAGACTAGAACACATGGTTTTGAATCATAGGAGGTGTTAACTGATGGCCACTCCAGGTAGTTGTAAGTCCAAAAGTCAGATGACTCGTCCTCTCTTGTGGAGGTAAACCATTATGTCCTCTTTCGCTTAGATTTAGGTCACATTTTAGCTTTTGTTAAAGCTCACTAGATTTAGGATCTAAGGTTGCTATTTTCCTTGTGCTATAAGCATAATCCTCACCTCTTATGTATTTCCATGATCTTGTGTTGATGGATTATAAGCCCTAGCAATCTAATAAAAATTCAACTCAAATAAATAAATCTCTTCACTTTCAAACATATAAAGCCCCACCATAGGATAGATTGGAATGCTCACTAGGTTTCCTAATATCATGAGCATTTCCTACTCCTCTCTTTGATTCCAAAATAAGTCTTCTCCTTGAACAATCCCAATTGATTTTCTAAACATAACCAATTTTTATAGTCTTGACTTTAAAATCTTTGGAGAAAATAATTGCTTATTTTTCGAGAGTGTTCTTAAAGAATCCATATTCCTTGGGATGTAATTAACTATGGATGCTTGCCTCCATAGGGAACTTAAGAACCCCTTAAAATAAACCACCTTTACTTTTCCAAATAAAGTAGGGGAAAAATCTCTAGTATATATTCAAGACCCATCATGCCTTGGAGTCTTTATTGTGATTACATCCATTGTAGAGTGATGTCTCTATCTTTGAGAAGTATATCATACCTTAATATAGTAGATCACTTCAATAAGTACCTTTATGATCTACGTGGTGTCCACCCCACATCCAAAAATAAACACCACAGGCATGCTTTATCCAAATCCCTAAAGTCAATCTAGACGCGGATCTATCCATTCTTTTTTTTTACTGAGATAATACTTCTCTTCCCTAATAAATTATGCTTCAATGAGCTTTTTTATTTTAGTGATTAATTTCTCTTCAATTTTTAATCTTATTCACCTTGATGCTTGCTTTATAAGTTATACATCAAGTTTAATGGCATTTATGTACAACCATCTAGTAACTAGCCTAGCATTTTATAGTAATTCTATGCAAAGTAATCTTTGTATTCACAGAATAGTACTTTTAATTCCTCCAATCTTTTTAATATAAGGTTAGAAGTAATAAAGGTCGGCCTAGGCTTTCTTTGGTACCTAGGTTGATTTCTTGAAGTTCATCAACGGTGGCTTGATTGCCTTCTTTGAATTCCTTTAGGGCCTTTATTAGATTAATTATTAGTACCTCTTGAGGTATTTTTTCATGTGAAACATTCCTTTGCTCATCAGCCAAAGGGACTTTTTTATAGGATATGACATAGCATGAGCTCGTTGGAGGAGATGTCAGGGGTCTTTATCTCCACTTGAGCTTTTAAATCAAGCATCAAAGAGCCTCATAGGTCTATGTCTTCCAACTTTTGCATCCTAAATCACATGACTCTAATCCTATTATATTACAAAATTACATTTGAAAATTCTAAAGGAAATCCTAAATAAACTTGCAAAATAGAGGTTAGCTATAACATACATATAGACCAAGCAGTTATATATCACACAATTAAACTTAGCACCAACGAGCACCTATTTTAATAGGCTATGTTAAATGGGCAAGTAGCATCTATAAGCAAAAGCATTTGATTTATTTTTTTTATTAGAACGACCCTTTTAATTAAGCACAACCAAGTATTTAGTTGTTTAAGAGGTGAATTTTAATTTACAAATTCAATTTTTTATTTGAATTAGGCTTGGTGTTATAAATAGTATGAAAATTTATAAGTCTCACTTATAGTGAGACTTACTCCTTTAAGACCCTACCCAAGATCAATTCTAATGGTATATTTTATGATTTTTAATCTTTCTTAATGAAGCATTAAGATTCTTTCATTAATTCTTAAGTTTAGATTAAATTTAAATAAAACTATAATCACTTTAAGGCTAATATGAATAAGTAATGACTCATTTAATAATGTCTTTTAACTCTTTATCACTTTAATAGTTCATTCTTAAAATATTCATTTTATTACTTTTAATATTTCATTCTAAAAATAATTATGTACTTATTCTATCACTTTAATGTCCTATTTTGAAATAATTATGTGTTTATTTTAATACATTAATATTCCATCTTTAAATAATTGTGTATTTACTTAATAATTTATTGTAAAATAATTATGTATTTATGTTGTCATTCTAATAATTCATTTTAAAATAAGTATGTATTTATGTTATCATTTTAATAATCCATTTTAAAATAACTATGTATTTATGTTATTATTTTGATAATTTATTTTAAATTAATCATGTATTTATATTATTATTTCAATAATCTATTTTATTATGTATTTATGCTATCAATTTAATACTTTTATTTAAAAATAATAATGTAACTCTATTATCATTTTTAAAACTTCATCTTAAAATAATTATGTATTTATGTTATCATTTAATAATTTTATTTCAAAATAATTATGTATTGGTGTATAATTATTTATGTTATCACTTTAATAATTTTATTTTAAAATAATTATGTTTTTATATTATTATTTTAAAATTTTCATCTTTGAATAATATGTAATTATTTTATCATTTTGAATTATTTCATTTTTAAAATAATATGTATTTTCATGTATTAATGTAAATATGGATATGGTTGAAATGAATTTTTAAAATATTTATGGTATAAGATTTTTTTAAAAAAAATTTATTTTTATTTTCATATGTATTTTTACACCACTTTTAGGTACATGTTTTTTTAAACCTGGGAGATGAGGTATCTAAGACCTCCTTTAGACTAGAGGTATTTAGAATATATACCTTCAAAGAGTGTATATCATACACATGAATTATACATACGAGTTTAATTTATTTTTATTAATTTAGATTCATAAATATTTTGACTTATGTGATGAAAATGTTATTTTTGATTCAATAGTCACACCATTTATATATTATGCACTTAAGAAATTCAATTTTAAACACAAGTATGAATGAGCCATGAATTAATCACAAATATAAGTGAATAAAGAGTATCAAATAGATATCACAAAGTACTACTTAAAGCTAGACCCTAAGGTCATTCATATGGAAATGATACCACTTAAGCTTTATCAATATTTTGAATTAATTCATTCTAATTATAATTGATATGACCTATTAAGGAGAGACCAAATAATAAAAGTATCCCATACATGCTCGTTAGTTATTAGTGAGATTTAAGAGTGAAATATTGATTTTTATGTATTAATTAAATTTCATAATTATTTAATCCAATTAATGCCCAAAGACTACAAAATTAAATAACCACAATCTATAAGCCCAAAATTATGAACATGTAAAATAACATGGAAAACTAATAGTTAAAATTTCAAGACATTTGGGTTAATATTTTGTGATTAATTATAATTGATCAAAAGAACTCTAATTAGTCAATTACTCTTAAAATACTCAAAACACTTGGAGATTTTAATTCAATTGATTAATATTTTGTGATTAATTAATTGATTAAAGAGAACTCTAATTAGTCAATTACTCTTAAAATACTCAAAACACTTAGATATTTTAATTCAATTGATTAACTCTTTGTTAGCTTAGGACAAAGAGGGTTTATTTGTATTTTTAGAAATTTGTATAATTTGTTATGAAATTTCTAAATCTTAGGTTAATTAATGTATTCTTTAATTAATTAAAGCCCTTTAATGATGATTTAGAGAAATAATTAGGATCAGAGGTCTTAATTAATTTCTCTGACCATTATTAGGCTTCTAATGCATATTTAATCATCCACGAGAATTTTCATAATATTTCTAATTAAATTTATTTATTAAATAGCTAAAATGGCTAATTAAGGTTTGAAAGTATGAATCTTCTAATGTACCCACCCAATTGACTTGAAATAATTATGGGATGTAGGGATTATCCTATGGAATGCTCACCAAAATTCTCAAGTTAATTGACCAAATAATTAAGACTTAATTAAATCATTAATAAAATATTCAAACCCTAATTAGTCTATATTCACTTAATAAAAATTAAGGACTTTATTTTTCTAAGATTCTCTTCTATCTAAGCTTTCAAATGAATATTTATTTGTATTTTTTGAATTTTAAAACTTAGTTATGTATTATTTTAAGTTCTAGCTATTTAAATTTATTAAAATCTTAATTAAATCATTTACACAGTCAACTCTAATGCAATCACGCTTTACATGCAGTGTTGCAGGATTGATTATTAAACTAATCTTATGTGATAGCTGACTCAAATGATGACGTGCATAGTTTTTTCTCGGGCCATTTGATTAAAGATCAAACAAATCTGATTAATCGTGTAATTTTAAAGGGATTAAATTCAAATTTCTAATGTGGATTAATCATAATCATCCACTCTAATCACGTGAGATGGACGGCTCGTGATTCATCATCTTCCTCCATCAAGAGATGAATGTTGTTCATCTTTTGCTACTTGATCTAAGCCAACCAAGGCTCATTTCAGACTCAAATCAACTCTATTAAAATCTAGAAATAAAATGCGAGGGATCCTACAACTTGATCACACGAAATAATAATTTCTTTTACAAAGGACCAACACCATTGCTTTTATATGATTTTGAGAAATTTATCTCACCGGAGCTAAGACCATGGTAAAATTGACTTGAGTAGCTTTGCCTTGAAGAGGCAAAGCCCTACTATTGAAGTCCATATCTACCACCTCGTCGCTTACTTTCGAGACCAAACAGTGTCATGAGCTCAATAGAGATTGATTGAACTCCCATCTTTGGTGCTCAAATTGAGTGTTTCTCAATTCATTCTTGGTCATCAAAGTGTGAGGAAGGTGTGGGAGAGAGGAATTAGACTTGGGTTGAGTTTTTGTGAGATTAGATTTATGGGACATTCGAATTTGATGGAGGTTGGTCTTGTTGGAGCTAGGAGGCACGGGGAGCTATAAGAGACTTAGGGATTGGCTCTAAGAGTGTTATGATTGTGTGTCTTAAATTTGGTAGGTTGAGGTCTCTCCTTTTTATGTGAATCACCTATTTGGGTTGGTTTAGGCCATATTAGCCAAACTTGGCTCTAGATTGATGTCTGGACCTCCTTGAATGGCTAAGGGAGATTAGTGGCCAATGGTGAAGTGGTCCCAAGTTGAGGGTTACCTCTCCTTTATCAATGACTGTACCAAATAACATTGAATTAGCTGGGGAGAGCTCAAGGCATGCTAAGGTAGCTAGCTTCATTGGCCAAAGAGAGGAGATGGACTTCTATTTTTGGATTTTATCCTATTTGAAACTCTTGGTTCACTTGGTTTAGGCTAAACTAGGTTCACCATAAGTTGGGTCCATTTGGGCAGGTCAAGGATATGTGAGGATAATCATACCAAGTTTGATTGGGTTTTACTCATTTGAACTCATATAAATTAATTTGGGTTTGATTGAGTTAAGTTGATTGATTAACCAAATTGAGCTCAAAGGGCATTTTGGGTTATGTTCAAAATGATGATTTGGAACACAATAGTGCAAGTGGTTGATTTAATTTAAAGTGAATTTGAATTTGACATATGAGTCAAATGGATCAAGTTGACCAATTTGGTCAAATTGGCCAAATTGAGTGCATTAGAGTGAGTCATGTTTAATTGTTCATTTAGAGTTATTTATAGGCTTTGATTTGATTTAATTTGGCTAGGACTTAGTTTTGATTCAATTTGACCCTTCAGGCCAATTTGAGTTAAGTTGGCTAATTAGGTTAGGTTGATCAAATTGGCGTCAATTGATCATTGAGAAGTGTTTAATAATAATTTGAGACTGATTGCAAGTGTTGATTCAAACCAATTTGAATGGGATCAATAATTGCTTTAATTTGTCCCTTTAGTATAAATTAGGTAAATTTGATTCAATGAGTGTTGGATGATGATCAATAGTCATTATGTAATTGATTATAATAATTAGTTTAATCTAATTTATGATAAATAAAGACTTAGTTCAATTAACCCTTTAGGTCAAATTGGTTTAAATGAGATTTAGTGGGTTAGTTAGCCAAATTTACCTACTTGGCTTCAATTACATGTTAAAATATGATCAATAATCACTTTAAAAATTATCATGGAGATTGGTTTGGTTTGATTTGGATTGAAATGGAGTTTGGTTTAATTTGACCTTTAAGGTCAAATTGGGCTAAGTTTGGTTAAATTAGTTAATGGGCCAAATGGGATTGCAATTGATTAAGATGGATGTATAAGTATGTGATTAGGATGATTATGAAGCTTTGGATTGGCTTAATTTTAAAATAAAATTGAATTTTATTTTGGCACTATAGGTTCAATTAGGTTAACTTGGACTATGTGAGTCAATTAGCCAAATTGAATCTTAATGAGGCTTCAATCAAGTTCAACAATATTTAAAGGAGTTTTGGTGAGTTCAATTTCAAATGATTTCAATTAATTTTGAGTTTTGCCCCATTTATGCCCAAATGGGTAACAATTAGGTCAACATGGTCTTTTGACCAAACAGAACACAATTGGGTATGGTTTGGAAAGATTTGGGACTATGGATGACATGTGGCAATTGGGTTTGAAATATAGCATTTGGTTTGAAATTGAAACCCTTGGTCCCACTTTGGTTTGAGTGTAGTCCAGGTTGAGCCTTATAAGTCTTCTAAGCATTGAGTTAATTTCCCATAGTTGCTAAAAGTGTCTTAACTCTAGGTGAGAAACTTTAATGATGTAGAACATCATGTAGATCCAAAATTAGAGCTTAAGGTCCATTTACAAGATCTCAAGCTAAAGCCCAAGAAAATTCAAGAAGAAGAAGGCTTAGCCCATTAGTCTAAGGCCCATTTTATGATTTCATCTTTTCTATTTATGTAATTTTTAATTTTCTTCTAGAAACTCAAGTTTGAATTTTTGAATTTAAAAAAAAATTCAAAGCATGACATGTGAGGTGGTTGAATCCACATAAAATAATAGCATGTGGAATGGGTGGATGACATAAAATAATAAGGCAACTTAATGCTTCACATTAATGTGGCCACCCACCTTTCCCTCAATATTTTGAATTATTTTCTTTTAAAAGATATTTGTAATTGCTATAAATTTCACCCCGCCCTTGCTATAATGAAAATGATCTTTTGGCAATTACAAATTATTTGAGTTATTCTTGTGGTTTGAGAGCTTGGTGGCCAAACCTTGGTAATCCTTAGTGGGAGCGCTAGTTATCCAACATATCTTCTTTCCTCACCTCCAATACCCAAGTTCTCTCAATCTCATCAAAAGAAAGAATGCCCACCTCCATCAAATTTGATATTAGAGCGAAGCCTAAAATGAGCAAATTTTATCAAAAGTTTGCTTCAACAAAGGGAGCATCTCAAGTGGTGGACTTGTCTTCAAACTTGTGAGTTTTTCTTGGACTTGTGAGGTTCATTAATTTTCTTTTATATGATAGTTTAAATACATATTAGTAGCTTGGAAAGATATATATTGCTTGCAAGTTTATGGTGATAGCATAAAATTTCAATTAGTAAGCTCCATTATATATTTTAGTCATTTTTCAATTGTGTGACACACCCCTCCCCAAAAAAAAAAAATTGAGACTTAGTGAGGTAGTGCTTCACCCTAAAAATAATCTAGTCATTCCAACAAATCAAAATCTAGTTTCTTGCTTTATTATCTTTGTTATTATTTATGATTAATTTTATAATTTTTTTTGGTTAACTTATGATAACTTGCTTTCTTTAAAAAAAAAAAGAGGCTTGATAAATTTGAGCATTTTTTCATTGCATTAAAAAAAAATTGCATGCATAATGATATGAGTGTGTTAAACTTGGTGATTTTGAAAGCTAAATAGAATTTTGTCAAAAAGACATAAACTATCTAAGCAGAGCTTGGGATTTAAGTGGTTGTACCCCCTCCTCACCTAAAAGTTCTCTTAGCCTAATATTTTACTTTGATTGCATAATTATATTATACTTGGTTATTTTATTTTATTTTTTCTTTAATACCTTTTCATATATCTTTTTTTCTTTTAAAAAAATCTCATGGCACCAAAATCTATCTCCTCTCAGGACCGAGTTGAAAATTTGACTAGATTAGTTGATGCCTTAGATCTTAAGATCCATGATAATGAATTAAAAACTCAACAAATATTATAAGAAAGTAAAAAAAATCAAATGCAAGAACTTAAAAGAATAAATGCAAACTCTTATAGCTCATCTACAAAATTATAGAGTACCAACTCCTCCTCCAATATCTGCTCAAACTGTGCCTATAGGGATAGACAAAGAAGATTCATATCCAAACCATGGAAAAACCAACCACTTAGAAGACATCAATTAATAGAAATGGTAAAAGGGGAGAAAAATATTTTAAGATTATAGAAGATTCTAATGATCCATCTCAAAGAGTTAAAGTAGAAGCCCCAACTTATGATGGTATACATGAACCAAATAAATTTCTTTTGGTTAGTTGAAATGAATGATTACAAAAGAGTTACTTTTGCTAAAATAAAATTGATAGGACATGCTAAAATTTATTGGACAAATACTTTAGCTAAAGAACAAAGATTAGGAAGGACAAACCTTACTTAGATAGAAATGAAAGAAATGTTAAGATCAAAATACTATATTAGGCATCATGATAAGAAGCTATATAGTCAATTATTAATTTTGAGATAAGGTAATCATCTTGTAACTGAATACTTTTAAAGATCTAGTATCTAGAATTGATTGTGCTAATAATGATAGGCAATTAGCCAATAAATTTATTATTGGGCTTAAGATTGACATTAGAAATGAAATTGAATTATTTGACCCATAATTTTTAGAGGAAGAATTTTATTATGCCTTATTGGTTGAACAACAAAAGAAATCTATTTTCATCTCTAAAACTAAAAGTCAAGTACCTTCCATTTCATCCCATAGATCTACTATTAGACCTGTCCATCCAAATGGCTCAACCCCTTTGCCTAAAACTTTAATTGAAGGGAGCTCTAAGAGCACTAGGGAAGTAATATATTTTAAATGTCATAAAAAGGGTCATATGTAAAATCAATGTAAAGCTTAAATCTTATTTTTTGAAGAAGTTCAAAACCCAATAGGTGATAATCTAGAAGAAGTTTATGATAACACCCCATTATCTGATGATGAATTAGAATTAACTGATGACTCTTAGGTTAAGGTGATGAGATGTCTTACTATAATTAAAAATGAGGCAGAAGATTAGAGGTGAAAAAATATTTTTAGCATATATGTTTTGTGTAATGAAAAAAGATGTAGGTTAGTTATGGATGGAGGAAGTGCTATGAATGTCATTTCAACACACACCTTAACTCAAGCAAACCTAAAATTTGAACCTCACCCTGAACCATTTCATGTTAGCTGGGTAAATCATACATCTCTTCCCATTACCAATCTATGTTTAGTTTCAAATAAAATAGGAAGCTATGAGGATCAAATTTGGTGTAATGTTCTCCCTATGGACATTGCTCATATTCTCTTAGGATGACCTTGGTTGTATGATATGAATGTTATTCACTATGGTAGGAAAAATACTTATGTTTTTAAACATAATAATAAGACTATTAAACTCCTACCAATAAAGCTAGTAGAAAAAACACCCTCCATAGCACCACACAAAATAACTTCTGACTTGCAACCTAGGCTTTTAATGAAAAAATGTTAAACTTCAATTAATTATCATAGAAAATCCTACTATTAGGGTTAATACTACCATTTCTTATTCTGTTTTAAAATATCTATTCTTCCTTCTTTGACCCCAAAGATAGAAATAATAGATTTTGGAGCCTTACGAAAAGAATTTTCTAATCCATTTCTGCTTCACGTATTACATGTAAAAGAAGTCATATCAGACTCTAATGAGACTCACATACCTGTTGTGGTCTCTTCCCTTCTTTCTGATTTTAAGGATATTGCACCTAATGAGCTTCTTGATAATCTACCTTCTATAAGTGACATTCAACATGTATTGAGTTCTTACCTAGTTCTCAACTTACTAATCTTCTACATTATAGGATGAACCCTACTGAGCATGTTGAGATTAAAAGACAAGTTGAGAAATTATTAAAAAAGGGTTTTATTCAAGAGACTTTTATCCCTCGTGTAGTCCTAGCTTTATTAACTCTAAAGAAAGATGGAACATGACGAATGTGTGTTGATAGTCGAGCAATAAATAAAATTACTATCAAGTATAGGTTTCCTATTCCCCTATTAGATGATATGTTATTTAATCTCAAGAGCAAATTTTTTTTCAAAGATTGATCTAAAAAGTGGATATCATCAAATTCAGATTAGATCATGAGATGAGTGGAAGATAACTTTTAAGACCCCTGATGGACTTTATGAATGACTTGTCATGCCCTTTAGACTTTCAAATGCTCCTAACACATTTATGAGGTTAATGAATACTATTCTTAAGCCATAAATAGGTAAATTTTTGGTTGTGTATTTTGATGATATTATGATTTTTAGTCCAAGTGAAAATGAGCCAATACCTACAAAAAATCTTTGAAATACTTAGACAAGAGAAATTATACATAAATTTAAAAAAGTATTTCTTTTTGCAAGCTGAGGTAATCTTTTTAGCCTTTATTATATCCACTATTGACTTAAGCCTGACTCTTTTAAAGTAAAAGTAATCTTAGATTGGCCATCACCTAAAAGTTTTATTGAAGTTAGAAGCTTCCATGGTTTAGCCACTTTTTATTAAAGATTTATAAAAAATTTTAGTACAATTATTACTCCAATAACTGATATACTAAAATTAGATAAATTTTGTTGCACTCCTAATGCACAAAAGGCCTTAGAGAAAATTAAAGTTCTTATCATTTCTTCACCAATCCTTCTGATTTTCTAAAGCCTTTGAAGTGACATGCGATGCTTCAAGAATTGAGATAGGTGGAATTTTAAGTCAAGAGAATCATCCTATCACATTCTTTAGTGAAAAGTTAAATGAAGCCAAACAACGATATTCCACTTATGATAGAGAGTTTTATGTTGTAATTCAATCCTTAAGGAATTGATGACACTATCTCTTACATATAGAATTTCTACTTAATTTTGATCATCATATCTTAAAATTCATTAATACTCAACAAAAATTAAGTCATAGGCATGCAAAATGGGTTGAATTTTTACAAGACTACTCTTTTGTTCTAAAGCATAAGCCTGGAATTGAGAATAAACCTACTGATGCTTTATCCAGAGTAAACCTAATGATTTCCTCTTTAGAATTGAGAATCTCAGGATTTGATAGAATTAAATATGATTATATTATATGCCCTGACTTTCACCTAACTTATCTTGAACACCTAGATAAACCAATAACTTTACAATGAACATTCTTGATAATAAATGGATATTTATATAAAGAAAAATAATTATGCATTCCTCAATCTTCTTTAGAGAATTCTTTATCACCGAGCTACATGTTGGATGTGTAGCTAGTCATTTTGGAAAGGATAAGACCATATGTTTATTAGAAAATAGATTTTATTGGCCTTCATTAAAATGAGATGCTAAAAAATTAGTGGCTCAATGCTTAATTTGTAAATAGGCTAAAACTATCAAATAAAGGCTTTGAAAATACACTACCTTACATGTACCTTATAGGCCTTGGGAAGACATATCAATGGATTTTATTCTAGGATTACCAAGGATAGCTCGAGGACATGATAACATTTTTGTTGTAGTGGATAGGTTCTCAAAAATGGCTCATTTTTTACCTTATTCTAAAATAAATGATGCTTCTTATATAGCCAAATCATTTTTTAAGAAAATAGTGTGACTTCATGGTCTCCCTTTAACCATTACTTCTGACAGAGATGTTAAGTTTGTCTCATATTTTTGGAAAATATTATGAAAATTATTAGGTACCAAATTAAAATTTTCTTCTACCTTTCACCTATAAACTGATGGACAAACTGAAGTAGTCAATTGTACCTCAAGAAATTTGCTTAGATGCTTGGTAGGTAAAAGTTTAGGAAATTGAAATTTACATTTACTAATCTTAAAATTTGCCTAAAATAGTATTGTTTCTAAAACTACAAAAAAAAATTATCATTTGAGATAGTATATGTTTGAAACCCACGATGACCAAAAGATATAGTAAACCTACCATCTCATTTATTTTTTGATGCAGCATTCTCATTTGCTAAAGATTTTCATAGCCTCCATGAAGATATAAGAAAGCAAAATTACTCTAAGTAATAAAAATTATGCTTCTAAGGTAAATCATAATTGTTCAACAAAAGAATATAAAGAAGGTGATTATGTATTGATTCAAATTCATCCTGTGCATTATCAAACCACTAAATATAAAAAATTACATGCACGAGCTTGTGGCTGTTCTTAAGAAAATTAGAACTAATGCTTATCACCTTGATTTACTTGCTGATATGCTCATTCATCCAGTTATTAATATTGAAGATATTTTATCACATGAAGGAATTAGCAAACCTCCACTTATTCAGTCTAACTCTGTAGCAAGAGATATAACACTGTACTTGCAGAAGCCCTCTTTCTTTGAAATTGACTCTATTATCATCGAGGAAGCACCCATTAATCCAGTTTCTGAACATCATTTTCTAATTCGTTGGAAGAATAAGCCACCAGCTGAAGACACATGGTTGACCTGTACTGATTTGGAGACTCTAGCCATGGCTCCATTTAACATGCCCATTTTTATTAAATTGGGAGTTCCCAAGCCAAAATATCCAATACATATGTTTGAATTCTATTAAATATACCCATATTTGTTAAATGAGAATTCAATGTCAAAAATCAAAACAAACCCATATATCAATAAACAAACAAACATATAAGTGAGCTCGTTTTGACATATCAAAATTTGTTAAGTGTGGGTCTTATTTCCAAACATCAAACATCAACACATATATTTGAACCATATTTGACATACCTAAATTTGTCAAATAAGAGTTCACATTTTCAAAAAAATAAAATCAAATCAAATCTAATATACTTAAATTTGTTAAATGAGAGTTCTCCAAATCATATCAAATCAATATATACCAACTAACAACAAATCACAAATCATTAAGACAAAATGCTTTCAAACATATAATTGAAACCTTTTAGCAGACCTAAATTTGCTAAGTAAAGGTTTTTCAAAATCAAAATCATATGGCAAAGTCTCTCCTCAAATTCCTAAATTTGTCCAAAATAATGAACCCCACTTAGCATACCTAAATTTGTTAAGTGTTGGTTCAGAAGTCCAAAAATCAAATCAAGAGTCAATGATTCATATCAATAATTCAAGGTAAGGGTTTAACTCAGATATGTTTCAACAAATGCAGAGATACAAGCCCAGACTCCTTATTCTTTCTGCTATTAGTCTTCAACCATTTTTGCTGGCAAGATGATCTTCTCATTCCCATCTAGTGTGGATTTGGCCTTGGATCAGGCCATACTCACCACGACCACCACGCATGTGATTCAGTTTGGGCATGTCTTCGAGGGTGTTAGAGTCACTTGCAAGGGGCCAACCCTCATGACAGTTAGCAGGGAGGAGGTGACAGGATAGAAGGCACTTCTCTGCTTCGACATCCCATCTAACCTTGAGTTCCTCTCACTGAAGAGGAAAGCCACTATGGTTCCCACACATGCTAGTGTTAGCGATCGTGTTGGTACAATCAATCGCTCACTATAGTTCAGCAAGACCACCATTGTTCACCCTACTTTGAAGGTGAAGGCTATCGCTGAGATAGTTCCTTCTACCCTTGAGGTTAGTGCTAGCTTTCGCTCTGCCTCGCTTACTAGGATGCAATGCTACAACAAGAATCGAAAGGTTAAGCCACTATGAGCAAGGTGAGGCAGATTGATAACACCTCTTATGTAGCTGAGGAGGGTTCCCCTCACGAGACCTCTCCACTCTTGAGTGGTAGTTGGTTTCACCCCCTCTTAGCTTCAGAAGGAGATGAGAACTATAGAAGGATTGCTGCATCACCACCACCAGCAATAGAGATTGAGACATTAGCTAAGGATAGGAGGAAGCCCTGTGCAGATCTACGGTCCATTCTAGAGGTCTAGAGCCCAATTATTTGAGTCGACTTTTACATGATTTGAGGAGTTTGATCTCTAGGAGTATTAGGGGTCAAATCCACAGAGAGAGAGTCGTGGAAGCTAGAGTCGCTATCCAAGCTGACAAGCGAGAGAGGAGGAGGTACGCAAGATAGTCGAACCCCGCTTTGATAAACTTCCTGATGGTGGCCAGGCCGATCATCCGCACAACATCGCTCTAGAACTGTCAACATGAGGAGGTCTCTACCGAGTGAGGGAAGTATGGCTTCAGCCCACTCCATCCACCATCACCCATCTAGCTTCGATCTACCATCCCCGGCTAAGCCCCATTTGAGGCAAGACCATCCCACTAGTGATCCAGTGTGGCCCGGCTCCATCCATTCCACCCTTGAGGTGAGATGAGTTCCTGCCGACCTTCCACCTTAGCCGGTGGTTATGCGTGGCACCCAAGAGCTCCGCACCACCTCCATAGGTCGAGGGAGAGAGGGGAGGGACAGACATCCCCCATGGCGCTTGAGTTAGTGGGAGTGCATATAAGCACAAAGCATTCCTATATACGCATAGGAGCATAGTCTGGGGTTGACACGCCTACATTCTTAGTAGTAAGTAGATGATCATTCATTAGATGACATTATAGAGGACTACCACATTTTAGTCAAGAAGATTGTTAGCAGTAATCACTCAAATCAGGAGGAGGGTAGAGTTAGCTTGATCATGAAGATAACGCGTGTTGGAGCATCCAAGGTCCACATGGTGACAGGAGGATCCTACGTGGGATACTGAATAGTAAGGAAAATGGTGAGGTAGCTTTCTCACTGACAAGACTCCTCCACCAAACATGGGATGATCATTGACAAGATGGAGAAGAGGGTAGGGAGCGGGCGTACTTAACATTGTAGAACCCCCAATCTCAGCCTTCTCCTATGGTAATCGCCGAGTGGATACCTTATATCATCCTAGATCAACGGCGAGAAGTAAATGCGTCGCCAACCACGTCGCTAAGTTAGACGTGGTGACCAATCAATCGCCATGTGAAAATGCATCGAGTCTGCTGGCATTAGATTAGGCATATTAGGCTAATTAATTGATTTTTGTGCCTAAAACTTCCATAATTCATAACAAATCATAAAAAAAAAAATCCAAAAATACATATAAATACTCATTTTAAAAGTATTTCAGAGGAGAATTATTTAAAAAATAATTTAAATTAATTTTAAATAGTGATTAAGGGTTAATTAGAATTTAATTACAAAATTTAATTAGCTTAATCACTCTTTAATTACTTTAGTAATTAATCCCAAATTTTGTGGTTTAGTTTAGTCGGATGACCTCTACCGCCTATGATTTTCTTTGAGATTTATTGCTCACTTAATTAGGGGAATTGACCAATTAAACCCTAATCACTCTTTTAATCTAATTAATGGTCAATTTATCTCACAAATAGTAACAAATTAGTTAATTAAGTTCACTAATCACTATCCAATAGTGAATGAACTAATGGAATTAGTAGAAGATTTCTTAGAATTCAACTCTACAGAGTAGAGTTCAATTGAGCCTAGGAGAGTTGATGTAGAACATCATATGGATCCATAAATTAGAGCTCAAGGTCCATTTACAAGACCTCAAGCTAAAGCCCAATAAAATTCAAGAAAGAAGGAAACATAGCCCATTAGCCTACTAAGGCCCATTTTATGATTTTATCTTTTTTTATTTATGTAATTTTTAATTTTCTTCTAGAAACTCTAAGTTTAAAATTTTGAATTTAAAAAATTCAAAGCATGACATGTGAGGTGGTTGAATCCAGATAAAATAATAGCATGTGAAATGGGTGGATGACATAAAATAATAAGACAATTTAATGCTTCACATTAATGTGGCCACCCACCTTTCCCTCTATGTTTTGAATTCTTTTCTTTTGAAAGATGTTTGTAATAGTTATAAATATTCCCCTTTGCTATAATGAAAATGATTTTTTTACAATTACAAATTATTTGAGTTATTCTTGTCGTTGAGAGCTTAGTGGACAAACCTTGGCCATCCTTGGTGAGAGCGTTAGTTATCCAACATATCTGCTTTTCTCACCTCCAATACCTAAGTTCTCTCACTCTCATCAAAAAGAAAGAATGCCTACCTCCATCATTTTGTGCCTAGATCAAATCCTAGTTCTAAGGAGTGATGAATCTAAACCTCACTAAAAGTGAGATCAACACACTTAACCCCCCATCCTCTGATAAGTTGCTTTAGTATGTGGGAATTACTTTATAGTAATAGGGTTTTTTCCTTGTGATAAAGGATGTTTTTTCAGAATCAATTGAATGCTTCTTGATCCGGTGATACCTAGAAAATGCACCAAGAAAACTCATCACAGAGTAATATGCTACAAAGTCCACGACAAATTTAAATTGTTAAAGTCAATGAACATTCTCCAATTGGACTTTTACATCATAACCACATTCGATACCCGTTTAGGGTATTTGACTTCTATGATGAAATTTTGTCAAGTAACTTGACATCGTTTTGATAGTTCGACAACTAACGCCTTCCTTATTTTTGTTTGATTACAGCATGATTGTGAACATTGAGACGATGATGAGTGACATTGATGTCAATGCCTGACATCTTAGTTGCAGTTTAGGCGAATACATCTATATCTTCTTAGAGGATTTGAATGAGGGCTTCCTTGTGCTTAGGGCTGAAAGCTAAGCTGATCCTAAGAACACGCTTGTGATTGGAAGAGGCGGGCACTTCTTCTATCTCCATAAGACTTTGATTCTAGTATGGGTAATATCCAATTATAGAACTTCATCCTCTCTACTAGAGTCCCCTAGTGATTTCTTTTCCTCTCACAAGGAATTTGATAACTACATGGTAAGTGGATACCATTTGCCATGAATGTGTTGAGTAGCTAACTAAAATTGACATTGTAAGTAGTTAATGCTTCCACAATGAAGAAGTCGACCATTATTGTATAATGTTTCTCATTCTCCCCCCAGGTCATGGGGAGAGTGATTATTCCTTCTATTTCTATCCTTTCTCTTGAGAAGCTGAATAATGGTCCTTTTGTAAGGGCGAGTTTGGAACTTTCCAAGCTTAGTTTATCAAAAATAGATTTGAAGATGATATTGACTGAATTTCTTATGTCAATCAATATACATCCAATTTAATAGTTGGCGATCAACGTCATGATGACATTCGTATCATTGTAAGGGTTGCCTGTGGAGGATTTATCTTTTTTGAGAAAGCCAAAGGCACTATTGAGGTTTGTGTCGTGTGCACTGAGTTGACATCTCAAGACCATAATCATCAAAGACTCATCCTTCGTGAAGACTTTCTGTCTCCCATGAAGATGGTTGTTATTACTCTGCGATGTGGATAACACATGCTAGAGCAAGTTCATTACTCATCTCAATGACTTCTTTGTACTTTGTTTCATGAACTCTTTTAGCTTCCCAGCCTTTATGAACTGTTCAATCAAGCTTTTTAAATGACAGTATTCCTCCATGTCATGCCCATGGTCTTTATGGTAGGCGCAATATTTGGAGCGATCACAGACACTATTAGCCCTTATGGGCTGTGGCCTTTTAAAGAAATCCTTATATTGGATGGCTTCTACCAACTTAGCCATCAATACCCTCAATGGAGTCACTATGGCGAGCTATACTGCTTCTGGCAAAGGAGTTGCAGTGGTCCAAAGTCTCTCTGTGTGAGTGTTTTTCCTTCTTTTTTTGGTCTTCGTGCTCGAAATTTGTCTATGAGGGACTATCTCAAATGTGGTTTCTTCAATGAGTCATTGACGCAGGTCAACCGAGTTGACTGAGTGATTATGTTAATGTATTGAAACTAATGAACGAAACCCCAAAGGAGCCCTCCCCTTTTATAATATGTTGGGAGGTGGGGTGAGGATAAGATAAAGAGACTAGTGCATAAAGCTAATCAAGTAAATAAAGGGTCTGCCTTGACAGTGCATTTGATAGATTTTCTTTTTTTTAGAAACATAAAAAAGAAAACAACTTGTATACCAACTCTGCCAAAAAAGTTTGTGATTTGTTTTGAGAATCGAGTCGTTAGAGGTAAGAATGTCGAAAGTTATTTTTTGAATTTTTCAAAAAGAAAAATATTTGTAACACACAAAACAGCTTTTCCAAAGAGGTGCTTTCTCCATAGCAGCTTTACAACCAGCTTTTTAAAAAGTTATAATTGCCCCAAATAGACCCTAAAAGTGAGTGCTCATTAGTGAGTGATGAGCCTTGTGATGAGTGGCATGTTGATGAGTGTTGTTCTCCCCGCTTTAGCAGATACCATACTATGTTGCTGAACACCATTATTCTCTAAACACTCTCATTCTATGAACGAGTTTGTGTCCATGTGGTCAACGCCTATGTTGTTTTTTCTAACTTTCTCTCAATGCTCGTCATGCTCATGGCGAGTATTTACTTTGTTTGTGCATTTAGAATCTGTAAAAGAAAATCTGTGAATGGTAAAGGATTACTTTATAGTTTGGTTTTTTGAAAAATACTTGCATTTTTTGTTTTAACAAATGTAATGTAAAGTAAATTAAAGTTGGACGGGGAGGTGTTGCCCTCTGTGATCCGATATATTGAATGGCAATGACGACATGGCAATGAAAGGGAAGGCATTAAAAATGTGCGGGGTGGTGGTGGAGATATAAAGAGTTTGTTTGATAATCAAAAAAAAATACAATATAAAATGAATATAATAAAATTTAAATATTTTACTGTTATTCTTATATATAAAATAAATACATAAAAATTATAATTTCTATTTTATTAAATATAATATATTATGAATATTTTGAAACAATTTGATTACATGTAAAATAATTACATAAATATTTTAATACTAATAGAATTATTAAACTAAAAAAATCAAATATATATAAAATTAAATAAATTATACACAAAATCATTTTGAGTTTTCCTAAAATTTCTGCTACATTATTTAAAAAATCTTTTTGAGTTTTCCTAAAAAATCTATAACCAAAACAGATACTTGCTTCAACATAAAAAAATTTACTAAAAAGAAATTCCATATGAAACTTAAAAAACCGAAAAAAAGAAGAAAAAAAAAGTCCGTGTATTCCAATTTGTTCTAATCAAGCGAATTGAAAGTCAGGAAAATTCTTTACTGCATTTCAAATGAATAAATATAATGTATTTCTTTTTCTGACAAACGAAAATTATATGATTAAATCAATACACTTACTTTACTAAACCAAATACTTGGAACTTCCTTATTTTGGGTATACAATTATCTTAATTTAATTAATAATACTTTTCTTTTAATTTAATTTCTTTAAGTATATTATTCCTTAGTTTAGTAAGCCACAAATAAACTATTAGTTAAAATATTTTATTAAATTATTTATAATTTAATTAATTTAATTAACGTTGATATGAATAAAGGCAAAATTATAAAATGTCTTAATCATGTAAATTCTTAAAATTTAGAATAAATAATCAAATAATTTATCTAAATTTACAGAATTTAACATCTTTATTGATTTTTTTTTAGAAATTAACTTAGATATAATTTTATAATATGAATTTACAGAATTTAGTAAAATTTTCTTATCATATATGCAATCATGCATTAAAGAATTAATCCAAGCAGAATTGATTAATCATGATCCAGGGACAGGTTTTACAGCTCGATGCGGCCGCCACCGCATGTTAGTGAACGATCAACTCTAATATGCTTAGACGATTGCTGCAGCTTCCAGCTGCGGTCTCTGCTCTTCTCGCTCCTGAGAAGATCTTCGCCGCCACGTCCGTAGGGGTGGGCTCTCCTCATCCGGATCAACATTGCCGGATCTCGTTTCGGCGACGATTTATTGATCTCCATAAGGTTTTTTCCTTGCCTTTCATCTCATGTCTACCTTATCATGATTTTAGGGTTGGTATCTAATGCTATGAATTGGTGTCATTTTTATAGATGGTTGACAAGGAAGCCATAAAAAAGGAGAAGGATAGGCTGTAAGTCCTATTGATCTATGTATTATTGATGTTCGGATCAATAAAATTCTGGCTAAAGTAATTTTTTGTTATTGTTCTGATTAAATGGTAATATCCAATTAATAAAGTAATATTGTCTAGAAATATTAATGATTGTTTTAACGATTTGATAATTTCTTTTGTTGGCATTTATTAATGTCGTCAGAATTAATCTACCTATAGATGCCTATGAATGCTATTTATGAGATTGTTATTTAACATTATTTAGCAAACCAACATCTGATATCTGCTAATAACCAGATATAATATTGTTTAAAGAGTATTACGAGCCTCCATCCCAAAGGTTTTGAAAATTTTTGGATCCTTCCATTTGCTTAGTTGAATGCTTACCTGGCAAATATAAAAATGGAAACGTATTACATGCATGCTGATGTGGTCCACAAACAATGAAATCCACATTATATATAGGTTTAATTAGGGAATATTGCTTTATTCTTGTTTAAATAAGAGAACATTGAACCTAGTGAACTAGATTTGATAGATATTGTTCTTATTTGAATATGTCTATGATTTAGAAATATAATATTATTATTTCAATAATATTATTATTTTGATAACATTGAAATCTAGTCATTATGAACAAAACATCTCCTACATTCTTAGAATAAATAATTTCCTTTCCATGTTGTATTATCCCTATGGTAGAATGCATGATTAAGTTTTATTTGTTCCTTCTCTCTTGGCCTTTGTGGCATATGATTGCACTTATGCTAGATTACTTGTTTCAATACTTCCTTATCCACCCATGACACTTCTTAATGGAACAAATCAAGCTTCATTGGCTTGTTAAACCTGGCTTATAATTGTAGGGTTTTAGGTGGTTTTCCCTGCTGTGGTGCATAAGGTAAAGCAGTGATTTGCAAGAACCTAAGAACAATATTTTATTCCATAAGTTTTTCATTTTGCTATACACTTTGTTAAGCAGTTGATTTCTTATGAAATAGATAGTAATGATAAGCACCTCTAATGGGTAATATTATCTCTTCCTTTTCTATATGTTTTATATTCTAGTATCCTCTGGATTTATGGTCAAATTCTCATAAGATTACTTACCATACTTCTATTACAACTGAAAGAAAGTGACAAGAAAAGTATGATATTGAAAGAATCATCTCATGCTTCTCATTTCATTCCTGTATTGATCAAAAAATTATAACGTGTCATTTATTTTTAGTGATTTATGATTTGCTATATTGATAACATTTCATTTGCTTTGTTTTAGAAAAGATGAATTAAGCAGAGGATATTTTGCAGACATTTCAGAAATCCAAAAAAATAAAGGCAAGGTGTGATAATTTCTTGTTATGGTATGATTTTCTTTGCCATTGGTCATCAAGAATGGTTTTTTCTGTAAGTATGTTTTTGATTGAATGGTATGAACAAATGCAGATTGCTCCAGCAAATAAAACTCTTATTCCTTCTGTGGCAGCTGTTAAGTTTCCTGATATTGTCGTATATTTTTCGGATGGTAGCAGCCTAAAGCTGCCCTTATCTGAGCAGAATCTGAATAGCTACAATACCGAGATTAATCCTTCTGCCTCATTAGTATGCCTTTCTTTTCGAGCAAGCTCCCAGGTGCTTATTATATTTTCTCATCCCTAGAAGTGTTATGCGATGGCACATTTTGAAATCATTTAGATTACAATAGAAACAAGAAGTTAGTGTAATGACATCTATGCAATGGCATTTCCTTCCCTCCTTTGGTGTACTTGCTAAAGACATCTGTGATGATCCTTTTTAAAATCATTGTGGGTTTAATGAAACCACAAAAAAATATTATTATCATCATCACTAATACTATCCTTACTAGGTCAAGGAATTAACACAATGAAAATCTTTACGATAAGTAACACATATATAACTATTTATCTATCTACACAAAGATGAATACTTGCATCTATAACTATTTATCTATCTACACGAATATGAATACTTCCACCACCATTTAGATATATATTTAAATGTATATTTATGAGATTGTTATTTTTTATAATATATAACAAATCATTGCATGTGCCATCGATGGTATGCAAATGTTTATTTATAAGCTAACATCAAAACTCCTTTAAGTATCAAAATTTACAAAAATTGTAAGATTAAACTGATATATCTGCAACTTAGAAAATTCTTGAAATTGTATTGCTTTCTTTGAAACTTCATTGATAAACATCTTAAGGACTTGGTTCCTCATTTATGCATTTTGATAAGTTATTCAAGATATTTCCAAAAAAGATAATTCTATGGATTGAGTTACCATGCAATTGTTTTTGCAGAGAGACACTTATTTCATGATTGAAATAAAGTTGCCAAAAGGATTTTTTTGTTGCTTTTCTTATCTTTGTATTAACAATTAAAGGAAAATTAAAATCTTGGTTAACAATGCTATAAAAGTTATGCTTGTCCATTAGGTATTTGGTTTATTAAAATACACCACCGGTGTATGATTCTCATTTATTACAAAGAGAAATAATATTTTTTGGTAATCTATTTGCAACTTTTGGTGAGAGTTAGTTTTGGACTTTAAAGCTAAAGTACCTTATCAAAAACTAAGTATTTCATAAATTCCTTGTAATGCCTCATTTTTCCTACTTAATCCTGATCATCTAAGTGTTATGGTGTCAGATCTAGTCACATTAAAGCCTTGTGAATTAGTCAAATAATATATCTCACATAGTTACTATTGAATTCAAATTTATCTGTGAAGTGATGTAGAGCTTTACTAATGTTTGTTCAAAGTAGGGCTAAAACAGACAAATCTAGGGAAAAAGAATATAACAATTTCACTATATTAAAATGTGGGTACAAGCAAGATATTAGAATATAAAACTTTGCTCGTCACCCTCATGAATAGTAAAAAGTCAGGAAAAAGGTCCCTGGTCCCTAGCCCCTTGAGATTTCCTTTTGTAGGGTTTGAGGGTCAATTACAAAAGGAAACTATATGTCGGTTACTATATATTATAATAATTATGATGTTAATGTATATATCCGCTTGTAGAGGTGAGTACCATATGCCAAGTGGTCGCTTGTGAGAGATGATATGCAGTATTTTGGTATAAGTTGCATGTGCGATACGAGATTCCTGATGCTAGTTGCCTGGCTAAGGATGGTCTTCCGGTGTTGGTTTCTTTGTTTGAGTTGAGTTTCTTCATGCAATCATCCACATGGGGTCGAGTTCCTTTGAATGGTAGGCAAGTGAGCTCTTGCTCTGGTTTCGCTTCTTGTTGTTGATGGCTCTCTATGCTGGCTTGCTCACTAGGTCTATGTGCACACATTAGGGGTACATTTAGCTCCCTAATTTTTTGGTTTCTTATAAAGACGACTCACAAATGGACAAAAGAATTAAAGTCATTATCAAAGTCAATCATAATTATAGCATCATTTTTAGGAAGTTTAACCATTTTATTTATCTTGGATTTTTCAGATATTTGTATTACATCACCTTTGATTTGACCTCCTTTTTTGTGCTATCCATGCTTCATGGCTATATGAAAAGGGGTTGCTGAACTCTAGGGTTGGTTATTGCTTCTCCATTGCATCTTTTTGTCGAGTGCCTTATAATTTCTTGTCGGGTATACTTGATGATTAGTTGAGCGTTCTCATGGCATCTAGAAGACCTTGTGCTGATTTTGACATTGCCCGACTTTGGTTGGGCTTCAAGAAGAGAAAAAGACTTAAAAGCCCAAGGGAGAGGGCATCGAGCCACCTCTTGTTAAGGTAAGCTCTTCGATTATGGTGGTGTCGACTATGGCTATAGATGCTACACTTGAAAAGGGAAGTGGTACAAATCGTGAGATCAAGACTAGTCTTCTAATGTAGCTGGAACAAGTACCATGGGGAGGTGGTTGAGGAGCCTGTTACTTTGCCTCCTACTATTATTGAAAAGGTGACTAAAAAAGTATCGAGTGCTACTCAAGAGGATGAAGAAGAGTTTCTTTCCCTTATTTGGCAAGAAAGTTTTGAGTAGGTTAGTAAGGACTTTGTCCTAGCAAAAGTTGGCGATGGATTACTTTGCTATGGTATTTGACTTTGCAATTAATTTACAATTTTGTTAGTTTTTATAAAAGATTCAACTAGGTTTCCTTTGTTCTTATAATTTAGTGTGACAAGTGTTCGCAAGTCTACTGAGAGGCATGAAGGGCATTTGCTGACTCGAGCAGGTGGATCTCTTGAGTCCTTCATAAGTAGAATTATGACGAGTTCGCCCTTTGGACTCATCCTTCATTTTACTATAAACGAGTTGCTAGGCCATACTCTGAGTGAATAGAAAATGCGTTTGTTCCATCAGTGGCTTTCTTTCCCATGGATAACTCTTTTGAGTAGCTACCTAATAGAAGTTCCTTTACTCGTGGCTCATGACATTATTTCTCATTGTGTATGGGTGACTTTAGTGGAAATGATTTCTCTTATTATTGATTCTTGTGCGATTCTTCTAGGTGGTGTAGCTTTTGACTTAGTTGCACCTAGTTTTTCTCTGTTGGTGAATATCTCCTTGTTGGGTTAGGATTTGGCAATACTAACTCTCTCTCTATCACCAAAGTGACGAGTTTTACTTTGCAAATTTGAATGAAATACAACGCTATCTCTCTGTACTGTCAAAGTAATGAGTTTTACTTTGGTAAATTTTAATAAAAAGCAAGTCATCTTATTTCTTGCTTTGGTATTTATATATGACATAATGTAATGATAGTTATACATTGGAATCTCTTCTTGTTATGCAATGTACTTGTTGTGGCTTCTTAATCATATGCAAATTACATATGCAATCTTTGCTACTAGAGTCCTATAATTGAGCAATTGATTATATACTATTTATTGTGAAATTTATTCATTAATACAAGCCTGCGATATTATGTTGTTTAATTTTATTTATAGTTACTTTGCAAGTTTAAATTAGACATTTCAAGCTTAATGTCTAGTTATTTAAACATACAGAGTTGAATAATTTCATGTGATAGGAATCAGATTGACTATATGATGTTTATGTTACTTGCACAAGTGGGCAAAAAGGTATGCATTGAGGTAAAATGGTCTTCAAATGATATGAAATAGGACAAAAGGGTCTCGTATAAATGCAAAAAGGGTCTTTATGTGGCTTTTAAATTAGTTTCAATAGCTAATAACCTTACAACTATACACGACACATTTAAAAGCGGAATTAATATTATTTAAATTTCACTTGCAAATATATTGTCTTCTTAGAGAAGTGTTATAAAACAAAGTTTAAAATTTTAAGGTAATACAATAATATTGATCATATATCTATAGCTCTGTTTTGAACACTTTTGATTGATGTGCATATTAATTTCTACTATTCAGTATTTGAATTATATATTAAATTTTTTTTTATTTTTCTGAGTCTTGTGACTAATTAGTCATTATAATTATTTTATAGGAAAAGAGAAGAATAATGTTGAGGAGTAAGTTTTTACCCCTTTTTGTAAGTATTTTGTGGAGATGGCTTTTGTAACTAAGATTTTGAGGTTTTAATTAATTTTATGTTTACTATTAAAAATTTGATATTTTAGATACTGTGTTGTTTAATTTATAAGATATATTTTAAATTGCTTTTGCTTATGATAAATGATTGATTTTAGTAGATTATTTTTATGGGTAATATTTTATTTGAATTGTTGGGTGAATTTGGGTGATTGAATGTATCTCTTATTTTATTTTATGGCAAAGAAAATTCAAAATGAAGGAAAAAAAATTCAATACGCTATATTTACTCACCTCTATTACGTCCTGCTTCGATTAGTTGTAAGGTATCTTATCAGGGAGTGACAGTATTCGCACCCAATTTTTGCCAAACTTGGTGGCAAGTGTCATGACCTGCCATGACCTTCATCTTATTTTTGAGGCAAGAGAGGCTACCAGGGAGTTTGAACCTTTTTCATCACGTTTTTTCCATTAAGGGTCACAAAGATAGGGTCGTGTAGTTCTTGGTGATTCAGCTAAAGATATCATGCTTGGTGAACAAAGTTTGAAATAGGCAATCCAAAGTTTGTTTTGTCAAGTGCTCCATTGGTTGGCTATTGCCATTTAGTCCCATTTCATTTGTCACCAACAATGTTGTAGTCGTAGAGGCGAGTCCTGTTGAGGACGAAGTGTTGAAAAAGTTGAGAGGTAGAACACTCAATATTAAGCTCCTTCTCAAGTTTAACAACATTTATAAGCAAATATATCGTAAGTGCTTGCCATTTTAGATCACATCACTTTTTTGTGATAAATTTATCATAAATGTTTGTTTGTTTCTTTGTAAACCATGATGTTTCCACCCTTTACCTGATTAACCCTAAGTTCTTGAGTTATTGTGTGAGTTAGAGGAGGGAGAGGAAAGCGAAGATGAGCCTACCTAGGGAGAGTTTGAATGATTGGCCCAGGAGGCGAGCGCTATATGACCAAGTACCTCCATAGCTCCAAAATAGTTTAAGTGGCCAATGAGCATTATGAAAACATGAGCTTCTCGAGCCTTGTTGAGAAAGTAACATGACAAGGAGAAAGAAAAATAAGTGAGCCTCAACATGTCTATGTTGAGAACAACGATACCGCTAATGTGATGGATCCGTTGAGTTAGATCTATGGATTAGTGCACTTCCTATGCTTAGAGGAGTTGGATGCTATTCTCATGGAACTTTGCAAGAAGCAACTTCACCATGCCACTATGATAGCTTAACCAATGGCATAGTAGTCGACTTGGGAATTTAGTAGAGAGTATCTGACAATGCAAAGACATTGGCTATTGCCGAAGAGGAGTGTGACTTGGCGAGGAAGCAATAGCAAGTTCGAGTATAACTAGTTGGAGGGAGAGGCTTAGTGCGAAGAGGAGAAAAGAGCAGTGTTAGAGTTGACTCGCCTTTCCAAATTAAAGTTGGAAGCTGAACTTACTCATTGCACCAGATTTTCTATAGGTTGAGTGGGTCAAATCTTGACTCAGTATACAATTATGAGAAAGAAGTTGAAAGAGGGTGCCGATTTGACAATCCAAAAGATGGTCAAACATGGCCTATGGATCCCAAATTCCTTGACTTCAAGAATGTGTTCGCCTTGTCAGAGTCGAAATCTGAGGAATGCGATGAGGAGGGTAGCACTAATTTAGCTTTTTTGTAGAATTTTTCTTTTTGTACCTATGAGTGAGAAAAGAATAATTATATATTTTTTATATTTGTCACTCGCTATTATACATTTTTTTCAATGGAATGAAATTTCTTTTTGGCTCATGCAAAATGATTGTGTGATTGACTTCCACTATTTGCACTTGTATTTATTATGTTACTGTACTCACCTATTGAAAGTGTTCAATTAAATCATACTTTCTTAATTAAGTAATCATCTAGCTTATCCTATAGGATAACACTGCAAGAGGAAATTAGTAACTCACTCAATGCCCTCTATGGTGCATGGAGGGTTTAACTTGTAATCAATCACCTTGCATATTCTTGGGTGTGCTAAAGGCGGTTTAACACATCCAACGGTGCTTAAAGTTCATGTGCTTGCCTAATGTGCATGGGGTATTCGCTATTTAGTAATTATTTTATCATGCACGCTCTTGGGTGCAGTTTTATTCTTACTCGCCTTATGTTCCCTAAGGCACATGAAAAGGGTGCTTCCCTTATTTGCCTTGGCACTCTTGGGTGTGTGGGAGGCTCAATTCTTTCATGTGTTAGTTTAAGGTGGGTGGGTTTAAATGTTTATAGTTAGTATGGACTTTCCTCCTAAGGGCCATAACTCTCTCATCACTTTTGTGCTCGAGTTAAAGGTAGCTTGCCAAATTAGGCCTTATACATTGAGGTAAAAGGTAGACTTTGCATTCAATCCAAGTGTAGCTTGCCGAGTTAAGACTTGTGCTTGGTTCAATACATAGCTTGTCGAGTTAGGCTTTACACTTGGATCAAATATAGCTTGCCAAATGAAGCCTTTTGCGCCAAATATAGCTCGTTGAGTGATTTAAGCCAATGTGTATCTTCCTGAGTTCTATCAAACTTGGGCCAAATGTAGCCTGTTGAGTAACCTGGGCAAAATGTAGCTCACCGAGTGACTTAGACGAAACGTAGCGAAATATAGCTCACCGAGTAACTTGGGCCAATACATAACTCGCTAAGTTACTCAGGCTAGTGTAGCTTGCCAAGTTAGTTAGGTTGGTGTAGCTCGCTAAGTTACTGGATTAGTATAGCTTGCCAAGTTATTTCGGCTAGTGTAGCTCGTCGAGCAAGATCCTACACTCAGGCCAATATATAATTCACTGAGTACAGTCTCATACCTTTTTTTAAACTTAATGTCGCCTTAATTGATTTAAGAATTTTTTTAGTCTTGCTAATTCATCTAAGCAAGACTCACTGTGGGTGAGTAAATGTGTATGATGATATAGTGCATATAAATTTCTATATTTCCTTTGACTTATAAGCAAATTTTTTTTAATATCAAGATTTTCATTAAATGCACTTGAACAATAAACATTTTTTACACACCCCGGAAGTCATCATATGAATTTTTATAAAATTCTACACTTTGTGAATGATATATATTAAATAGCTAACTAAATTTTGTATAGTAATTAATCTAATTATTTATTTAACCACAATTAACTACTAATTAAACCTTATTACTGTAGCAATTTAATGGATTTCCACTAATCTATGCATGTAATGGTGGATTGAGATAGTTGGAGTGTTGGGATTAAAGGGTTTAGTAATAAATTATATTAACATATATAATGGAAGCCTAGCCTTTATTTTTGTTCCCCTAAAATCATCTTCATGTTTCCTGCCTTTCGTCCTAACAGTCAAGTGAGACCATAGTGCCGGCTTTTCAGCAAGTGGTGGGGCGAGCTTGAAGGAATTTCGACTGCTTGAAGGAGGTAGGAGGTAACTGTAAGTAACAATAAGTATATATAAATTTAGGTGTTTATAAATATATATATATATATATATATATATATATATATATATATATATATATATATATATATATATAGACCATTGTTAAGATTGATTGATTAAATCATTTTTTTGTTCATATTTATTTAATTTACTATTGTAGCTAATCGAGAGCTGTAGCGAACTTTAGGGAGAAGTTAGTAAGATATTAGGGCAATTATGTATTTTATAAGATATAGCTAGGTGTATGTTTATGGGATATAAATGGAACTAAGTATAAAAATAGTGAATGTAAAGGAAAATTTGAAATGAAGAAAATAATTTTATTAAAATTATATATATTATATAATCTATACAATTATTCATTGATTATGTCTAGTTAAACAAAATTGACTTTTTATTGAGTATGATCTATCTAAAATTTGATATTTACATAAAATATTAAGAAATTGTGGAAAAACTATATATATGGGAATATATAATTATATAAATTAGATTTACATAAGAGGAATTAAGAAATAAGGAATGTGTTAATATTAAGTTACCTTTGTTTAAATAATAATTGAAAGGTTGCATACATATAAATAAGATAAGTTTAATAACATTATTTTTATTGTAATCAAGTAAGTGCCTTTTAATGTCTAATTAAGGCAATTGAAGAAACTTAGTTGTGAGTTATGATCACATGAGGATAGGTCAAATCTAGGTAGAACACCAGAGTGTTTTCAGTATGCAACATTATGTCTTTCTTAAATATGTCGTTAAACTGAAAGAAAATTTGATATGAGATTGTATATTCAAGAAGATGACAAGTATGTCATGACACTTGCCGAAATATTGTGGTGAGACTTGTAATTTTTAATTTAAATTTAGATTTTTTTTAAGATTGATGTTTATCATTGTCACTATTACTTCGTGTGATTGCTTTACACAGTGCATTTAGATGTTTCTTTCATTTTGTCTAAATAAAAGATTTGATTACTTGCATAACATAGCCTCTAAAATCATGCTTTATTGATTTGCTATGCTTCAAATCAAATCAGAATTCTTAGTATCATATAGATAAGCATTTAGATTGCTTTTTACCTTGCCTACCTAAGTGGATGTGAAAAGTGGAGGGTTGTGATAGGTAGTGAAAAGATAAAACTTGCCAAAAATAATCATGACATGAATCCTTTAAATCATTGCTTGTAGGCCCCTTGAAGTTTACACTGTATGAATACTGAAAAAAAGCGACGTCACGATTGCCGCGTAGTGTTAAATAAGCAAGGGTTCCACATTATGGATCTGAGCGAAAAGAAGTTAGTCCATGAAATTAGAATTAGGATCTTGAAATCTAGCACGCTTATAAAATTAATGGAATTAATAGATATTATGGTTCATAGAAAGATAAATATTTTATGTGTTCAAAACTAAATGGGTTGGGAGAAGGCCAGGAGATTGATAGTTTAGGTTTTAAACTTTGGTTTTAGGTAGGTCGAACTAGAAATGGTAGTGTGATTATAGATAAAATTTGAAAGATAATATTATAAATATTAATAGATGTGGAGATAAAATTATAAACTTTAAAGATTATTGTTGATATTAAGATTATCAATGTTATAAGTGTTTTACGCCCTCAAGTAGGTTTGGATGTAAGAAAAGAAAATTTTTTGAATGAATTAGAGATTAATACAAAAGACATCTCAAGAAAAAAAGTATTTATTGGAGAGATTTAAATGGACATGTGGGTAGTGGTAGAAGATTTTAAAGTATTCATTGTGGATGGATGGTAATGAAGAAGGTATGACTATATTAGATTTTGCTACATGATTTATAATAGCTAATACTTTATTTAAGAAAAGAGAAACATATTATTACTTATAAAATGGATCTAATAAAACACGATTGATTATTTTCGATAAGAAAAATAGATCGTTTAGATTGTAAAGATTGTAGGTCATTCCAAGTGAAAGTTTAAGCACCCAACATGGATTATTAGTTTAGATTTTAAGATAAAAGACGTAAGAGGAAAAATAAATCAAATTATCGTCTAGATTAGATGGACACAAATAAAAATATTTTTAAGCAGTATAAGAGTTTAGAATTTGAGATGTTCATAAGAAATTTAATGTTATGTAGGAAAAAATGAAAGAAATTAAGAAAGTTCTAAAATGTGCTTGGAGAATCAAAAGAAAACTTTAATAAAATAAATCAAATTATTGTCAGGATTAGATGACACAAAAAAAATATTTTAAGAACGATATAAGAGCTTAGAATTTGGGATGTTCATAAAGAATATTATAAAAGTATGTGAAATTAAACAAGTTGCTAAAATGCTTGGAGAATCAAAAGGAAGTCTTTAATAAAATAATGTTGATGGGAGTTGCAAAGAAAAGATAAGAAATAAGAAGATTGTTATAAAACTTGTTTAGATGTAAAACTTGGAGAAGAAAAGATATAAAGTGATTTATGAGATTCTAAGAAAGAATACATAAAAAAATTTAGTTTTTAGTGATATATACATAGATTAGATATTAAAGATGGTGAAAGATGATATAAGTATAAATAAAAGAGATAAGAGAAGAAATACCTGGTCAAGTGAGGTTTATAGGATGAAAATAATAAAGTGCTTTTCTTAAAAAGATATTGAAAATAGGTGGATGAGATATTTTGATAATCTTTTCAATGAAGAATCTGAAAGATTGATTTTTAAGAACCTTAATACCTAAACAAAAATAAAGAATTTTATTTTTATCGTCAGATTAGTAAATCTAAAGTTAGAAGTTTTAAAGAAAATGAAATGTGAAAACAAGAGGATGATATTCCAATGGTGAAAATATTTAGGATATCAAGGAATTTCTTGGCTTACAAATCTTTTAATGTTATTTTAAAGACTAAAAAGATGATGAGTGGAGAAAGAGTTTGTTGGTTTCTATATTTAAGAATAAAGGTGATGCACAAGAGTGCAAATTATGAGGAATTAAGTTAATGTGTCATACATTAAAATTATGGGAGAGAGTGAAAGCATGATGTGATACAAAATTTCTCACAATCGGTTTCATGCCAAGTAGATCTACTATGGATGCTATATATTTGTTAAGAGGTTTGATGGAGAAGTATAGAAAGTAAGGAGGATCTACATATGATATTTATTGATTTAGAAAGCTTATGATAAAATTTCAAGAGATGTTCTTTGGAGAGTTCTAGAACGAAAGAGTTAATATTGGTTATATTCAAGTCATTAAGGATATGTATACTAGATTACTTGTGTCCAAACACAAGGAGGATTGACAAAATATTTTCCTATTTCTTGGATTACATCAAGGATCGACTTTAAGCCCTTATCTTTTTATTTAGTTATGGATGTTCTTACTTAGGCATTTACAGGAAGATGTACCTTGGTGTATGTTTTTGTGATGACATCCTTCTTGTTGATAAGACTAGAGAGGGAGTCCAAGAGAAACTTAAATTATGGAGGTCAACAGAGTCTAAATGTTTTGTTTAAGTAGGTTTAAAGCGAATATATGGAGTGTAATTTTAGTTGTAGAAGTTCTATTTGTGTTGACATTAGGTGAACAAGTCATTAATAAGAGTGACGATGATATTTGGTTCTATTGTTCAAAAATGATGGTGAAATAGATGGAGATGTTATTAGTAGAATTCAAGTTGGATGGTTGAAGTGGAGGAATTTGGTTTGTGTGATAGAAAAGTTTCACTTAAACTTAAGAGAAAATTTTATAAGATGGTGGTAAGACCTGCAATGACTTATGGTGCAAAAATGTTGAAAAGAGAAGCATAAGACTAAGTTAAGTGTGAGATGAGGATGCTGTGTGGATGAGTGGCTTTACTCTTAGAGATAAAATGCAAAAAAATGAGTATGGAAAAAAGTTGGAGTAGCTCAGGGCGATAAGACTAGAGAGAGTCTTAGATGGTTTGGCCACATAAAGCGTCGTGCCTAATGACCCGACAGGAGAGTAGATGCTTTAGATTTGCCTTATGTTAAGAAAGGTAGAGGTAGACCTAAAAGACTTGGTTAAGATGTATAAAAATAACCCAAGCATACTTGAATTAAAAGAATTTGAATACACATAATGGAAACTATGATTCATAGCCGACCCCACTTAGTGGGATAAAGGCTTGTTGTTGTTGTTTGTTGTTGTATATAATATTGATATGTATGTTGATAAATGATTTGGTGCAACTATTGCTAAATGCTCAAATGAAATCAATGTATATGATAAGTATGAAATGTTAAGAAATATGTAGATTATTTTACGATAATTGGCAAAAGCTTTGACGAGATGAGCTTTTGACATGAAAATTTAGAATTTTTGACTCTTAGCATTCAGGTTAGATTGGACCAATTGATGTCTTGGGAGTTATTGGTATGTAGTGTAGATACGATCACTCTTATTAACAATTTCCCACGATCCTTATGTTATAACAAGAGTCAAATCATAAATATAAATGACATTTCTAACAAGATAATTTGATTTAGAATTGAACAAGACTTTATGAAATGAATTACCATCATGTATAGTCATTCCTGCTATTTACTGTTTATGTTTTATAGAGTTACAAACTGCCATTCAATTTTTACACTTGTCAGTATGTCTTTACCTTTTTTTTTTATATTTCTATAAATTTTAATCATAAATGCGCGCTGCTTATTATATCGTGTATTGAGTTTACGTTAGTACTACTCGTCTCACTGGGCTATTAGCTTATAATACTACACATTAACTTTAAGGAAAAAATAAAGAGAAGACTAGTGACTAGACAATACTTCTTTCTTGTATAGTTTTAGGTGTACAATTTAGGCAAAAATAAGGAGAAGAGTAGGGCGCAAGGTTCTACAGATAGTGTATAATTTTGAGAGATTGTAAAGTCTTTTTAGGTATATATAATTTAAATTTTGTGCCATTAATTGCTCTGTATTTATATTAGAATTTAATTTTATACGCTTTCAATTATGTAATATAAATATGAAATGATTGTTAGAAGAATTTAAAATATAAAAGCTGCTCATAATAACTTAATGAGATTTAGTTTTCACATACTCGTTTTGAATTCGTACATATTCGAATGAGTTGGAGAAGCTACATCTACGAGTTATCTTATTCTATTACATCTCGCACAATAATAAGAGAATTAATTGTGGCATGATAATCAATCCCAAGTCTTGACCAAGAAAAGTGGAGGGTTGCATTAGTTAGTCGATAGCCAACTTAAAACTTGTTGAAAAACCATGACATGAATCCTTTAATATATTGTTTCAACGCAAGGGCATTTCCTAGAAGCAACAAACTCAGATGGCTTAACACACAATCAAAGAAAAGTGTATCGTAACTCCAGTAGTGTTAAATAAGTAAGGGTTCTCATATTATGGATGAATGTGGGGAAAGAAGTTAGTGTATGAAACTAGAATTAGGATAAAACTTGGAATATAGATACTCTTACATGTAAATTAATAAAATTAATAAATATTATGATTTATAGGAAGATGAATATCTAATGTATTCAAGAAACTAAATGGTTGGAGAGAAGGTTAAATAGATTGATAGTTTAGTTTTAAACTTTGGTATTCACAATAGAGTCGTTAAAATTTGGTGTGATTATAGATAATAGTTTGAAAGATAATATTATGAAAAATAATAAATTACAAATAAAAGTATAACATTAAAGATTATTGTTGATGCTGAGATTATTAATGTTATAAATTAATGGATGCGTCATGAAGACAAGACACCTCAACGGATGGAGGAAGAAAAAATATTCTAAGATCTTTCACTTACCAAAGTGGAAGGGATATGAAGAAGTTCTTCTCACCAAAGTAGAATGGTTGTAAGATATCACTGAATCCCTCGAACGGTCGGCCACCAAGCTCCAATAAAAGAAATTCACTCAAGTTTTTATACACAAATAAGTTTTATTATTCATTAGATCAGAATAAGTGTTTATATAAGTACAATACTCCAAGAGATTTGTCCTTTATGGGAAACTATCAAAAACTGAAAAAAGTCGGAATATGTTGTTTCAAAGATTGAGTTGATCAGGTGCGCAATCCGGCTCTCTCGCTTCGCCGATTATCTTCTATATCCCCAAGCATTAAATACCACAAACGCAACACCAAGGTGTGTTAAGAGAAGGCGCTGTCGACACTATGCAATTTAATACATGAACTCATATGATTTCAATCACAACTTTTATACAACACTTAAATGTGATCAACTACATCCACTAATACATAATATAACACATGGGATATAAATATCATAACATAAAAGTCTAATAAAAGTCCTCAAAGTTTAAGCTTTGATTTTAACCTTGTGATGTGTCCTTTCTTCCTTTAATGCACTATATTAACTCCCTCGATTCAAAGAACTCTTCTCAAGAGTTATGATTCTTCAAATCTTCAAGAAGCTCGGGGGCGAAGCTCTGTAATTCTTCTAAGGTCATCTAGGTATCCTTACTTGGTGGCTTGTCTTTCCATCTAGTTAAGAATCTCTGAATGATGCTATTATCTGCTTGTATTTCAACTGTGATGATATTCTCTACTTCAAAGAATGTTGGCTGGATATATACCTATAGATAATTTCTATTTCCTCTACAAAAGTATCATTCTGTAAATTTGGTGGTTGTTTAACTTCCTTAAAAGATATTAGATCTTTCACATTGAAAATATGGCTAATAAACATGTATGGGGGCAATTCAAGAACATTAACATTAGTACTAAGTTTTCTAATAATTTTTATTGACCGATATACTCTTATTTGTAACTTTTTATATTTGGTGGAAGAAAATCTCTCAAGACAGATACGAACTAATTCATAGTTATCTATCTCATATTTCTTAAAATTTTTATATTTATTCTTTTATTCACCATACTTAGTATTTTGTATTTCCAATTGCTTCTTTATGACTTCATAAAGGCTATGAAAATTACATACAAATATGTATGCTAAATTCAAAAAATGTATGAGTAGTAGATTAGCTATGCTAATAAGTATTTTGGTTATATCCATAAATTATCTCAAAAGGTGATTTGTGGATTGATCTAAAAATGAAACTATTGTATGCAAATTTAGATGTAGGTAATATTAAATCCCAATTTTCTAAATTTTTTCAACTAAATATCTTAGTAGATTTCGTAATATCCTATTGACAACTTTCATTTATTCATCAATTTATGGATGAAATATTGCAGAAAATTTTAGTTGTGTTCATATTAGTTTTCATATGATTTTTTAAAAATAGAATATAAATTCAGCATCTTTATCAGAAACTATAGTGGATGGGACTCCATGTAACCTGATAATTTCTTTAAAGAATAATCTTGTTATGTGAGATGCATCATTTGATATAAGGTATAAAATATGCCATCTTAGAAGATCTATTTACAAAGACAAATATATTATCATGTTCTCGAGGTATCTTATGTAACCTTAATGTGAAATCTATAGATAAGTTTTCCAATGGTTTAGAAAGAATATGTAATGATGTGCAATAACCTTTTTTTTATTTAACGGTTTTAGTTTAACTACAAGTATAACATTGGGCTATGATACGTTTAACTTCATTTGGTGAGACTAATAAAACCTTTGCTCAACTAGTGTTTGGCCTTTAATTTACTAAAATGTCGATATACCTCATGATTGTAATTTAGAGAGAAGAAATTCTCTTGGGAATGTTTTAGGAATATATAATCTCTTAACTTTATAAAGATATCCATCTAGAATGATGAAGGGGTTATCAAAAGTTAAAGGCTTAAATTTTTGTTTTAGGAATATCATATGAGAATCAGGGCAAATTTTGTAATCTTTCTTTAAAGTCTTAAATCTAAGGATTTAAAATTTAATAGATGAAACTATTAGAGATATTTTGGATAGAGTGTCTGCTGGTTTATTTTCTGTTCAAGGTTTATGTTTAAGCACAAAGGGAAAAATTTGAAGGTATTAGACCCATTTAGCATGTCTATGATTTAGTTTCATTTGGGAGTTATCAAACTTTAGGGCTTGATGATATATATTCAAAATAAACTTTATCAATAATAGATAATACCTCTAGTGTTAAAGAGTTTGAATAATCACATAAAATCTTAATCATATATAAAATATATTTTCCTAGCGTTATTTAATTTCTCACTGAAGAAAGCAATTTAATGATTTTCTTGACTTAATATTCCACCAATTTCAATACCAAATGCATCACAAGTCACTTCAAATACTTTATTTAAGTTAGGAAGTCTTAAAACAAATGAAGAAGTCATAAGAATTTTAATTTGTTGCATGGCTCATTCAGCATCTGTGATCTACGTAAACTTATCTTTTTTTTAAGATGTCAGTGATAGGAGCTACAACAGTACTAAAATTTTTTATAAACTTCTCATAAAAAGCTACTAATCTATAAAAACTCTTAATTTTTGATGGGTTAGCTTTTAATCATTAGTAGATATAATAAAACCTAAGAAAATGACTTTATTTTAACAAAAAAATATTTCTTAAGGCTTACATATAATTTTGTCGCTTTTTTTTTCTAAGACCATTCTTAAATGAAGTAGATGTGACCGCTTATTTGGATTATTGATATAAATATTGTCAAAGTAGATGTAATAAATTGACCAATAAAAGGTTCCGATAGTGTTCATTAGTCTTATGATTATACTTGCGCGTTTGGAAGACCAAATGGCATGACTAATCATTCATAAAAAACTATTGGGAGTTTTGAACGATGTCTTCCATTTATCACCTAGTCTAATCCTTATCTAGTAGTATCCACTTCTCAAATTAATTTCAGAGAATAAAGATGAGCCTAAAATAAGATATAATATGTCATGCAATATAGGTATAGCAAACTTATATTTTATTATGATCTTATTTACTACTATGCTATTAATATACATCCTCTAAGTCCCGTCTTTCTTAGGAGTTAAAAGAGTAGGTACAGCACAAGGACTAAGACTTTCTTGGATAAAACTCTTCTTCAGAAATTCATTTACTTGTCATTTTAACTTTGCATGCTCAGTTAGATTCATCTTATAATGAGGTAAGTTAGGTATTTATGATCTAGGAATTAGATCTATGGTATGTTGTATATCTGCAAGTAGTTCATTGGGTAAGTCATCGGATTAAATCAATAAATTCAAATAATAGACACAAGCAAGTATGTGGTAATCAATATCAACCGAGATTTCAAAGGTGCAAGATAAATAAAGAAGTTTAATCATTGAATTCCATACAAGATCTAAATCTTAATGTTGTGATTTAAATTTTGGAGATTTGCACGTAAAAAATGTATATCGGGTATCCACACACCCCGATGACCCCCCCTTACGCTGTGGTCACCGACGTAATAGAATAAGACTCGACGACAGATTTCACTAACACGCTCCAACCCGTGCTAATGAACGCAAGTGAAAGGTGTATCTAATCAAATCATCACTAAACTATTTACAATTCATATACTACTTAACTTAATTCATAACACAAATACTAAGCGAAATCTTTAAATAAATACGAGCTAAAGACATTTAATTTAGACGCATCCAAAAGCCTTTAAGCTTCCCAAAACTATACAATTCAACAAACACTAAATTTTCTACCCAAATGCCTTTTCCAAATTTTCAATAAAGATCATAAAAAAGCTTAAATGAGACAAGAATGCTAAAGCCGCGATACAGACAAGAAACAATCGCACGTATGTAAAATCTATAAAGTCGGTAAACTAGTAACTGACCGCAAGAATGTAACATTATAATCAACAATACGCCAGTAGGCTGTAAATGAAGAAAGAAATATAACAATACGTCAGTAGTTCATATCAGATCAATCAACGCCAACAAAATGATTTTCATTTCGCCGCCTATATCAAATCATTTTCTAAATGTCATTTAATTGCAGTTTTGACTTTCATTCATAAGTGTCGCCACCCTACTGCCGGGCTAAAACAAGCCAGGTAAGTGCGAACCATACTTACATACATACCTGACCGCTTGGACAAACTAACACACCAACCTCAAATGTGGGATACTAAGATCTAATCACGCCATCTCGCCAACTTTTGCCTATCTCAAGCAGATCCGTCAGATAAATTCTTCCTATCACAATTTTCGACATTTCGCTTATCACATTATCAGATTTACAACATGTTTTCAATCATTTCTATATGCAATGAAATCAATGCCAACTAAATGCTTGTAATCATCAGAATCATAAATTGCATCATAAATCATAACTGGCCAATCAATATAAAATCAACATTTATATACATTCAACATGACAAATATCTACATTTTATATACGCATTCATACAATTTATAAGTAAGTCTAGAATGCCATACATAAGAATAAATCAATTAAGAAAGTATGTCTCACCTCGTTTAAGTCATGTCGTGATGTGCACCTCGATCCCTCCTCGAGTACACAACCTATAATGAAATAACTCTTCTAAATCCTTCTAATACGTGAAAACTCATAATTAACTTAACCTGCAATCTTGCAATCTTACCTGAAATTGATCTCTCCTCATAAGCTTTCGAAACACTGGAGTACGACTCCAAAGTAAGCTCCTAACGTCACTATTAATTACCTGCTTCAATCAATAAACTAAAATTAACAAACACTGTCAATCCAAATCCCCCTCAATAATTCTACCACTCACCTAAAACAAATGGTTCTAACTCCTCAATCACGATTTCAACGCCGCGAAGGCTACCGAAAGAAAAGGATGGGAAAGAAATTAAGAACTTACAAATTTCCCTAAGTTTCCGACGGCCAGAACAGAATTCTCGCCGACGGTTCACTAATTTCCCAAACCGAAGCGCTTACGGACTTTCCAACCCGCGCTCACGGATTTACTAAACCGAAGTGACTTAAGGGCCTTCCCCGACGCCGAACAGCGGCGCTTCCAATGACGCCGACGCCGGATCGACGGTCCAAGCAGGCCGACGACGGCGCGATGAAGAGAGCGGCGTTCGGTGAAGCCGACGCTGAACGGATCGTATGCTCGCGCCGTGACGGAGATTCTGTCACGGAGAGAATCGTCCGAGGAAGGGACGGCACTCGCTGCTCGTCACGGAGCTCTCGACCCGGGTCGGAAGGAAAGGAGGAGAAAATTGCCGATGCGAACTGAGCTCTCGATCTCGCAGCCGCGTCGAAGGAAATGAAATGCCGCTGGGAAGGAAATAAATTACCTTCGATCGATCCCTACCAACACGCTGCCGAGGCTTAATCCCGCCGACGCGGCAAAGTGGATGCTACAAGAATCGCTACAAGAACGTTAATTAACTAAAATAAATTTAATTAGCATTAATGAAATGGATATTACACTTCTTAACAAAAAATTTCGCCTCAAATTTCTTCAATCATTCAAACATGAAGGGAAACTTCATCTCTTGTTCAACCTCCCAAGTAGCCTTTCTTTGATCGGTCTCAGGTTTCCATTTAATTTTAACATGAAATTTGTCATTTCGCAAATTCTCGACATCAAATTCTAAAATCTTTTCTCACTCCAATGATAAGTCAAATATCAGATTTCAAACTGTATATAATCTTCTCGCTCAGATTCAGTGATCCATTTTCAACATTGAAATGTGAAACACGCTGAATGTCGCAATTCAATGGTAGCAAGTGTAGTTCATATCCTTTCAATGATTTCAAAAGGCCCCATGTACCTTACTCTCCGCACCAAATCTACTAATTCCTTTCATAGTTTGACTTTCAAAAATACTCCAACTTGAAATTCAACATGATGTTTTAAATCGTAATACTTCCGACGCATCCGAGCTTTTCAATCTATCTCTCTCGACATCCGATTTTCTCAGAATTGATCAACCAACTCGACCCAATAAATGCCTTTTCTCCCACTTCACCCAACTTAATGGAGTTCTACACTTTCACCATACAATGCTTCATACAGCCATTTGAATACTAGACGGTAGTTATTATCAGAAGAAACTCGATCATGTGAATATGATCTTCCCAAATACCTCCAAAATCTAAAACACATAACCTCAACAAATCTTCTGTGACTTGAATTGTTCTTTTCTCGATCATCATCACATTTAAAAAGTCAGATTTTGCTGTAATCGGCTCAAGCTCTCTCAATTCCTCCATAATCGGAAGTAAATCTACCATCTGCCGTAGACGATCACTTTTGGTACACCACAAGTTTTACAATTTCTTTAACATATAATCTCTGACAATTTATCAATCAATTGCTCTGTTTTCATGGTAAGAAATGAGTCGAATTTGGTCAATCTATCCACAACAACCCGTGATACTATCACTACCTTGCCAGATCTAGAAATCCCATAACAAAATCCATACAATTTCTTCCCACTTCCACTCCAGATATGTAACCGAATAATCCACCGCTTGATGCCGCCTTTAACAATCTGACAAGTTGACATTTAGAGAGACATATTCGCCATGTCTTTCTTCATACCGACCACCAAAATGTTGCTTTTAAATCTTTATACATTTTGAACTACTGGATGAATAAGATATCCCTACTGATGAGCCTCGTAAAATTTCTTGCCTCAACACCGCGATCACCGTGCACCATAATCATGAATGCTTCCAATAATACCTCCGCATCTACAAGAAAATCGCTTCCCACCAATCCTGATTTGTTCAATGAATTCGATATCCACAATCTAATACGCGATTTTGTCAAATAAAGTTGATTACTATCAATTGAGATAAATGCGTATCTTTAACTTCCATGTAGAGCCTAATTCTCTAATCAACTCGACTTTTGAGAAATAACCCAAACATTTCCATGGACTTGACTTAATGCATTTACCACATTATGGGACAATCGCGAATATCTCATAATCTTTAATAAACTTCACCTTCTTTGTCTTAGATTCAATTCTTTTTTAAAGATATATTTAAGACTCGATGATCGGTAAAATTTAGCATTTCACTCCATAAATAATGTCTCCAAATTTTAAGAGCAAAAAACGAACTCTAGATCATGCGGGATAATTTCTTTTTGAGGCTTTAATTGAAGCATAAGCAATTACTCTTACAAGACACACCCAAACCTTTTAAAGGCATCACTAAATATTTGGAATCCTCGTTCGATGGAGCAGCTGCAGGGGTAAATGCTTTTTCAATTCTTGAAAACTCACTCACATTCAGGTCCATTGGAATTTGACATCCTTCTCAATAAATTGAGGCATTGTGAGAAAATCTTGACAAACTTCCTGTAATAACCGCAAAAAAAGCTGAGAACATTCTTTTGGTGGACCATTCTAAAATTGCTTTTACTTTTTTGAGGATCAGAAACCGCTGATAATGTGACTTTATACATCCAAAATTCACATTTTGAAAATTTGGCATATAATTGATTTTGTCTTAACAATTCTAAAACAATCCTCAAATGATTTGCATGCTCTTCATCAGTTTAGAATAAATCAGAATATCATCAATAAAGATGATAACAAATGTCCACCAAGGGCTTAAAAAACGATTCATTAAGTCCATAAAAGCATTAGTTAAACCAAATGGCATATAGAAATTCATGTCCATACACGGTTCCAAAAGCTTTTAAAATATCGGCATCTTTAACTCTAACGATGATATCTCAAATCTCGGAAAATCTGGCTCTCCAACGATCAAATAAATCATCAATCCTCGGTAGTGGATACTTGTTCTTGATTGACACTTTATTTAACTCCATGTAATCAACACATAATCGTATAGACCCATCCTTTTCTTAACAAATATCTTGGTGCACTCCAGGTGAATAAATCCTTTGTCCAATTTCAATTGACACTTCAATTCCAATTCTTTGAGCCATCCCAGGAGATTTATGTATAGAAGTTGTACGGGTTGTACATCAATCCCAAACTCTACTTCTCGAGTTGGTGGCAACCTGTAATTCTCGTGAAACACATCGAATTCATAACTGGAATGTTTTCGGTTCAAACACCTCCTTATTCAACACATCTAATTTGGTGAAATACGATTTCACCGCTTAAATATTTACTCAACTTCACTAATCAAAGCGGCATTCTTATCACAAGAAAAAAAAATGATTTTCACCGGGCATGCAAATTTCACTCTCCTCTTCCAACATTCAATTGTTGCAAAATATTTGATCAACCAATCCATACCAATAGCGTCAAAATGTCATTGGTAAGATAATTAGTTCTAGGAAAGTGTTTATCTTGAATGTTAATTTCCTATTTGTATTCATACTATCACCGAAGACATTACCACATTCAATCAGTGTGAAATAAATAGCATCAAGCGGTAAAGCGAAAAAATCGGAAATGAGCAATCTGGAGTCAAACTGAACCCAAATGATCGAAATTTTAAGCATACGACACCACTTCATTTGATTCCTGCTTTGCTTCTTGTGATAGCAAAACTCGCTTTCTTGGAGGGTTGGTTTTTTACAGTTTCTCCTTGAATTGATGGTCTTCCCAAAATTTGTTACACGGCTTCCAAAATTTTCTTTGTTGACCACTCCGATAATTGTATGGCTTTACATCCTTCTTCTTCTCCATTAGGCGGTCAGTGCGATGTCCAATCGACCACATCAAGCATCTCCATCAGCCAATTGACCAAAATGTCTTTTCCCACACTTATCACAAATAGGTTTCTCTCGAATTTGTTTCGTCATCAAACTTAAGTTTCTTCTAGAAATCGGCTGTTAGAGAAATCGGCCTTCTTTCAAAGCTTTTTTGCTTTCTTTCTCCTTGCTTGGAAAAATTCAACTCATTCTCAATTCTTCAGCCTTTCAACTAGAACTCCTGATATCAAAGAGCTAATGCCAATCTCAATTGATCTCACGGTAGAAATCTATGACATTTCTCTTCTTCGATATAATGTGGAGCATATCTAGAAAGAGAAGTGAACTCGGCTTCATTGCATTATCGTTTTGAGCGAGTTAGATTGAAAAATTTGTCTTGCAAAGCAAGTCTGGCTGATGGAGGAATAAACCAATCTTTGAAGACTTTGACAAACTAATCCCATTTGATCTGAGTAATGGGTGTCATTTCAAATCTTTCCATCTTTGAGCGCCACCACCTTTTCGCCTCCTCAAACAAAGTAGATTACTATTTTCGGGCAAATCATCTCCCAATTTTTCCAATTTTAAGCGTATCTTCCGCCACTATAGGATCCGGCTCCCTTGAATCTGGTTTGAACGTTTGAAAGATCCTCAAATGTTGGTCCACTTTTGAACCATACTCAGATCGTGCTTGATCAGATTTTTCCATGGTAGCTTATCAACAACGGGAAATCAAGCGAACTACCCAATTCATCGGATCTACCTTCACCACTTGCTCAGGTTGTATTTCACTCCGTTAATTATCTTGGCGCAATTCAGTGCGCATTTAGTCAGGAATGACCCTCAACCTTTCATTTCTTGCAAATTAATCGAAATTAACAAAAAAGTATTTATATGATACCGATTTATTCAATATCATACATGCATGAAATTAAATATCATACATGCATGAAATTAAGAACATATAGATTCCTAACCCAAAATTAATCGTCCTATAGCTCTGTATTGATCAATTCAACTCTTATCCCTAAATCCAAATCATGCTTCCATTCCTATCAATCCCGCTCTGTTATCAACCTTATTGCTCGATACCACTTTCGTCACAGATGACCCTTTATGGGGTCGGCGTGTAACAGAATAAGATGACTTCGATTGGACAGATTCCACCAACACGCACCTCTTGGAGCAGCAAGTGAAAAGGTGTATCTAATCAAATCATCACTAAAGCTTTACAATTCATACTACTTAACTTAATTCATAACACAAATCAGTATGAAATCTTTAAATAAATACTGAGCATAAAGACATTTAATTTATGCCAAAGCCTTTAAGCTTCCCAAAACTATACAATTCAACAAAACTACTTCCCAAATCTTTTCACTTTTCAGAATATCATAAATTTAAAAGCTTAGTGAGACAAGAATGCTAAAACAAGCTCATAAGCGGTAAACATGAACTTTCGTCACCACATGACCCCTTATCTTTGTCAGTTATATGAGAATAGGATGACTGATTGGACACAATTCCACCAACATTCCAACCTCTTCTGCGAGCAGTGAAATATAATCAAATCATCACTAAACTGTTTACAATTCATATACTACTTAACTTAATTCATAACACAAATACCTAAGCGAAATCTTTAAATAAATCTGAGCTAAAGACATTCAATTTGACACTCCAAGCCTTTAAGCTTCCCAAAACTATACATTCAACAAAACCGACTACTTCTACCCTCGTCTTTTCCCGAAATTTTCAGCGTAGTAGCTAAAAGCTTAGTGAGACAAGAATGCTAAAACAATCGAGAGCGGTAAAACAATCGTAAATAATCTATAAAGGCGATAAAAGCCAGTAGGTGCTGAGAATGTAACATTATAACGAACAATATCTTTGTAGGTCGTAGAAATGTAATCGTAAATATAACAATATCGTAAGTTCATCTTGTATCAATCAATGTCGAAAACGGATTTTCATTTCGATTTCAGTTATATCAAATCATTTTCTAGAAATGTCATTTAATTGCTTAGGTTTGACTTTCATTCATAAGTCGTCACCACGTGACTAAAACAAGGTAGGTAGGCCGAACCATATTCTACATACTATGACACCCGACGACAACTACGACACCAACCTCAAAATGCGAGTGGGATCTAAGATCCCTAATCACGCCATCTCCGAACTTTTCTATCTACCAGATCGTCATAGCCTTCCTATCACAATTTTCCGACATTTCTGTTTATCACATTCTTTGCATTTACAACATATGTTTCAATCATTTTATATGCGATAAATCAATCTTTGAATACGGCTTTGTAATCATTGTAAATCATCTCACGGTCCAAATCATAAATCGTACGCGGTCAAGTCATCAATATAAAATCAACATTTATATTGTGAAATATCTACATTTTATATATGCATTCATACAATTTATAAAGTCGTAGAAATGCCATACATAAGAAAGCGAATTTACATTATATGTCTCGCCGATTTCAAAGTCGGTGTCGTGATGTGCACTCGATCCCTCCTCAATAACCTATAATGAAATAACTCTTCTAAATCCTTCGTGAAAACTCATAATTAACTTTTGCAATCACTCTTCAGTGATCTCTCATGCTTTCAAACAGATGATTCAAAGTCTCCTATATTAATTACCGCTTCAATCAATAAACTAACAAACACCGATCAAATCCCCTCAATTCACTCACTAGCCCAAAATGGTTAACTCCTCAATCACGATTTCAACGCCAAGGATTCTTGAAAAAGGGATAGGGAAAGAAATTAGCAACTTACAAATTTCCCCTAAGTTTCCCCGATCGGCCAGGAACAGGAATTCCCTAGCCGGGCCGATCGGTTCACGGAATTTCCCCCAAACCGAGCGGCTTACGGGACTTTCCAACCCGTCAGTTCACGGGATTTACTAAACCGAGCAGGACTTACAGGTGCGGCACTTCCAGTGACGCCAAGTTCTGGCGCTTCGGCACGCCAGCCGTCATGTCGGCGGGTCCAAGCGAGCCGGCGGCGAAGCGATGAAAGCGGTGGCTGCGGATCTCGTTACGTAGATTACGTGTCACGGAGAGACCTTGTCGGCCGAAGGAAGGTGCTCGCGTTGGTCAGGGGCGGCCGATTCAGCCGAGGAAGGAAAGGAGGAAAATTCGATGCCGAAACGGAGCGGTCTCGATCTCGCGGCGTCGAAGGAAATGAAATAGTTGAAGGAAATAAATTACCTTCGATCGATCCGACCGAACACGTCGAGGCTTAATCCGCCGTTGCATGCTAAAGTGGATGCTACGAATCGCCATGGGTTAATTAACTAAAATAAATTTAATTAGGCATTAATGAAATGGATATTACACCTTCTTACTACTGGATGGCCATATCACTATCAATTGGAGTTTTGTATTTTTTCTCTTGATTGGGTTTGGGTTATAAATCAAAATTTGTCAGAATAAATCTGAGGGTGTAATTAATCTATTTTGTTAGGCTTTATGTGGAATAATTTGATTATATATTTGAATACATAAGTGTTTTGACGACCATAATGAATTACATTCAAATCATAAAGCCATGATCTTCCTAGTAGGATATGAGTTATTCCCATTGGAAGAACATCACACACAAATTTGATTAGCATAACTACCTATCTTAATTGGAACAAGACATCTGTTAGTGATAGGTAGTGATGTGTAATTTACCGCTTTTTTGGTTTTGGGTGAGGTTCAGTTATAAGATTGGTTCTAGTGATAACATGAGTTGATACAACATTTATAACACTCTCTCCATCTATACTAGCTTATACTTCTTTTCCTTGCACAAGATATATATTGAGAAAATATTCCTCTAGTCTTCTTCCCGAAAACAACCTCATAGATTGATTATCTGTATTGGATCTACTTCTTCGTCAGTAATGTCATGTATCTCATAATTTCTATCGTAATTGGAACAAGACATCTGTTAGTGATAGGTAGATGTGTTATTTATCCAATTGATTTGGAACGGTTCTAGGTGAGGTTCGGTTATAAGATCGGTCTAGTAATATGAGTTGATACAACATTCATCTCTTCATCTATATAGCTTATACTTCTTTTCCTCACACAAGATAAACATTGAGAAAATATTCCTTTAATCTTCTTCTTCTCCAAAAACAACCATACACCTCATAACTGATATTGGATTATCTATATTTGGATCATTCATCTAATAGTAGTGTATCGTTATGTCTCTATATCCTCTTCTTCTCCTAAATCTTCTAATTCATCTAGAAATATAATTTTTTTTCTACATTGATTTTGCATATGATCTTTCTTGTGACATTTAAAGCAAACTATCTCTTTCACATTTTTAGACGTAAGTTCAACAAGGTTCATTTAAGAGGGGTTGTTCGATGTTAAAGGATTAGGTTTAATGATAGACTTTTGAGATTGTGATATGGGTGGATATTAAAAGATGTTTGAGTTTTCATCTTGGATGTAGATGCAACTTTCTTATGCTTTTCTAGGAGTAAAGCATAGTGAAAGACATCCTTTAAGGTTTAGGAATCAGGAAGCTCTACTTTACTCATAATATTTTCTCTTAAATCAATGATAAATTTATTAGCTATTTGCCACTCTTTTTTTTTTTTTTTTTTGGGGAACCCCATGTAGGGGAATTTTATTGCCACAAAAAAAGTTACAAGGTCATAAAGGGATAAACTCACTATTGCTCAAAGAGCCTGATCACTGGGAGTAAATCCCAATCTAAAATCAACCAAAAGCAAAAGAAAGTAATAAAGCAATCAAAAGATACAAATTGATTAACATAATAAGCCAATGAATGATTAGGGCCAATGCTCAAGATGGGAGAATACATGCACAGCAAACCTACAAGAGGACAAGAGAGAAGCACTTGTAAGAATGTAAGCAAAATAAGTTAGATTAAGGTTACAAACAAAATGATAACGCATAATGAGAGATAGTAAAATTGTGATAGAAGGCTCAGCTCAGTCACACCAAGTTGTAAATCGAGCATCAGACTTGTAGAAGGGTTACATCACAAGAGCTACTACCAAACCAAAAGGAGTGAAATCATCACGACCATCATAGCCAACAAACTGTGCATCCATTTGATAAAAAGTATCCTTAGTACACGCAAATATAATCAAAACCATATACGAGGGTAGATAGAGTCGACAAAAGCGAATGAGAAAGAGGTTCTCATCCTGGAAATAAGAACCGATATGAGACACCATGTCAATGAAGACCCAGCACCTAAACAAGTAGTTCATCAGATTAGCTGCTCACTATAAGTGTATAGAGATAAGGTTTGAATATGAATTAAGAATCTTAATGAGGTGCATTAGTCTAACAAAGCTAGGCAAAAGATAAGAGAAGCAAGAATTAAAATGGTTTTTAGACTGGCTGCAAAGCCCATAAGCAGCAAACAACAAAGTCAAACATTTCTAGCCAGTTGGATTAAGTAAGCTGCAAGAAACCAGAAAGAGCAAACCCAATTGATGACCGATTCTGAAGTCGGATGGGAAATAGCAGATAGTAAAATTAGGTAGAGAGCAGCTCCCACCACAAAAATTCCAGAAGAGATAATCAGTAAAAGTTATGTAAGTTGCTTAGTAAAGCAGTGATCTAGTTCGCCAAAAGCAATGAGTAATAACCATTTGGGTGAGCAATAACCCAACTATCTATAAAATATAAAACAGTGATTAAGACCGGGTAAGAGTACTAGAGTGATGCATGTTCTCATCATAATAGCCAAGAGAGAAATAATGAAAGAGATGTCGATATTAAGAAAATAAGACAAAAGGAAAACAAAGAGCACTTGCTGAACAAGGTACTCTAAAGACCAAAAACCAACAATGGATGTAATGATACAATTCCATTCTACAAAGAGATATTAAAGTAGACATGGGATTTCACAAACAAAAGAATAAGGAAGGTGACAACCATTTGATGCTCAACAATTACTGGACAAAAGTAATTAAGCAAGAAACAAGAAAGTCGAAAACCCCAACTCGTGTCTCTACAAAAAAAAGTAGGAATGGCAAAGTAGCGATAGAGAGGGATAGGTAATGAATAGCTCCCACCACAAGCCAATCTAAAGACATTAGTGCAAATAGTGCGATCTTAGTCACATTAATCAAATTCTGCCAAGGATAATGACAGTAATAACGGAGGTTGGCAATATCATAAGATAAACCATTGATTAAGTTCAAGTGAAGAATGATCTTCAAGATTTGCATGTTCCCCCATCATAGCATACAAAGAGAAAACAATAGGAAGATAACGGAGATGTTAGCGACAAAAGAAGAAAAACAAAGAAAACTTGCTGGGCAAGGTACTCATAATTCCAAAAACCAACAATGGAGACATTGTTACAGTTTTTACACCCATTAAGAAAAGCAATCTTTAAGAAAAAAGATATAAAATAGAGAATGAATGAGTTCAAATAATTCCCACCGAGTAAAGAGTACCCACAAACCTCGAAAGGCAAAATGAAAATCCGATAACTCCAAACCTGGAGCATGAAACAAATCGAGCGACAAGATGAGCAAGGGTCCATATCTAACTAAGAAAGGAGGCATCAACAAGTTGACCATAGGAAAAACCATTAAGAGTAAAGGTGCATAAAATGGTTCCCATAATAAAGAGAAGAACTAGGGCTATGAGCGAGGATAAAAACAACATGTGTGATCAAAAACAACCCAGCTTATAATAACACAAATAGTTGGATAAACGAGAATAAAAAAACATCCATAAATCACAAAGACAACAATTTGGAAGCAGGTCCCAAAAAACCAATGACTAGCATTGAAAGGAATAATAAGACCTTTCAGTCGAAAATATATAGTCTAGTGAAAGAGGAGAGACATAGTAAAAAAACACCAAAAAGAGATGCAAACATGAAAACCCATTCCTGCAGGGGGCAAGAGAAGTCATCCAGCAAAAAACACATTATCTTAAGGCAAGAGCAGTAAAAGAGATTGACCAAGGCCCCAATCTCAGAAACATCCTGCACAAAAAGGATCTGCTGAATAAAACAGCCAGAAACAATAAAAACTAGTTGTAACAAAATCATGTAAGCTAAATTCTAATATAAGGAAGCCCAGTCTTATCAAGGTTAACCAAACCTTGCAAATGTTTAGGGAGAGTAAGATGATCAAAAATTGTTATTTCATTCAATCTAGACCTAAATTAGCAAGATAATCGCGTGCATTGCCTTCCCATACATGAGTGATTTTATAACAAAATTGAGAAAGAAGAGATCTAGTTTGCTTGAGTAAATAGTATAAATCGAATTTCCAGATTTGGAGTTCAAGAGGTCAATTAGGAGAGCATCCATCTCGATCTAGATATTGAGCCAACCTTTGGAAGCAAGTCTCAAGAGCATTATACACCGCCATAAGTTGAGGGGACAAAGCAAGTATGATAAGCAAAAGCATGAGGACATTTAGGTAGAGTTTCGAAGATTCCACCATGAGAGGCATTATGAGATAGAGCCATCAATATTGATTTTAATAACATTATTATGAGGTTTGGCCCAATAAAGATCTTGTCATGTTTGCTTGGGCATTTGAAAACTTTAATACAAAATTACAACCTTTGAAATGCTTATAATTAATAAGATTAGCATTAAACGGATCACTTTTGTATTTAGTTCTAGCAATTATCTTCATGTGATTCATAACAATACCGTTTTAGCATCATTTATCCATATAAACCAAATAATAATAATAGTAATGACTTTAATGTGACCTTTACTATTGTTTTCAAAATAAATTTCAAGGAGTCGATATATTGTTAGAGAACCATTGAAATTGGCATGTTAAAGAGATCATCATACCAAAGCCAAAGCTTAGATGCAATGACCATTAACAAAAGATGATTTACATTTTCAATATGAAAGCAACAATGACATTTTGAAGGTAAATGAAAACCTTTGCCCCACATCAAGGAGTCACATAAAATTTTTCAAAATATGCCAAATTAGAATAGAGTAAGAAATAGGAATATTATTATGCCAAAGTTTAGCATACACTTATAGAAAAATCATGGGCTTCTTTAATGTGAAGCCAAACATTTCTCAAGTTGAAATCTCCATTATGAGAGAGCTTAAAGAGAATTTGATCCTGATTGTTAGGAGTAATAGATATATTATTAAGTTTGTCTAAAATAGATGAAGGGATATACTCAATGAGCTTAGAATTGTTCCACATATTATTCGCGAATGATTTAACTTTAATGTTATCGTAGAATGGGAAGAAAGTAATTCATCAATGGGCCCACTTCTCCAATTATCTTGCCGTAAGAAAGAGTTGCTTAATGCCCCAAGAAATTAAAGATTGCCTTCCATTTGATTATACAAAGTCTTCTCCAAACCCGGAGAGTCTCTCGGTAGAAGCAATTAAGAGGGTGCTTTTCTTGGCAATATTTAGCATCATGAAGTTAGCCCAAAGGCTATTGTTACTTCTAAAATTCCACCAAAGCTTGTAGGAAAAGGCAGTGATGATATCCCTAATAGTCTTGCACCAAGACCACCTTCCTCGAAGGTGCCACGACTTTTTGCCAAGAGGTCCAGTGCATTTTTTTGAAGAGGTGTTAGATCCCAAAAGAATTTGTTAATAAGCCTCTCAATCCAATAATGATAATTGGCACAATGGTTTGAATGAGATCTGAGGTATAGAATTGGTGCTCTTAATCGGGGTAAGCCTACCACCAAAAGAGTAAATGATATTCCCAAGAAGAAATACGATTAGAGATTTTTTGGATTAATTCATCGAAAAGATGTGATCTTTTATGACCTTTGAAAAGTGGGGCTCCAAGGTATTTAATAGGAAGATGGTGTTGCTTAAAATTAGTGGTCCTCAGAATATGGTTAATCCTATTAATATGATTTTAGAAGAAGGTATGAAGCGACATTTACTTTCGTTAAGAAAAGGCCACTTTCCTTCAAATTTATTAAGGAATTTAATAGTTTTTATGTGTGAAATAGATGCATTGCAAAAGATGATAAAGTCGCAAAAAACTAAGATGAAAGCAGGAATACCACCATGGGTTTTATAAAACATGCTAGGCTTATTATAGAAAAGATCATTCAAACTCTTGGATAAATAATCAATAAAAGAGAGGGTGATAGGAGGTCTCTCCTTGTCTCAAGCCATGGTTTGAAGTGAAGAAGCACAGACTCCCATTAATGATAATAGAGAACCAAGCGTTAGTGACACAATTTTAATGAGGTGAATAAAAGTATCGAAAAGCCAAGTAGGTGAAGAATTTTAAATAGAAAATCTCAAGATAGGTTGTCAAAAGCTTTAGTAAAATCAAGTTTGAAGACAATGTTTCACCTCGATAGGAACATCAATATCATGAATCATTTCTTGGGCTAGAGTATATTATCGATATAGCTCTACCTTTCATAAAGCTGGTTTGATTTGGGGAAATAATATTTGGCAGCAGCGGGCTAATTCTATTTGTGATTAGTTTAGCAATTAGTTTATTAAAGAAGGTGCAAAAGGCGATCGGTCTAAAGTCACTCAAGTTTCGGGGTTAGTACTTTTAGGGATAAGAAACGATGGAAGTACTAGAAAGGCTCTAGAGGGTTGCCATCAAAAAAATCAATAACAACATCAAATAGATCAGACTTAATAATGGGCCAACAATGTTGAAAGAATTGAGTTGTAAATCCATTAGGGCCAGCAATAGAATCCGAGTTCATCCTGTTGAGAATATCACCAACCTCATTCCATTGGGCGCAATGTAAGTAATCTATTTTGATCCGTAGAAATCATAGAGGAATCGTGAGGGTTGGAGATAGCATTAAGGAAGGTTGTTGTTTAATAAATTTTAAAATGATTGCCGGATTCTTTAATATCGTTACTATCGTGATCCAATTTATCATTTTTATTTTATTAATAATTTAAGACTTTCCTTTTTTTGAAGAGAGCTGGAAGTACTTTTGTTTTCGTCACATCGCAATTTGTCTACCGCGACTTTTGGCCAATAAGTTTCCTCCATATTATACTTAATCAAGTTATCCCTAGCTTCATTAAGTTCTTCATGTTTGTTAGAATCGGTGATGACTGCTTCTTTTAGAGAGCAAACCAGTTGTTCCATATTTTTGAGATTAGCAAAAAAATTTTTAAAATGATGTTTATTCCACCAATTAAGGGTTTGTTTGAGTCTTTTAAATTTAAGCCAAAATCGAATCATACCCTTAATGGAATTGTCGATGAATGGGGCCATCCAATTTATAGAAACAACATTCATGAAGTCATTATATGTTGAATCACATATTTTGGAATCTAAATGGAGTAGGAGAAGGTCTTCTTATGGGAGGGTTTTAACGAAATTTAGAGAGGCGTGATCAAAAGTTCTCAGTGCTCAGGAGGTATTAGGCCATTGATCAATCCCGAGTTAAAAGTGCGATCTAGGCGTTGCCAAAGTGAGTTATTCCACATTAGAGCACGAAAAGCCAATATCTCAAATTACAATCAAGGATCATATTAGAAATCTTCCATGGAATGAATGTTGGGAGGAACCTCCCTTCTTTCGAAGATGCAAGAATAGTGTTGAAATCACCCCAACTAACCATGGTTTGTTAACGGAGGCAAAAGATAAATTATTCCACGGGATGTTCCTACTATTGCATGATGCATAAATAAAAGAGCCCAACTAAAATTCACCCAATGAGATATGGACATGAATCAATTGGTGATGGTTTTCAAGGATAGTGACACTAATGAATTCCAAAAACACCAAATTTTATTGCTAATATTATGGAAGGAATTATGAAATCCAAGTGCTCTAGCAACATTTGCAATCTTAGAAGAGTGAATAAGTGGTTCAATAATAACAAGGAGGGATATGTTATGAGTGCGACAAAGGCTTAACCCGGTTCTTGGACATTAAGAGTCCCAATTCACGAATATTCCAAATAATAAAATTAATCATAACAATGAGGAATAAAATAAATTGATGAATGGAAAATATAAAGATCAAGAAGTAAAGCATAAAGAGTATAGCAAAAGTAATTATTTCGAGGATTTGAGTTATATCTAGTGGTTCTAGTGGAGTGTGGAGCTTCTAGCATTTTGGGATTTCTTTTTGTTTAATACAGTTTGAAAGGGTCTTTCAATATCCAAAGTGTCTCCATCTGAAAGTGAGTAATTTGAGATATTCATAGTGGTTTTAGTATCAAAGAATATTAATTTTCCTTCTTCCGGTATCGATGAGTAATTAGGGTAGCATGTATCATCATTGGGGATAGTCGGAAAAAATTGTTTCATTCTCATTTTGGATTATTTGATAGATTTTTTGCCAACATCAAGGGATCATCATTTGACTTGTTTTGCTCGGGATCAAAGAGCGGTTTTAGAGATTGTTTTCAGCCCAATCACATCCTCATTAGAGTTCTTATGCCCGTTCACTAGAAATAAGGGATAGGTTAGATTGAGTCAACATATTATCATTAGGAACAATGGTAGGTAAATTTTCAATAGCCCTCCACAAATCACATCATCATGATTTTCAATCATCTCATGATGTATCCCATTGTGCAAATCAGAAGATAATGAAATATTGGGATTATGCGGATGTGCGTCCTTTTGATTGACTTTAGGCACATAAGTCAATTTGATGGGATGTTCCTTTGGGAGGGAGGTATTAGTGGGACAACTTATTCTTTTTTGAGATGTGGGTGTAAAATAAAGCATTGAAGTTTTCATGACCATGGATTTTGCAATGGGTACAAAAACAGAAAGTTTTCAAATTCTACCTTTTGACTATAGCCGTAACCAATCCATACATCTTTTGGATATTTTTAGTAATATCAATTTACTAATATCCGCAGCAGAGGGATCTCACGCCGTACGATCTATTTGAAGTAATTAAATGGCCACAAAATAGCACTTGATGAGTAACAAAATGGATACACATGTTAGCAATGCAAGCCAAATTGGAACTATTGGGGATTCTTCTTTGACATCAAAACTAGGTGACCATTTAAGAAGTCTCATTTGACAATTGTAAACAAGATATGACGTGCAAAGACGTGAATAATCCGGATCATTAGACAATTGAATTAGAACATGCCTAGGGTCGATCAGTCCAACATTGAAAGCACCCGTTAATTTAAGGCTATAGAAGAAAGACCGAATCTTATCAAGAGTTGGTCTCCTTAATGAGAATTTACCAACCAGAGAAAATTCAAAAGGCTTAGCTAATTTTTTCACATCCAAGTCCGAACACATCACACGGTAGGCATTCAGCGGTAGAAATTAAGTTTACCGAAGCAATAGGAGAAGAAGTTTTACGAGATAGCATCCTTGAAGGATTTAACAGCGGGCAATGAAGCAGAGGATGAAGGATCGAGAGTACCTTGGAGATCAGAAGCCCTTATCGGCTCCTTCAAAGTCGAAGCTGGATGTGCGGAAAAAAGCATTTCTGCCATCAGTAGAAGAAGCGTAACTTACATTAGCGGCCGACGGGGCTATTGGGCGATCATAATCGAGCGATCAAAATCAGAGCGCAAGGAGCCAGAGGAAGCGAAAATCGCCGACGTTAGGGTTTCTCGCGAGGAGTGTTTTTGCTATTTTCCACTCTTGATTAGTGCATTGTGTTCTAGCTATTAAGTTCTCAAATATATTCATATATTCAACTACTGATATATTCCCTTATTTAAGAGTAGTCAATTATTTGTGGAGCCTTTTTTTATGATTTTTTAGACAATATTTAGCCCTAAGATTTTTTTCATTTTTACCCATGTCATGAGGTTTATACTGAATCTCTCTTCTTTAGCTAAAATGTTATCCCAATAGATTTTCACATGACTTATTAATTTTATCTTGGTTAATGTAGTTCATTAATAGGCATTCATATGATACCAATTGAAGAAATCGTCCATTTGAGTTAACCAATTTAAAAATTTATTGGGGCCATGAACATCATCATATGTTGGGGCTTCTATTTTAACTTATTTTGTAGGTTCATGTAATGTTTCATGGACCCTAAAATGTTCTTGTCTAAGGGTGTTCCTTAGGTTTAGTCTTCTCGTAGGATAATCATTTCTAGGAAGTTCAATATTTTCCCCTTCTATGGGTTCTAAGTCATCCGGACGTGGGATAGTTGGTGGGGTTTGAAGCCTAGTACTTAAGGTTTGAATTTGTGCGGTTAAGTTTATGAGGAGGTCTCTACCCTAGTGAACTTCTTTTCACTTCGCATAGAGACCTCAACTATCCTTCTAATTAAGTTCTCTAGTTTGTCCAAATTAACGGTTTTGGGTGGCATGATGTAAACAAAAAAGGATAGAAATATGACACTCTAAATGAAATTTTTAAATATGCGATAAGTGAATTATATTTAACATAATGAGATGCATAAATTTTGAGAATGATTAGCCTTCAGCAAACACAAAGTAACTCGTAGATACTATTAAACATTAAACAAACTTATAAATAACTGAACATAAGATTTTTAAGGATATGAGTTCGATTTTTATGTAAAGTTCGTATACTAGGTTAGGCTATTTAGTGAAATTGTCTTCACTCAAGTGTTATGGTTTGAAATTAGGTTAAGTAGGAAAAGGCTAGACTTTATAAGTGGAGACAACTATTGACGGTAAAATAAATATTCATAGGATTGCCTCCCACATGAATTTAATAAGAATTTTCTAAATCACTAAATCAGTAGAAAATTACACAAAATTCAAATACAAAATTAATTTTACTTGGATTTAACATCGATTATTTAGTACTTTTTCACTCCTTAAAACTTTGGGCTCATACCAAAATTGATGGATCACGGAGAGATCTGAAGTAGCGAATAGAGGAAGAAGAAATGCTCCAAGATCTTTCACTCATCAAAGTGAAAGGGATACAAAGTTTTACTCACCCAAGTAGAGCGATAACAAGAGATCACCGAACTCGCGAATGGCCGGCCACTAAACTCCAACCAAAGAGTTTTCACTGAAGTTTTCACACACAAACAAGTTTATTTCTTCATTAGATCTGAATAAGTCTTTATATAAGTACAATACTCCAAGAGATTTATTCCTTGGGGGAAAACCTACCAAAAACTGAAAAAAAAAAAAAGTCAGAACCTATCATTTTGCCAAGGCGTTGTAGTCCAGCATTGAGGCGCTACAGTCTAGCACCGAAGTGCTATCTTCTATGTCCCCAAGCACTAAATACCATGGAATGCAGTGCCAAGGCGTTAGAAGAGCAGCGCCTAAGTGCCAAATTGAATTCCATATAATTTAACACATGAGCTTACATAATTTCAATCACAACTCTTATACAACACTTAAACATAATCAAATACATCACTACTACATAATACAACACATAAGACATAAATATCACAACACATAAAATCTAATAAAAGTTCTTAAAGTTTAAGCTTTGATTTGTGACTTTGTGACAGGTCCTTTTCTCTTTTGATGTGCTATATAAGTACAATACTCCAAGAGATGTGTCTATTGGGGGAAAATTATCAAAAACTGAAAAAAAAGTCAGAACCTATTATGTCACAACACGAGGGTCCACAGACCAGCACTGAGGTTCTACCTTCTCTACCCTCAAGCACTAATTACCATAGAATGCAGTTAAGCTAAAGAGTAAAACAAATTGAAATATGCAATTTAACATATGAACTCATATGATTTTAGTCACAACTCTTATACAATACTTAAATATGATCAAATACATTCACTATTACATAATACAACACATGGGGCATAAATAGCACAACCCATAAAGTCTAGTAATTGTTCTCAACGTTAAGCTTTGATTTGTGATCTTGTGACAGATTTGTTTCTTCTTTGATGTGATACATCAAAATGTTTATGATCCTCATGTAAGTTTGGATATATGCTCAAAAGAAAATTTTTGTAATGACTTAGGATATAACAAAGTCAACAATTGTCGTGAATTATTTTTCTTTTCCTCCTTAAGTCACTAGGAGAGCGATTATTTTTTCTGTCTTTCTCTAATACCCTAAGTGAGTGTAGCTTGTGCTACTGCGAGTTTCAAATCCTTACTTCTAGCATCTTCCTTTGGGCGAGTAATGAACTTCCTAAGGACTTGCTTAGTTCTTGTCTTATTTTTGAGAAGAGTTTGCGAACTCTTCAAGAGCCTTAACACTTATAAATTAAGTAGTGAATATTTTTTTGAATTATGTAAAAGATGTGACTCCATAGCTATCTAAGAGCGGACTCCTTGAAGGTGGTGAAGAATAGCGATATTTCATTGCATCATTTAGATAATAAAGGCGATAGACTCAAAGTATGCCACATGATTGGTAGCGGTTCAACCTTTGTAAGGTTTGAAATATAAAATTTTAAACTTTGGTGGTGGACTTACCTCTGTGTTTTCTCTACAGAAAGGATTAATATGAGTGGAGTTTGCCACTCTTTCCCTAATGACCTTTTTATCACTTGCGTGTTAGGGCTTGTTGTCAATGATTGGTGTTCTTGATAGTGCTTGCTTATGATGGTGAGTTCGGCGAGTTGCTAAACTTGAGGACCCTATAACAACTGAGTTGTCTCATGTTGATAGCCCAACTTCATTGAGAGCCTGACTATTTGCCCTTAGTATCGATCCACGCTCAAGGAACCATAGAATATATTGAATCCAACTATGTTCGAATTGGATGACTTTACTAAGGCAAATTTAAAGTAGACCATAGACAAGATAAGAAAAATAATATAAGAAATTTACTATGTTAAAATATGTACAAGCAAGATATTAGGCTATAGAAATTTTCTTCCATCTGATTAGTAAAAAGCCATGAAAAAGGTCCATAGTCCTTCTAGGTTCCCTTTTTTATAACGAAAGGAAATTATATGTCAGTTATTATACATTACAATAGTTATGGTAGTTGTACATGTATATTTGCTTATAGAACTTGCCCATGTTCTAAAGGTTAGGTGAGTGCCATATGACAAGTGGGGTGTCCTCTAACATGGTCGTCTGCACGAGACGATAAGTTTTATAGTCTTTCGTAGTAAGGCTGCAAACAAATTGAGCCGAGTGTGTGCTTGTTTGAGTTCAAGCTTGTTTATCATTATCAAGCTCGATTTTAATTTTTAGAATGGTGTTCAAGCTTTAGCTCGTTTAAAAAAACTTTGTTCGAGCTTGACTTTAGTTTGTTCACGAGCTTGGTTTAGATTGAGCTTATCGAGCCTATTAACAAATAGCTCGTTTAATGAAATAAATGAGCTTTAATCGAGCCTTAATCGAGCTTGTTACTCTTGTTGAGAAATATATACAAGTTGTATTAGTTAAAGTTTATTAAACCTAAAAATAAAAATTTAAATGATACTATTTATGAAAAAAAAGTCGAGCCTTACAAGTCATGTAATCGAAATTATTAACGAGCTTGTTCACAAGCTTTAAATGATATATGAACATAAATGATCAGAACAACAAGTTGTTCAAGCTTGTTCATTTAGCAACGAATATTTACATAAATGTTCAAGCTCGTTTGATTAGTCAATCGAATGAACATGAATGAGCTCTAATCCTGCTGAGTCATGAGTAGCTTGTTGAATGCTTGGGTCATTTGTAGCCCTATTCCGTAGTCTTATGGTATAAGTCACCTGCGTGATATGAGATCCTTGATGCCAATCTGCTTGGCTAAGGATGGTCTTTCGATATTGGTTGCTTTATTTGTGGTGAATTTCTTCATGCAATCTCCCACATTTGACTAAGTTCTTCTAGATGATAAACGAGTGAGTTCTAGCATGGGTTCTAGTTCTTGCTGCTGAGGGCTCTCGTGTTGGTTCGCCTACTAAGTCTATGTGCACATATTGGGGGTGCAATAATGCTTGGTTGAGAATAGTGAACCTTTTTCCTCCCTCATTTACATACATGGCTAAGATGCTTGAAACATTTTAAATTCTTATGTCTTCTTCGTATTGTGTTTATGCTCTGTCTCTCTCTCTCTCTCTCTACTCTCTTCTATGCATTTCTCTCCTTATTAGAAAATAAACTTACTTGGTACCCATTTTCAAATTCTCTAGTAGCTTATTGCCACGTGTCACTCCCCCATGCCAGCAGGTTTTATGTGTTCACACTTACAAAAATGTTTCAACATTCAAAAATGGCAAGTTATTTTGATCTGTTCAAATCATATTTATTGCTCTGCATTTGAGGCTTCCTCTAATGTAGACTCTTTAGAGAGATTTTTGTGCGTAACCTTACTCTGCAATGGAAATGTGAATTGTTTTTATGCCCATCCAAATTACTCTCTCATGAGTAATTTGAATTACTTCCATTGTCACAAAACAACACTAAATGAATTACCCTAAAATTTTGTTCCTCTCACTATCTTTCTTTTTGTTTCCTTGAAACTGTAATTAATTCCAAGCAATTGTGAATGCTTATAGAAAGCATAAATTGTAGAAAGCTTAGAACTGTACAACAAATGACTTTTCTATCAGGCCTTACCCGGTGATGATATTGAAAACATTGTGGTCCTGTAGGCCCTCATCTCACAATCATACCAAATTTTAGCTTTAAGAAAACTTAGGATGCTTAATGTGCTAATCCAACAAACTCAAAGAAATCAAACAATATGCAGCACTCCTTTCAAGCATCAGGATGTGTTATGTGCTAATCTAGCAATTGCAAATAAATTTAAAAAATCAATAAGTCAAAGAAACGAAGCAATCCCTTCATTTTAAAAAAAAAAACAAACTGCATTGAAATTTTTTTTCAAATGTATTCAGTAATCTGCAACGTTGGAATGGAGAATTCTTGAACCCTATTGATATAGGGGTCCAAAAAAACCCAACATTTTTTATGTTTATGTCTTGATTAGACATAGAGATGTTCTTACTCAAGAGAGGTGATGCTAAGTTGTAAAATCAACAAAATCTATTTTCTGTAAAATCAACAAAATCTATTTTCTGTGATGAACGTTGAACTTTCAAATTGCGTCATTAAAAAATTAGAGGAAATAAAGCACTGAAAAGTACCAGTGTTGCCAATCTATTTTTCAACTCATTAATTTGATTTGAGGTTGTAAAAAGAGATAACTGGTATCAAGTCAATCATCAACAGCATGAAAAGGCCAGGATTTTCATAAATGACATACTAGACTACTAGTTATATGGATAGTAGAATTTGTTACTGTTGTATAGATAAAATTGTGGCAAGATCGATCAAGCGAGAAAGAAGGATAGGATGCCAAAACTTGAAAACATGTGAGCAGCATATGTTGTTTCGTTGTTAAGATAGGTGGAGGAAAAAAGAGCAATGGTGATGAAAATATACCCACAAGTATGATGAACCATTAAGATTTCTTTTGGATGGACAAAAAAAAAAAGAACATTTAGTTTCCATTCGCTTTTTAAATATAATATACATATTTATTTTCTTGGTGTTGTGTGTATTTGTGGATATTTATCAGAGGTAATTTAAGTGGACATATAGTTTATTTTAGGATGGACTATAAGAGTATTTTTTTGGTGTGATGGAGAAGAGATAAGATGTTATAATTGAATTTGTTGTTGTATATGATCTTGGAATAACGAACACACACTTTAGTAAATAAGAAGGCATTTATTTTTTTTAAATGGAGCTATTATATCAGATATATTCTTCTTTTACTTAGAATAAAAGAAAAATCCTCTAGTAAATATCATAAAAGTATAAAGTGATCAAAAGAAGTAATTATCTTATGATAAAATAATATAATTAGAAAGTTGTTTGTTGTTAAATTTTTAATATGTATTGTTAAGAGTGATGAGTGAATTGTACATTTGAGCCAATCTGTAATAGAAGATGACGATTAGTTTCATTAAAAATATTGTTGTAGAAGTTTTAATAGGGCTCATATAGATATCATATAAATGAAAACTTAGTGATGGAGTGGTGGTACAACCGATTTTATATTAAAAGAATTGTCCATTTAAATAGTGACAAAATGTAAATACTATTGAGAATTATAAAAGAATGCTAAAAGATTTGCTAAGAGGGTGATGATAAAAGTAAAGCATATATATATATAATAAAGTAGGTACTATGAAATAAGAAAATGAGACATTTAATATAGCGAAGGCAAGAAATAGAAGAACCAAGGACTTTGATCAAATTAGATTTATTATAACCATGTAAGTGATTATAATGAGATTTTATTAAACATGAAGAATTAAGAGAGTATGAAAAATGATACTTTCAGAAATTATTAATGGGAGTTTTAATATTTTTTTAAAGATAATGAATAAAATAATGAGATATATTATGGGTATTTCTAAAAAGGTGAAATTAGCTATAAAGAATATGCTTAATGATAAAGTTTTAGTTATAAATCTGGTACCTATTGAGATTTGGAAGAGTAATGGGTGATTTTGGAGTAATTTGGTTAACAAATATTTTCATTAAAGTTTGAAGATTAATATGCCAAATAGTTAAAAAAATATTTTGATTCTAATATTCATCAACAAAGGAGATATTTTGGATACTTATGAGTTCTATAATGAATTTGTGGGACAAAGTAATGAAACAGTAGCTTAGAAAACTTGCATTGATGTTAGAAAATCAACTGGTTTTAAGCCAAAAAAATTCATTATGGACATGATTTTGTCCCAAGATAATTAATAGTATAAATGAGAGAAGAAAGTGTCTTTTTTATTTTTTGATTGATTTTAAGAAGTAATATGTTCAAGTATTACAAAATTAGTTTCATACTTTAAGGAAAAAAATGATTATATCACATTTTTAAAGTTACTGAAGATATGTGTGATTGAGCACAAACAAGTATTTGTGGAGTTAGAAAGGAGTTTCTAATTGCAATATATTTACATTAAGGATTAATATTAAGTCCATATATTTTTTTGTATTGGTCATGCATATGCTTACAAAGTATATACTCAAAAGGAGGTACCTAATGTTTTTTTTTTTTGGCAATTGACATAATTCTTGCTAAAAACATAGAATAAGTGAAAAATTAGATCACTTGAGAATATGTTTTAGAGGATAGATAACCCAGGACAATATTTCATATGCAATTAGAGGGTGTGATATTAGTTATCAACTAATATTAGTAGAAAATAAAATGATATATACATGCGATAAATTTAAGCATCATGGATCTATTATGCAAAAGAATGGAGATTTAGATAGGGTATTTAAGGCTAAAGTGATTAAAATAGAGAAACGTCTTAAGAGTACTATGTTATAAGATAATATCATTACTTATTTGCTGTATGCATTAAAAAAACAATTTTGTAAAACCAACTATAACAATATTAATGCAACTAATTGTGTAATTAGTTAAATAAACACAAATGCTACCTTATTTGAACTGGAATTGGTAGCCTGTAGTCCTTTATAGGGATGGTCCAGTTTTGAATCTCTTAAGCTATTCCCCCATCTCCACACACAAAAAAAATAAAATAAAAAAAATAATAATAATAATAAATAATAAAAATGAAATTTCTCCTCCAGTAGTAGTAGCTTTAGTGTTCAAGTTATGGTTAGTTAAGCTCACAGAAGCCTTACTTTCATTGTGAGCGTTACACATCTGTCGTTAACCTTGTACCCACTTTTTAGTTTTAGTTTATTGTTCATGAAATGATCTTACACTGTCATGTGTGAATGTTGGATTGATTGATCTTTTCATGTTGCACTTATTCCTTTCAAAGGAACACTCACAAATTTTCAGTTTGCTTTATTCATAAGTAAAACACCGAGAATCACCAAAATTATTCTAGTGGGTGTAGAGGTATCCTGAAGTTATCTTTCTTTTTGAACAGAGGATGGCTGAATCATGGAGTTTGCCTTTTCTAGAGGCCTCGGATGTTTCAAGTTTATGAGGTGTTTGTAAAAGTGTTTGGTACTTTGCATATGCTATATTGTCCTTCTAGTTTTCTACTATTGCTTTTAATTGCCATTGAAATTCAAATGAATACAGAACGAAGTTAATGAACAAATAATTTTTCCAACTACCTGCTTATCGCATTCATTGATAAAAATTTTATTCCAATAAATATAACTCAAATTTTGATGCCCAAATTGGTCTCAAAGCTTGATCAAATGCAACATCAATGACAAGCAATGGACAAAGCATTGCATAAAACTAGTTCAAGGCTCATGAACACAATGAAAAGTACTTAACCATTGCCTATTTCTCAAAATAGATCACACCAATGAGTGGTGGAGAAAAATTAAATCACAAAATAGCTAAAATTCATGAGAAAAGTCAAAGTTTAAAATTGTGCAATCAGATATTGAAATACTTTTTTGTTGGTTGAGATATAAGCCTCAAGACATTTTGAGTTGTAAGCCTCGTAATCAATAAATTGCAAAGTAAGAAATATTATACACATATCTAACTACAAAGCAAGAATTATCCTAATTTATTAACTTTTTTAAAATATGTATTAACATCCTAATATAAGTAGGATGCAATAAATTTGTACAAAGTATTAAATAATATATTCACAACTCACATTAAATCATGGAGTAAGAAGTGTTAGACTAAACTAACATCAAAGTAACTCAAGATATCAATGTAAAAACTAATAACATAATAATTCAAAATAAGTTTAAAATAATAAGTTTTCTCTCTCACTCTAGTTATCCAATATTAAAATAAGAACATTACAAGTATGGATGGGACATCGGTGGTCAACACTGTGCGTAAGAGGTGGAGAGGGCACGAGAGGAGAGGCGCTTAATTAATGTCTATCTTGAGAAATCATTTCATAATTATTTATATATAATTTTTCTTAACTTTGATGTGCACTTCACAAAAATTGTGGTGAGGCTCACGTTGAGGCTTGACTTGACTTGGCATGTGAGGTGTAACATAATGCCAATGAGGTGTAAGCCATATTACGATTTTTTCAAAAAAGCACTAAGATAGATTTTTTATTACATAATTTTAAATAAGGGGAAAAGTCAATACACACCTGTCTGCTAATATATATTAAAAAAGATTACATTAAATATTTAATTATTCTAATTATTATTATGTGCTAAAAAAATTGTTGTAGCAGAGTAAAATTGAATGTCTTAGGTATGCACAAAAATTAGCACACACAAATAATAGAGAAAAAACAGTAGAGTTTTTATATGGAAAACCCAAAAAGATAAAAATCCATAGGACTTGACCTAGTCAAAATACACTATATAGATGAAGTTATAGATTTCCACCCTTCACATTAACTAGAGAAGATTGGGTTAATTAAGTAGCCTAGAAATACAAGGCTACACTACCGTATGGTGTGGTGGATGGGCTACAACAACTATTGTTATTGATGATAACTATTGGTTGTGGTCAACTTTAAGCTTTAGAATAGATTTTAGCTCTCTTGTCTTTAATATTGAGAATGAGGTTCTATTTATCGAGTTTTGAAAATAACATTTTGACAAATTTAGCAAAAATCTTAAAACATTCCATTGGATGGTATTGAATGCTTTGATCATAGATTCTTTAACATTTAAGTACCTTAATGACCTTAGAATTGAGTTATTATAGGCGTTGAATTTCTTTTATCAAGCTATTCAATTTGACCATAAACATGTCAAATTTGAAGATCGTTTGACCTTTAAATTAATGTTTTGAAGATTCTTATCTTTAAGTACTTGATTTGAGCTTATTTAGGCTCGATTTAGATTGCTTTTGGTGTCATTAAATTTATTTCATTTAGATATTCAGCTTGACTATAATTTTGTTAAAATCGATAGATGACTGATCTTTAATCTATTTTAAAAAGTTTTCAATTTAAGAATTGTATCAAGATTCGTACTTTATTAAAGAGATTTTTTGATGACGTCTCGATTATCATAACTTAATTTTTCATTTTTACAATTATTATATGAAACAATCTTTATATATATATATATATATATATATAATCTTCAAAATTAAGGACTCTAGTTTCTTCTTTCTTGGGCACTATAATGGCGCCAAGCTAGTTCATATGAGAGCGGTTTAAATAAGTGAAAGCTAGCCTTTGTCCACCTTCTCTTCTCATGATCTCTCAAGTGTTGTAGATGATGCGTCATATGATTGTCCAACCTTTTAACAAAATAAAATATAAAAATGGAAGCAATTCCTTTTTTAAGTGACAAGTGTTGCAACACTTGTTGGTCAATGCGAATTCTTGTGATACCCATCTAGTTTTTTTTTTATTTTTTTAAATAAGATATATTCTACTTGCTTGTTCTTTTCCTCTTTTGTGCTTGTTGGAAAATGAAGTACATGTTAGGAAAATGATAATGTCGATGTGTTTATTAAATTAGCTAAAAAAATGATAGATTTTTAAGGAGAACCATTCACAATAACATTCCATAGCATTAACATCAACCCTTCTTCAAGCTTTTAAAATCAAAGAAAATAAAAAAAGTATAACAGTAGTTGAAGAATATGGTTAGAGGGAACCATACATCACTTATCTTAAAGATAGTAGATTACCAAAAGACAAATCAAAAGCCTATCAATTTTCATAGAGTATGTTATGATATGTCCTCATGGATGATACATTATATCACTGCTCATTTGACTAAATGTGGTTGGGATGTTTAGGATAGATAAAGTTAAAGTAGTTATGGTTAAAGCCCTTGAAGGATTATGTAGTGCATCAATCGTCCAAAGATAAAATTAAAATTAAACACATAGATACTATTATCCTAGCATAGTTCTAAGTTGCAAATGAAATAAGCGTTTGACAAGTTACTGGCATTTGATTGGAACTCATTATGATTGTTTGATTAACTAATCAAATGAGAACACTTTTATAAATAATATTTGATTGCTAAATGAACAAGCTTGAGCAACTTGTCATTGATTCGTTTATGTTAATGAACAATATAAAGCTCAAACAAGCTTGTTAAGGAGTTCGATTATGGCTCGATTAAATCTTGTTTGTGAATAGTATTATTTAAATATTTATTTTTTTAGGCTTAATAAGCTTTAATTGATACAACTCATGTATATTTCCCAACAAGATACTCGTGAACAAGCTCATTAAGGCTATATTAAAGCTTTGTTTTGTTTAATAGAGCTGCCGTTTGATAATCCAATTTGAATTGAGCTTGAATTGAGTGACAACCGAATTGAGCTCAAACTCCTCAAGCTTGACCATCATCCTAAAATGCTTGAATCGAGCTCGAGCACAATAATGATACTTGAACTCGAATACACATGTTCGGCTCGGCTCAGTTCATTTGCAGCCTTAGTGTCAGATATATGAAGACACACTACATCGACCACTTAATGCCTTGCATTTAATGGTGGCATCCTGGTCATTTGAGAGTTGGGAAAGTAATATATTCGGTCTAATAGACCATCCATTATCCACGAGACACCGATTCATTTTGGTTGCCGCCATTATTTCTCAAAATGAGTAGAAATAATTCTATTAAAAGAAGGGACAATGTAATGAAGTTCTTCGAGATCATATTGTTTATTGATTTAAAGTGCTTCGGTAAATCATATTAAGATAATGACACTGCCTTTAATATTGTTAAAATCTATCGTTTAATTAAGAAATGCAAGATAGATTGATGTTATTTCTCGATATATAATCAAAGGCTAATGTTCTCATTAAGACATTTAACAAACGTTAGTTAAACTACTTAGAAAAATCATTTCTAAAAATAAAAGAGAATATCATGATAAATTAATAGAAGCCTTGTGGCATATTACATATAATGAAATATAGTGAACACTATATTCACTAGTCTTCGGAGTAGAAGTTATACTTTCTCTTGAACTAGAATTACCTTCACATTGTATTGCAATCCAAAATAAACCTGCAATAGAAGAAACTATCCATATATAGCTAAAAGAACTCAAAGCTTTAGACAATGTTCAGCTCCAAGCTCAACAAAATTTGAAAATATGTAGAGCAAGGATAACTTGAGTTCATGACCGTATGGTTCATTCAAGAAACTTCAAGATGAGTGCATTTATTAGTATTAGCGTAGAAGATCTATAATTCTTTATTATCGAATTGGAGAGTTTTACTCAAGTTGAGAAATACTTTATATTATTAAAGAGTATTTAAAGGGGAGCTTATCAACTCACTGATATAAAGAGTATCATGTTTAAGCCCCTGAAAAATAACAATATCTCAAATGATATTTTGCATAACTAATAAGCATATTATGCTTAACAAACACAAAAAAGTCAAAATTGACTACAAACTATTTATTCAAAAAATGATAAGTCGTTAAGTGCATATAAGCTCAAAAGGAGAGCTAAAATATTCTCATTCTAAAAGAAAAATCTCCCTGAAATTAGGGGCAATTTTATATATTTTTTTCAATGTAAAGAAAAAATCCTTCTATTAGAGGAGCTTTGTTCAATTAAAAAAAGTGGAGTTCATGATTGTTAAGAGTTGATCAATATATAACATATATGAGCTCAGCATATCTAAAAGATTGAGCTTAAATATTTAGATGTGGTGTAATAAACTCAATAGAGCGGCCTCAAAGGAGTGGAATCAATATTTTAATTTTCAAACTCAACAAGCTTAAATAGCTGAGTTTGGATAATGAAATAATGATTCAACAAGCCTAAAGGCCGATTCAATAATTCATGCACAACAAGCTCTAAAGGAGAGCTAATTACACTATTCGCAAACCCAAAAGTGTGGAATAAATAAGTTGACTCCACAAGTAGAAGTTGAGTTAACACATAAATTTAAATTCAATAAGTTCAAAAAAAGGACATAATCTAAGTATTAATTTGGATTCATTCTAAAAAAGATCAACAACAACAACAAGCCTTAATCCCACTAGATGGGGTATTTCATGAATCCTTCGTCTCCATTGTATCTTATGTGTATCAAATTCTCATTTAAATCAAGTATACTAAGATCATTTTTTATACATCTTAACCAAGTCTTTTTGTCTACCTACCTTTTTTTTAACATAAATCTAATGCATCTACTCTAATCGGTCATGGGCGCTTTATGTGGCCAAACCATTTAAGGACTCTCCCTAATCTTATTTACCATGGAGCTACTCAACTTTTTCCCGAATATACTCATTTTGCATTCTATCTCTAAGAGTAAAGCCATTCATCCACCTAAGCATCCTCATCTCTCTTAGCTTATGCTTCTCTTTTTTATTTTCTTCTACAATTCATTGCAGGTCTTCTTATAAAATTTTCTCTTAAGTTTAATGGAACTTTTCTATCACATAATAGGCGGATACATTTCTCCACTTCAACCATCCAACTTAATTCTACTAATAACATCTCCATCTATTTCACCATCATTTTGAACAATAGAGCCTAAATATCACGCCACTCTTAATGACTTGTTCACCTAATGTCACAACTATCAGAACTTCTACAACTAAAATTACACTCATATATTCAATTTTAGATCTACTTAAATGAAAACCTTTAGACTCTAGAGTTGACCTCCATAATTCAAGTTTATTGGACTCCCTCTAGTCTTATCAACAAGAAGAATGTCATCGGAAAAGCATACACCAATGTACATCTTCTTCTTGTAAAGTCATAACTAAAGTAAAAGATAAGGGCTTAAAGGCGATCCTTGATGTAATCCAATTGAAATAGGAAAATATTTTGTCAATCCTCCTTGTGTTTGGACACAAGTACTTGACTCAGTATACATATCCTTAATGACTTGAATATAAACCAATATTAACTCTTTCTCAGAACTCTCCAAAGAACATCTCTTGAAACTTTATCATGATTTCTCTAAATCAATAAATATCATATATAGATCCTCCTTACTTTCTCTATGCTTTTCCATCAAACCCCTTAACAAATGTATAACATCCATAGTAGATCTACCATGAAACAAAAGCGATTGTGAAAGAAACGTATCACATCGTAACCTATGCTACTCTCTCCCATAATTTTAATGTATGGCACATTAACTTAATTCCTCTATAATTTGCACTCTTGTGCATCACCTTTATTCTTAAATATAACAAACTCTTTCTCCACTCATCCATCTTTTAGTCTTTAAAATGACATTAAAAGATTTGTAAATAAAGAAATTCCTTGATCTCCTAAACATTTCACACTTCTATTGGAATATTATCCGGTTCTGTTTTCCACATTTCATTTTCTTTAAAGTTTTCTTCATTTTCATTTACTAATGATGATAAAATGAAATTCTCTATTTTGTTTAGAATTAAGGTTGCTAAAATCAATCGTCTTTGATCTTTTATTGAAAAGTTTATCAAAATACCTCATCCACCTATTTTCAATATCATTTTCTAAAAAAAGTATTTTATTATTTTAATTCTTAATACACCTACTAACTATGTTTATTTCTCCTATCTCTTTGGTTGGCTAACTTATACATACATCTTTCACCTTCTTTGGTGTAATCTATTGTATAAATCACTAAAGCTAAATTTTTTATCTCTTTCTTAATCTCAGCCATTTTATATCTTTCCCCAATTTTTCGAAGTTTTACATCTAAACCAAGTTTTATAACAATACTTCTTATTTTTTATCTTTTCTTGCACACTTTGACTCCACCACCAACTATTCTTAATACATCATTCTAAAAAAGATCGAATCTAAATATTAATTCAAATTCATAAGTCCATAAGGGACTGAATCTAAATATTAATTTAGATTTAATAAGAAAAAAAAGGAATGAATCTAAATATTAATTTTTTATTCAACAAGTCTAAAAAGGACTAAATGTAAGTATTAAATTTAGATTCAATAAGTCCAAAAGGGATCAAATCTAAATATTAAATTTTTATTCAACAAGTCTAAAATAGATCGAATCTAAATACTAAGTGTTGATTCAATAAGTCTAAAGGTTGAATCAATATATTAAATTCAATAATTGAGCCAATAATATGTTCATTCACAAATTTAAGGAGGTTGATTAAAAGCAAAAGAAAAAAAAAAAGAACATAGTAGTTGAAAATCACTAGTCCTAAAATTCATGTATAAAATATATGAAATGATAGAGTAGTCATCAAAAGATAATCTGACTACAAATAATAAGACTAAATCTCTTGAATATAAATTGAGTGGTATAGGACTAATAAGCTAGAATCCACTCTCTTCCTAAAGATCGATAAGTTGCCTTGTGATCACCGGCCAATGAAAAAGCTATATGCTCAAGTTCAGACACTTGAGTGTCTATTCATAAACACTTTCTTTATAATAGTAGCAGCCTGTCTCACTACATATCTCCTCTCCAATAAATCTCATCTTCTTTATTATAAATTGCCCAGCTCAACAAAAATATCAAGAAGTTCAAACTATGCTCAAGAAATGTCCCCTTGGCATAATCATAAAGTCTCAAGGTGAGCGAGAGAAACTTGATCTAATGTAATATCATACATGGTCTTCATATTAGCGAGTGCATTTGATAAGAATATGCAAGGCAACAATCCAAACACAACATCTCGACAAATAGGATCCCATAATTGCAATATGCTGCAATTCTTTTACTTTAAGACCCAAAGTAGCGGACAATCTAGTAGCTTAATTTGGCTCCACACAAAAGTTAGAGGAGCTTAGGCAAGATTTCCAAATTAACACTCAATAGTAAATGGGGTAATGTTGCCACTATATAGAACAAGCTCTCCAAGGAAATAGAATCGATTGATCTCTAAGATTTGTAATTTATCTTGAAGACGAAACATGAAAGCTCCAAACTTAAACAATAGATATAACAATACACTATTATGATGATAACATAGAGACAACGATTTAAAGGAAAGAAGGCTTAATATTACTTGATAAATGCTCCTGAGCTATATCTCTATGATAAAAAATTGGATTGCTCTTAGCAGAATTAAGATCTGGTGTGGAGTCCTGCGATGCATCACTCACTATCACCCAAGTAGAGCTTAACATGGGTGAATCAAAACTAGATGCCAAGGTGGCCAACTAATTTTCCATGGATGGATTCTCAATATCATTCACAATTTTGTATATGTTTACTACTAACAAGCTCAGTGGATCAAGAATTCGTGGATGTGACATTAATACCGGTCGATAGAAATAGAGTGTATTTACTGTCAATTGGCTTTGGTAATGGCCCTTTGTTTACTAATAAAATTGCACATATGAGAAAAATTATATACAAATATTGTATGGTAGAAAATAAATACTTGAAAGTGGAGGCAAAACATGAATAAATTCAGATGTACTTGTTACTCATACATCTCACTTGGCTGCAAAAGTATATTTTACAATCAAGATTCAACAAATGAAACTCAACATATGTAAATGATGATATTAAATCTAGAATTAAAAAGCATGACACCGACACTATTAGCACTTGAAAAGAGCCTAGAATATAGGAAGGAGAAGGATCGTGCTGAGGTCCTCTAAGAATAGGTGGTGCAGGTCTGCCTTGTTTTAAACTTTGCTCTAAATGAGTTGAAAGTCTTCAATCTGTAATAATCAAAGATTACTCTAAACAAGAAACATATTTATATGTAAATAATATAGAAAAGAAAAGAAAGACATAAACTTATACTTGTGCAGATAGATGAAGGGTCTCGAATTTGTTTTCGACCTTCACATTATTTATTTGATGACTCTATAGAAATATAAGCTATGTGAAAATAGGAAGACAAGTGCCCTGCCGGGCTCTGAAAATTGCAACTATATATGTGGAAGTCTGACTCCAAAAAGAAAGAGAATGTATAACGAATCCATAATAACTATAAATGATTAATCCTAGTATTAACATCTCACAGAGCTACGTAAAACCAAGAACTAGTCCCCAAATTGTGTAGGAAGACCCAAGCTATAAAAGCTACCTCCAAACGGATAGACAATGATAATAGTTTCAAAAAATAAATGTCCACCACACTTAGGATATGCAGAGGCCCATCCAAAGGAATAGCCTAAGTAAAAACATACTATATGTCTACTCTATTGGGGTTGTAAAATAATAGACTCGTAATGATGATAACAATGCCAAGTAGATCTCAATTAAATGAAGTACTTTGCAGTACATATTTAGCCTGTCTATGAATGTAAAAGAGGTCTCCCTTTGTCAATAAGAGAATTTGGGTAGGCATGCCATATGAAGGAGGTCGATGAATGAGGTAAAATTGATCTGTCATACGAGGAGTAAACATAAACATTCAGATTTGATCTCGATTTATAATAGTTGTGGCTCTCTTAACTACATAATCGAAGGAAAGTGTTGGTCTCAAGTAGGAAGGTGTCTTAGGACAAATGAAGGCTTCAAAAACATGAATATGAATCCAATCGGTAATTAATTTCATAAGGCCTCCACATCATAAGAACATGAGTTATCCATAACACTCAGTCTGCCTAATTCATGGTTTAAATCATGCAACACAACAAGCGGCCATGGGCAAGTAAACTAGCCATCAGAAGAGTAGCAGGATGAAAAAGTTTGCTGCGTCCAAGAAACACAAAATAACATAACCATATAATAAGGAAAGCCATAAGAGATAACTCTTCATCAATGCCTCGAGCCAAAATACGATGAGAACTAACCTCTACCTTAGGCTTAAATTTAACTCTAGAAGCCTCTTCACATGATAGCAAACCAATCCCAAATGGATCATCATGAAGAGCAAAATGTGATGTGTGTTTCTCGTTGAAGAAAACTCTCTGATCACACATCAAGAGCAATGACCTTACAACGACGACCTGACCTCCTCTCTTTGAAGAGTCTCTGATAATGAACTAAGGTATGATGGAGGCTAGAAGAATATATATACTCCCCTCTCTTCTATTGACCAGTTGCTTGATGCTAAAAGAGCTCATGGTTGGGAGGAATACATTTCTCATAAGGAATGCCCAAGATAGGGAGACTCGAGATGTCTTGCATATTTGTCAATGTAGTCGTCATCTTATGGGGACTGATCCAACAAGTATTGGTGACTACCTAGTACTCCACTATGCTGCAAATTCAAGTGAAAAGAAGATGGCTATAATCGAAGAGTGATACATAAACTGTATGGTAAATATCAGCTCTTTAAGAACTTTATGATGCATCTGTAAAGTGTAATGTGCCCAATGCAAATATTCACTGATAGCTTAAAGAGGAGCATCAAATACATACTTAGGGCTCTAATCCTCTACCTCATGTTGCAATAAACTATAGCTCAACTGCTGAATAACACTTGTAGGAGAAACACTTCTTCGCATGAAGTATATTTTGGTCACCAAAGTTAAGATGATTAACAACTCGCTCCAATAGAGAGATTTCATTGTGCCTCAACTTCAAATTGATAATCCAATCAGTAGGATCATATCTCAATGGATGATTTGAATCTAAAAAAGGAAAACAGGATGATCGAACAAATGAATCCTCATCAATGTCTCTCCTTATCAACATCTCTTGATACCACAACAAATGTTCCAGTATCCGAGCTAAATAGTAAGGGTCGTAAGCTTCAATTGTTTCTTATATTGCTCCTCAGTAGGCTTAGTAAGAGGCATATCACATGGGCTATTTCAAGTAAATATTATGAAGGATCTGCATAAGAAAAAAAGACATGAATTCTATGAATATATCGAACAAGAAGAACTGATGTCAAACAACAAATAAAGAAGAAGAAAGCAACGAATGCACCATTCTCAATTCACACTTCACATTTGTTGGGGGCAATTTGTTGACAAATAAAATACAAAAAAGAGTGAGGAAAGGAAGAGCAACCAAATCTTGTCACCTCAACTCATGATCTCCATACATGTGATCCCAACCACATCCAATAGCGACATGAGGACCCCATGATTACAAGCATTCAACCCAACAATCGACCTCCCTTTCCGTTAGCTTGGACGATCTCCATGAATTCCACCCATCATGTATAGCCCTAGTGAGGCAACCTCTTTATGAGTTTGATGGGTTGGCCTAGAGATTGGTTGCTTCATGCAAGAGATGAAGAGTCAAGGTCGAGATTTTCAAGTGAGAGTAATGTGTCGACATGCTTGTGTGATCGACATGATTGAACTCTAGCCTAGCTAGGACTTAAAAAAGAATATTTGATGAGGGCATTTTGCAAAATTTTGAATCTTTATGTAATACTAGCCAAAATTTTCTAAAATTTTTTATTGTAGGCCTTAAATTAAGAAAACCCATGCATGTGATCTTGGGTTTGAGAAAAATTATAAAGATATCTACCATCGATCATGGGTTTGACAAGAGATAAAATTCTCTCTCCATTAATCTTGGGTTTAGAGCGAAGAGTGCCCATCACGCTAATTCCATAAATGCAACATTGCTAAGTGGTTATGCTATCGAAACATTGTAAAATTATATGAATTTTAAATCATTTAAAAATCAAAATAAAATGCAATTTGAAGACCACGTGCGCGATCTTTGGTCTGATCGGAAAATTACGAAGACCTCTGTCAACTGAGGTCCCAAGAAGGAAAAACCTCCCTTCACAATCTTGGTGCGGAGCAAGTGAGAAGAGCATGTCAATTGGCTTAATTTCATGGAATGCACTAAGGCTATGTTATGTTGTCAAAAAGTTTTATAAAATTGTTGAACTTAATTCTTTTATAAAAATCATAAAATGAGAGAGATGGAGTTGAGAGAGATGAAACTCCATGACATGATGAAATCATTCATATGAAATCAAAATTAAAATTAAAATGGTCAAATATTTAATTATTTAATGCAGCTAGTTTGCAACCTCTAATAATTTGAATCAAATTACTCACAATCGCTCGACCCCTTCCCTCTCACATTAAAATAATGTAATCTAACCAAAATTATAGGAGGCTTTAATTCTAAATCATTTAACTTCTTGGTGAATTTAAATTTAAATATATGGATGAATTTAGAATTATCCACTCACATGTGTATTTTTTAAAATTTACAAAAATGTAAAATTTAACTTTTAGGATAAGAATTTTCACATGAACACAATCATGAACAATTATTGATTGCTCAATTGATTAGGCACAACATATTGAGAGTCTAAGTGCATTACAATTAATCTCAACAAAATTAAAAGTTTATCTCAAATATAAAATAAAATTAAATCACATCTAAGCTAGGGCATTCCAATGGATGTAAGTCTAATTTATGACCACAAAGGCAATTTCATTTGTTAAAATAGGCTTTTCAATAGATGTAAGCCCATATTATGTTCGAAATGAACTCCACTTTTATTAGTGGTGGCATTCCAATGGATGTAAGCGGTTTATGTTAAAAAATGAACATCACATCTAAACCTTGCCTTCCATTGGATGTAAGCCAAAATGTTGTCTACAAGACAAACCTCACACCTAACATCTACTTTCCAACATACATGAGTTTAACCTAATGTCTACAAGGATATACAACCAACTCGTGTTCATAAAAAATGAAATTCACATTTAATTTGAGCTTTCTAATAGATGTAAGTTCAACTTGTGTTTGCAAGACAAAGTCCAGTCCATGCCCTTCCAATAGAAATAAGGCCAACGTACGTTCGCAAGGAGAACTCTATTTGAATTTGAGGCTTTTCGAAGGTTGTTAGTCCTATTAATAGTGTATATTTATAGTATTAATCCCCATCTAAATTAGAAATTTCTTGGGTTATTTTACCTAAAAGATAAGGTCATGAGATCCATTAAGTGGGCCAACCTACAAACTAAATTTAGCCTAAATAACATAATAGTCCTTTGTACAAGAATTTTGGTGTACCCAAGATTCATGAGATGAGATAATCCATGGTTACTAATCAGGTTCCCTGCACATTATACTAATAACCCTCTGATGTTAGAAAATTAGAATAACAGTGGTCCAAAGATGATAGTAAGATCTTGATCGGGACTACATGCACTTATCCTAAATAGTCATCCACACAATGTCAATAAGCATTGATTTTAGAGATTATACATCCAATTTTAATCGAGTGCTCTTCTACTATGATAAGAGGGGTAATTAACTATGGATGCTTGCATCCATAGGAAGTAGAATTTAGATTGAAACAAATCCTAACATAATGCTAGGAGAAATATGATTGATTAACATTTAATTTGCCTTATAAAGATTGAACTTCATAACATCCTAGATGATGGAGATACAAGTGTTTTTCTTGAGCGATCAATGCTCTCTCTTTTATCTTCTTAACTCAATAACATGGCTCTTTTTCTTCATATCATGCTCACAGCTCTTCCTCTTTGCCAAGGCCACCAATGCAGCTCACCTCCAAACTCACTGGTGGCCTTATCACTCTGCATCATCAACAACTCACTTAATTCCATCTCTTTTCTCCTCCCATCCATGTTGCCCCTTCTTGAATTGTTGATAGCCTTTTAATAACTTAGTCTTCATTTGTCTCGACTCAGCCTAGCCTTGGTAAACTAGACCATCGCGACAATTTTCTAAGCACTTTTCATCTTGTTGGTTGTTGCCATCCAAAACCTATCATCAAAATAACAACCTTTTTATCTTCTCTTTATCCACCTTTTCTCTTTATATGTATGTAGCTATGCATGCATGCATGCTATAATGTCAAAACTTGCGATACCATTCCATATATGTTGTAGCATAAAAAGCTCCTATAATATGCATGCATATTTGCATTTTAATAATATTTAAGTGTTGTATAGGACTTATTTGTTTATGATTTTATTTTTTGAATATTTGAAGTTTTGAAAATTCAAATTTTGAATTTTAAATTATTAAAATTCAAAATTTTAATTCTGGCTTAGGATTTCAAATTTTGAATTTCAAATTTCAAATTAAATGGAAATATTATTGAAATCATTAGGAAGTAGTCATTTGATAAAAGCTATTCAAATAATTATTTTCACTTAGATTGGCCCTAACTCATTTGGATGTTGTTGGGTGGTTATACATGATCTACCACCCCTTCCCCTTCTCCAATTTGGCTCCTCCTACCCTCTCTTGATGTAACTTGAATTCTCTCAATTGTAAAATATTTATAAATAATTAATAGAATGAAAATTGGAGGATTGATATTTTGATAAAATTTTGGGTGCGATACTCAAAGGAATTCTCTTGATGGCTGAATTCCTAAGTGGAGTCTTTCTTGATGGCTAGGTCTCCTACACGCTACTGTGATGAGTTGCTTAATTTGTATTTACTTATTCCAAGTAATTTCTTGTTGTAGATTCACTCTATCACTTCTCCATCACATTTTTATAACAATTCCCCACCTTTTACTAATTTAAAATCTCATTTAACCTCTATATGAAGCTATCGACCAAGGGTGAAGAAACCTTAGCTTAGTGACTTAGTCTTGCGGAACATGACTTACATGATCTCTTCTTCATGAAATTCTACTAATTACTCTAGAATAATATTATAAACATTTTCCTACATTTGCCGAATATTTTTAGCTCTTGCTTCTACTCATAAGCCAACCAATTAAGGCCTTAAAACTCTAAGAAGGGCTCTCTGATTGGAGTGTTTCCCCTTCCTTAACTGACCATTAGTTCCCCATCCCAAAACTCCATTTCAACTCTTCAACCCCAACATATCCATGGTTTTGCTTTCTTTTGGTCACTATTTACAAATATTCAAGCACTAGAAGATCATATCCAAGGCTTAATCATTACAAGTACTCAAGAGTGCCTTTTCAATGTTGTGCTGTAAAACCTGCTGTGCTTTTACTTTGAAGGTGAAGACCCATACACACCTTAGATGTGAGTGTATTCCCTTTGCTGTCATGTTTATAAGGCAGGGTATGATCATCCACGTCCCAAAGATTGAAGTCGACATGACTTATGTCCCTTAGAAAATATTTATCCAACAATTTAAGAAAGGATCAAAATAAAAAAAAAAAAAGCTTTCAAATTCATGCTTCTAATTTAATGAAGCAAGTTTTTATTCATCATGGGTTCTGATTTGAAGACTCAATTGTGAATCTCATTAAAATTAATTTGTTTTACATTTACATAAGTTTTTCAAAGCCTTCTATAAAGAAAATTCATTTTAAATGAAATCTCTTTAGCTATTTTACCCATATGACATATCACAACGTTTAATTTTGTAAACTTGAATCTTCGCAAGCAAATGGATAGAGTTACAAGGTTCAAAGCAATAAAGTTAAATGAAACGTCTCATGCTTGTGTTAGTAACAAAAAATTTAACTAGAGGGTCCGTTCCAAAAGTTATGCTTCCAACCATAAAGAGAATACTTCTTGCAACTTTCCTTCATGATGATGATCATGTTGATAGGATATGTTTTTTAATTGGGATCCTTTGTTGCAAAATGCTCTCTAATTGCAAAGTAAATCAATTGGGATTTTAACTCTAGTGATAATGTATTCAAACAATATGATAATTGGAGAAAACTCTATCTAAATTTAAGTCTCATAAAAATATATAATAACAACAAGAAGACATTATATGTCAAATTTTCATTGTAGCATGTGTCTACATGAACCTTTCTTCTTCATTGTAGCATGTGTCAAATTTTCATTTAATTCTAATAAAATAAGGTTATTTTTTACTTCATAACCAAGTCTTTTAAGTCTACTACTTTTCTTAACATAAGTTGAATCTAATACATCTACTCATAATTAAATCATTAGGCTAGACATTTTTACCAAACTATCTAAGATGACTCTCTAATCTTATATTAGAGCTACTCTAACTTTTTTCAATATTCATTTCACATTTTGTATCTAATAAAGCTACTCATCTACCTAAGCATTACTTAAATTTATGCTTATCTTTTATTTGCCAACATTCTAAACCATATAGCATTATAGGTCTCACCACCATCTTATAAAATTTTCCGTAAGTTTAAGTAGTACTTTCTATCATACAACAAACTTGATGCATTCCTCCACTTCAACCATCCAACTTGAATTCTACATCTCATCTATTTCACCATCACTCTGAACAATAGACCCAAGACATCAAAATTTTTGTTCTTTTTAACGACTTGATTGCCCAAATCACAACCCCACCCCTAAATCTTTCTACAACTAAAATTACACTCCATGTATTTAGTTTTAGATCTACTCAAATGGATGTCTTTACAGTCTAAGGTTGACTTTATAATTCAAGTTTCTTTGGATCTCTCCTTCTAGTCTTATCAACAAGAAGAATATCATAACTAAAAAGCATACACCAAGGTACAACTTGTTGTAAATGTCTAGTAAGAACATCCATAACTAAAGCAAAAAAAGACATAGGCTTAAAGCGATTCTTAATGTAATCCAAGCGCAAATCCTATTTTCTTAATTCAATTCTTTTAGTCTTTTGTAATTAATGTAGAGTATTTCCTTATTTTTTTGGACAATCTCTGTGTGAGTTGTGATCTCTATTATCATCATGTTAGATGTATGCACTTATCTTCATTCTTCTTTAGGTAGTCTCATACAGTACGATCTTGATGCATCTTGTGTCCTCAGCCATTCCTTTTATGTTTGGTCCAATTGACTCACCGTCATTTGCATTGTCAATGCACCAATATTATGTCACTTTGTTGATATTATTTCTTATTTTATTTCTTTGCCGCTTGTGGGCTCCTTCGCTTGATTTATCTTTTGAGTTGGAGCCTCTTTTGGTTAGGATCGATCTTGAACCCTCTTTTTTTGTCAAATTTGAGACATGAACTGAATATATTCTTAATTGAGAGTATTCTTGGGTATCACACTTAGGATGTAACTAATCATTTTGTCGTGTCCCTATGGGAAACTATGACCCTTCAAAATTAAATAATTTGATCTCCTTTATTGTTCAAGGAAAACTTTGTCATACATATTTACAATTTGCCTTTTATTGTTCCTCACAAATTTATTTCAAAATTTGGTTGTCTTTTTTACCCAATGACCTCCATTCTAACTCAAGAATTTTTGAGTCTTTTGATGCTTATTGATGATTAAATGTCTAGGGTTTCTAATACAATGTAAGATGGGATTAAAGATAAAATATTAAAAAGATGGCTATAATTTACTTGTAATTTTAGCAATCTTTTTTGGTTTCAATATAAAGGGTACTAAGCCTATCTTTTTTTCATTCCAAAAGATAATTTAATGATTTTCAAAAATTGAAATTGTATAAGAGAAATAATGAACAACATAAAATTTTGGCATTAAATTAAGTTCATTATTCAAATAGAAGATCCAAAACCTATCTTGATAAAATTTCATTCACCACCATCAAACTAGTGACTAGTAATTTAAGAGAAAAGAATAATAATATAAATTTCTAAAAAGGGAAGAATCACACCTCATGCACAAGGAATCTCCTATCAAAAGTAATCATCTGCACTTGTGAATTACTCAAAGAACTCACATCGAGTAAGCACACACAGAAAGAGAAAAATTTGTATTTTAATATTCACTAATAATTTTTACATGGCCTAAGATTCTTATTCGTAAGCGTAAGATCCATAATAAATACATAAAATCTCTAGAAATCAACTCAAGATAGCTAGTATTGCAGAATTTTTTTCTTCAAATTACTTCCAAAATTGCATTACGACAACAACAATGAAGTTGGCTATATGAATCCTTTTCTCCATTGTGTCCTATTAAGTCACAAAATCTCATTTAATTTTAATAAACTAAGGTCATTTCTTTTACATTCTAACCAAGTTTTTTTAGTTTTACCTCTACTTTTCTTAACATAAGGTCCATCTAATACATATGCCTACGGTCATCGACGACTAAAGTTTTATGTAACTAAACTATCTCGACTCTAATCTTATCGTCACTTGAGCTATTCCATCCTTATCCATTATATATTTATTTAGATTTTATCTCTAGTAAAACACTCATCCACCTGAGCATCCTCATCTCTGCAACACTAAAATTGCATTAGAAAGTGGAAATTTTTCGAAGCAGTGAGTGGTCTAGTGCATAGGTGGTGAGTGAATGAAGTTTGAATACCGAGAGGTATAAGGCGGCAACTGGCAATTGGCAGGACAGTAGCTTGGATTAAGCCGGGACTGTATTTGCAATAGTGAATATGTTGCAGGAAAGTCATCAATGACATAGTGGAGTAGTGGGAAAGGCAAGTTGAGGCGACTCTTGATTGGGGTGGTGAAAGTAGGAGCTGGCAGTGGCTTCCGCATTATCAATCTTGCATTCGCTTCTCTCTGAACTACTGGAAATATTTCTTTATCAATTGTTAGTTAATTACTAAAGGTTTTTAGTTGTAAATGCGATATGAGTTTAAAACTCATATTGATCTCTATCTACGTCTGACCAAATGATGGAATCTAATAAATTTATCATTTTTTTGAAATAGGTTTTCTATTTCAAGCGAATCCCTTAGATGGTTTAGGCATGCTTAACATAGTGCACAAATTGCATAAAATGAGTAGAAAGTAGAACTAGATTGACAAGATTATCATCATCACTAGCCTTATACTAATTATTTAGTGTTGGCATTGTGAATCCTTTTTACTCATTTGTTATTTTTAAAGTGATGTCTGAGGTGTTAAATGTATTCTTCATAAATTATTTTGATCAACTTTTATCTGTGTAATCTTAAGTCTAATATTTTTTGTTTCTTTCTATCTTCTATTAGTAATTTTATCAACTTGTCTAATTGGCATATTTTTTTCTCATCATTGCACAGGTTAAAATCATTTTAAGTCTATTTTCAATATTCCTATGTTCAATAAATATCATGCTTTTTATTGATATAATCTTTTTTTGATTTATCCTTTCTAATTTTCTCTTACAACTATTTTAATAGTTTCATTTATGCCAAATCAACTTAGATATCTGCATCTTTTTTACAACCCAATATTTTGATCGATACAATAATGCCAATCAAATTATAGTTTTATAACTTTAAATTTAATCTCCAGGGTATTCTTTGAATCCTAAAATGGTCCCCTAAATATTTAGATGTGTCTATTGTATTCTTAGAGTGTCATTTCTCTAATGTAATTCCTGACTATATTAAAATAATCTAAAATAGTCTCTTGAGGAGTAAATTGGGATCAATTTTATATAGTTGAGGGACTAAATAGGGTTAAATTTTGTGCCGCATTCTACATGAGGGATCATTTTGGATCAATTTTGTATAGTCAAGGACTAAATAGGAGAAATATGGTATTTTGGGACTAAATTAGCCACATACAAATAGTTGGAAGACCATATTGGGAATTATTTCTTACAAAAACTTCAAGCCTTTGTCAAGTCCCAAGTCCTAGATGTAAAAGTGGCGGGTTGGATTACGTAAGTCGATAGCCAGCATAAAACTCATCGAAAAAAATTATGATAATAATCATTTAATACATTGTGTTAATATTTGGGTGTTCCCTAAAAGTCATTATATGGCCTGAATGCAGTGAAAAGTGTGCAAAGGCCGCCGTTGTAGTATTAAATAAGCAAGGATTCCTACATTATGGACGAATGTGGCAAAGAAGTTTAGTCTATAGAAAAAATTTAACTGTTAGTGATTTATATAATAGATTGGATATCAAAGAGGGTAAAAGATATATGTATAAGTTAGCTAAGTAAAGAGATAAGAAAAATAAATATCTAGTTTAAGTGAGATGTATTAAGGATGAAAATTATAAAGTATTTTTTTTTAGAAGAGGATATCTGAACATGAATGAGATATTTTGATATACTTTTCAATAAGGATGACAAGATCGATTGACCTTAGTAATCTTAACCTAAATAAAAATAAAGAATTTTATTTTTATCATCATATTAGTAAAATTGAAGTTGGAGAGGTTTTAAAGAAAATGAAGTGTGGTAGGCCACGATGATATTCCAATAGAAGTTTGGAAATGCTTAGGAGATCAAGAAATTTTTAACTTACTAATCTTAATCTTTTAATATTATTTAAAAGTGTATAAATTTGCAAGATGAGTGGAGAAAGAGTTTTTTGGTTTCTAGTTTTTTTTTTTTAAATAAAGGTGATGCACAAGAATGTGTAAATTATGGATGAATTAAGTTAGTGTGCCATACATTAAAATTATGGGAGAGAGTAATTGCGCATAGGTTATGATGTGATACAAAAGTTTCTCAAAAGTAGTTTGGTTTTATGCCAAGTAGGTCTACTATAAATGTTATACATTTGTTGAGAGGTTTGATAGAGACTTATAGAGAACGAAAGGAGGATATACATATGATATTTGTTGATTTAGAGAAAATGATAAAGTTCTAAGAGAAGTGCTTTAGAGTGTTCTAGAAAAGAAATCAGTTAATATTTGTTATATTCAAGTCATTAAGGATATGTATATTAGTGTTGTTCCTTGTGTCCAAACACAGGGAGGATTGATAAAATATTTTTCTAGTTGGATTACATTAAGGATCGGCTTTAAGCCCATATTTTTTTTTTGCTAATTATGGATGTTCTTACTAGGCATTTATAGGAGGATGTACCTTGATGTATGCTTTTTAATGATGGCATTCTTCTTGTTTATAAGACTATAGAGGGAATCTAAGAGAAACTTGAATTATGGAGATCAACCTTAGAGTCTAAAGATTTTTATTTAAGTAGATTTAAAACTAAATATATTGAGTGTAATTTTAGTTGTAGAAGATTTAGTGGTAAGGTCATGACATTGGGTGATCAAGTCATTAAAAAGAGTAAACATTTTAGAAATCTCGGCTCTATTGTTCAAAATGATGGTGAAATAGATGGGGATGCTATTAGTAGAATTCAAGTTGAATGGTTGAAGTGGAGGAATGCATTAGGGCTATTATGTGATAGAAAAGTACCATTTACACTTAGAAAAATTTTATAAGATGGTAGTAAGAATGATTTATGGTGCGAATGTTAACGATAAAGGGAAGTATAAAATTAAGTAAAGTGTTGCAGAGATGAGGATGCTTAAGTCGATGAGTGAATTCATTCTTAGAAATAAAATGCAAAATGAATATATAATGAAAAGGTTGGAGTAGATCTATTGGCATATAAGATTAAAGAGTCGCCTTAGATGGTTTGATCACATAAAGCGTCAGCCATTCGATGACCTAGTTAGGAGAGTAGATGTATTAGATTTATCTTATGTTAAGAAAGGTAGAGATATATCTAAAAAGACTTGGTTAAGGTGTATAAAAAATGACCTTAGTTTATTAGAATTAAATGAGAATTTGACACTTAATGGGACACAATGGAGAAGAAGGATTCATGTAGCCGACCCCACATAGTGGTTAAAGACTTGTTGTTGTATAAAACTTTTAAGCCACTTCTCCATTTTTTCATCCATCCTTAACTTTGCAAGTTACATTTCCATCCATATTTATATTCTTTTGTATAATATATACAAATTATTCAAGCATATCATATCTAAGTCTCACTTTATTTTTTAATAATAATGAATGATAATTATTAACATCATGTCTACTAAAATTATATATCATATATTCAATATTTATTCTATTGATTCCAAAGCCTTTATCTTTTAAATATTTCATCTTCTATTCTAAATTTTCACTTGTTTTAATCCTTATTTAGAATTGCACAATAAAAAACCTATCTCAAAACTCGCCTTAATGTTTTTTTTGAAAAAAATCGCAATAAAGTTTAGGCCTCATTAATGCTATGGAGGCTTACACCTCACATGATGTGAGACACGCCTCAAATCTCTCCATGCCTCAATTTTTGTGAGGCGTGTGCTTTTATATATAGACTTCTTTAAATCAAATATAAATTCTAATTATCCAAATAACATACATGTCCAAACACCTATGCAACTAGTCTTGGGATAAAAATAATACCCAAGCGCTTCTTTTCTTGTGTTCTCTCCACTTCCCATGCACAACTACTAGCCATTGTCTAGCATCATTACTTGTAATATTCTTACTTTAATATTAGATAATTAAAGTGGAGAAAAAATTAATATATTAAATTCATTTTGAATTGTTATGTCGTTAGTTTTTACTTTAACATCTTATGTTATTTATATATTTGTATAATACTTTGTACTTCATGATTTATATCAAGATGCCAATGTGTTATATTTTATTATGTTAATAGGTTAGAGGTTTAATATATTACTTATTACTTTGTACTTTAATGTTTGTTCAACTTAATTTGCATAGTTTGTCAATTCTGTGTCTTATGCCTCTAAACGTCTTGAGGCTTACACCTTGTCTCACGGGAGAAAAATGTCTCAATACTCGATTGCGCAATTTTAAACTTTGATTTTAATAAATATCTCATTATTAAGAACTATATTATTCATAAAAGATTATATATTAAGACACCTTAATTTGAATATTCTTTATAAGCATCTCCATAACCAATATAAAATGATATAAACTTAGTGTTGTCCTTGATGAAAAAATACAAAAAATGAAAAGTTATAGGTTACTTTATAACTATTTTTAATTTTTTCTAGTGCTCCATGATGCATATTTTTAATAGTGTCAATATATCTTTAACACATATTTCTATCTCAAAGAACATCAAATCAATATACTCGATCAAAGGTCCTCAATTGCATCAATAAAAATATATGAAGATCATGTATTTTTTTATAATTATTTGTTAATTATCTTAACACAAAATTTGCTTCCATAATTGATCTTATAGGCATGAAATCAATTTGGATTGAAAAAATGAATGAAGTTTTTCTAAGCCTATATTATGTTATTTGGTCCCTTAACTTTATTGTATGATGAATCTGAAGTTTGATTTTCTATACTTGGCACAATTTTGTACGTTGCTTTTGCTCTTTAATATTTGTTACTAAAATAGTTCTTCTCCAATCATTTGACATTCTCTTAGTATTAAAAATTCTATTAAAAATATTTGGCCATCATAATGGACCTAAAATTTTACTTTTATGCATTATTTTAAAGCCAACTATATATTTTTTTGTGATCACTCTATAATATTGTTATCCATGTTGTTCATTATGCTATTATAAAATAATTTTTTATTAAATCTTCTATTTATTTATTTCTCAAAATAATATTTTTATGTTTCTTTGATATCTTCATCATTAATTAAGATCCTAATATCTCTTCTTCCCTATAAAATTATTATCTTATTCTTAAATGTTAAGAAAGATAATGGTGGTAGTTTTCTTTAGCGTTTCTTGTAGTAATTAATATGATAAGCTTTACGTTGATGCGGACTTGAAATCTTGTGAGGATACTAGAGGGTCATAAATTGCTTTGGTCGTATTTATAGGTGACATGAACTTCAAACAACTCAAAATTAAACTAGATTAGTTTTTTTTTTATAAATATCTGACTATTTATAAAATTTATCCATGCCATTTTTGGGTTTGTATATGATTTGGTTCAAAGATTTGAATTACTGCAAAAAATAAAAATAAAAAAATATGTAAAAATGCTAACATTAGTACCGCAGAATAATTACGTAAGGGTTTAACTCTTTTTAGTTACTTCTCATAAAGAACCTGCTAGCAGTTGAAGATGGGAGTATTAGCAATAGCTTGGAATTCCTTATATTCTATAGTTGATTTTCTTTGATTATATTTTCAGGTGTCCTTTATAGAGTCTTGGTTATTATCACTGAATCCAATGAAGAACATATTCCTCAAAATAGCAAGAAGTTCTAGCAATCCTCTGCGAAGATTTGCATATTCTTTTGGAGACCACTATGATCTAAGGAAAAAGCTTCAAATTCCAAATCTTCTCACTGGGTAATATTATTTCTCATCTTTTGTATTCTCTTAACACGATGAGAAGGAATTTTCCGAAGCTTATAAATTTTGCTGCATTGAAGGTATATATTTCTCCTTGATAGACATGGAAGAATCAGGTGGCAAGGTTTTGGATCCGCAACACCAGAAGAAGTTTCATCCCTTGTATCATGTACCTCCCTTCTTTTTGAGGAGTAGCTGTTATGATATCTAGTCGGGTAGTTTTTAACAATACAACACTTTTTGTGGCAATTTTTTGGTGCATCTTGTCACGCTTGTTTTTTTTCTCAGGTTATGTAAAGAGTTTTCTAAATAAATTACTAATTTAAGAATCAGGGAGTACTTGAGCAGTTTCAAATTTTATTCTAAACGATAATTTGCAGCAACTTGTTTGCCGCCGTTGGCAATAATTTCCTTGATTGCTCAGTTTTAGAAACTTATAAATTCTTTTAATTAATTCAACCATTCATTTGATGTATGCATATTTTTCAGTCCATGATGCAGTTTCTGTTTCATTTTATGGATTTAGGACTGGTTTCATGTTATGTTTGTTAGAATGCGTGATAGTATCTTCTAGAATGATATTTTCAATGTATTCTACTCAAAAAAATGGCTTATTAGAGTTCCTGTGGTCCTGCTGCTATTCATCTTGATTAAAATCGCAGGCTATCTTGCTTTGTACATGTAAGAATTCAGAACAATGAATCTTTTTGGGCTAAACTTGAAATAGAGGAATTCGATTTTAGCTTTAGTGAAGTTCAAAACTAGTCAACTTTTGAATCTTCTCAAGTTTATTAATTAAAAATATTTCTAAAAGGTAATCATAATAATTAATATCATCATGTATATAATATAAAATTTGTTAAATAAATGATAAATGAAGATAGTTAAATGCAAGAATTATTCGATCCTTGTGCTTCCTACAAAATATATGCTATTATGCATGATAATTTATTGCAATCTAAATTCCCATGTTCCAGGTATATCATATAATTAATATTTTTGCATATATATGTAAGATTGTTTATATTTTATGATAGTAAGTACCATCTTCTCGTGATGCATGTTTACATTTATGGTCACTCTAGTGTGCACACGTGTCAAAGACGTCTAGTCATCCTATAGAGCCATTGATCCAATGCTCGCTTATCTGGTTTGCCTTCAATCTAGTCAATTTGGGATAAAGCTTTGAGTATTTTCATTGTTCATGACATCACCAATCTCCCAACAAGTACCTCAGTCTTTTTTACCCTAATATTTATGAACCTGATTCCACCTGGGTTCATATCTTAATTGCTTTGTTCTATGTAATAGGCATGATATCTCATGTCTTGTCATCATTTATAATCTTTATGGGCTATTGTCGTAGCCTATTTTTTGAATGTATATAATACATGCGTTTCACTTACTAATGTCCATGATGGCTTAAGTGAATAGATTAGAAAGCAAAGTTGGCGAGCCTTTGTATGTGCTTGTGATCTTTCTTTCTCATCTTGTATGTTCTCTATTTACTGCATATTTGGAGATTTCTAGTATTTTTCATATTTATACCTATTGCTTTTAATTCTGATTGGACATGTATAAGCTCTATGAGAAGTTTTACAAGAAAAGATAAAAATCAAACACAATCTCTTTCATTAAGTAAGGTTGATGATCAACTTTTTTTTACAAATAACTCAAATAATTTTTCATATAGGATTATGCGGAGCATTGAGATATTATTAGAAAATCCACTAATTGAGTAGATCTTGATTCATCTATTTAAATAAGAAACTTTAAAGATTGATTTCATGATCTAATCTTTAATTTCACTAAATTTATAATTGAAAAATATTTTGATAAAATAAGCCCAACGATATAAAGAGAATATGATTCAATATATGAGTCTAGATGAAGTATTCAAAGCAAATTTGAATGTTTAATTATAATATTTAATGAATCAAACAATCTTTAAATTTTATGTGCATATACTAAAAGGAGCATTTCAATAAATAAATAAATAAATCCAATGAGCATAATATCTTGATTATGATGTTATTAATAAATTTAAATATATAAAAAATAAATTATGATTGAGGTTATTAACATGTGTCATTGGAGGGTTTAGGGAGTTTGACTAAAATTATTGAAAAAGTATACCAAAAAATTATAATTTTATTCTTCATATAAAGGGAAAAAAAACATAGAAAGTTTTAAGATATCATGAATTAAGGAGCTTTGCTTGATAGTCAATATT